>CM076582.1:735922747-736118244 GCA_034641835.2 Pinus albicaulis
ATTCAGTTGTGAAAGACAATCTAACACAGGACCCAGATGGTAATAGGGGTAAGTGGATTGTTATTATTCTTGAATATGATTTAGAGATAAAACCCACTAAACTCATCAAAGGCCAAGGTCTAGCTAGGTTGATGGTTGAATCCAATTTTGAAGTTCTTGATATTAATATGATTCATTCTTTAGATGATCAAGAGGAAATTTCAACTCCCATTGTTGAAAATCATTTTATGAATTCCTCTTGGTATGCTGATATTCTTTATGTTTTTCTTAATTTAAATACACCTCTTGGTTTGACAAAAACAAAGGAAAGGTTCCTAAAGTTGAAAGCTGTAAACTATTGCATTATAGATAGATGTCTATATTGGAAAAATGCAAGTGGTATATTGCTTAAATTTTTTCCTGAGTTTGATGCAGAGAAGATTAAGCATGAGTTCCATGAAGGTGAGTGTGGAGGCCACCTATACTAGAAAACAATAGCCGACAAAATCTTGAGGGCTGGTTACTATTGGCCTACTCTTTTTCATGATATACACAAAATGATCATTGCCTGCCATAAGTGCCAACTTTTTGAAGGCAAAGGGAAGCTATTACCCTTGCCTCTGCATCCAATCATTGTTGAAGCCCCTTTTCAACAGTGGGGACTTGACTTCATAGGTGAAATCCATCCATCATCTTCAGCTCAACATAGATGGATTCTCACTGCCATAGACTACTTCACTAAATGGATAGAATCCATCCCTTGTAGGCAGGCCAATGATTCTGTTATTATAAAATTTATATAGAATAATATTCTCTCTAGATTTGTCTGTCCTACCAAGATCATCAATGATAATGCAGCAGCATTTGGATCAAATAAAATGGTTGAGTTCTGTCACAAGTATCAGATAACATTGGGGCATTCCATAGCCTATTACCCTCAAGGTAATGGACTTGCAGAATCCTCAAATAAGAGTTTAGTGAACATAATCAAGAAACTATTGGAGGACAACAAAAAGTCTTGGCACACAAAGATTGTGCATGCACTTTGGGCTGACAGATTAACTTTGAAGAAATCTATTGGTATGTTACCCTACCAGCTCATGTACGGAAATGATACAATCTTTCCTACTAGCCTTGGTGTGCCAATTATGAATTTAATTCAAGAGTTTCAGTCTGAAGATAATGACATGATCAGAAGGATAAATCAGACTGTTCACCTTTAGCAAACCAGAGAGAAGGTATATAACAAAGCATTATAGAAACACGACAGCATTAAAAAGCTTTTCGATAGAAGAACAAAGGCCAGCAATTTCAATGTTGGGGACAAAGTTTTAAAGTGGGACTCAAGGAGAGAAGACAAGGGAAAGCACGGAAAATTTGACAACTTATGGCTTGGCCCTTACTCTATTCATTCAGCTGCTGGTAACAATGCATATTTCCTACAAGAGTTGAATGGAGCAGAATTGTTTGGGGGTCTTGTCAATGGCATGATGCTTAAACATTACTTCTCTTGATCCATATCATGTTCTGAAAGGCTTTTTATCTTTTTTCTCATTATAATTATCTCATCCACCATTGCATTCAAATTTAGAAAAATAAAAAATACAAAAAAAGTGAAAGAAATAAAAGAGGGCAGATTGTAAAAACAAGAAAGGTACATCCCCATACCAAAAAGAGAAACAAAGACTGAAAGTGTGCAAGCTTAAATGCCACTCCTTAGAACACACTTCTAATTAGTCAAACAACCTAATATTGACTAATTAACTTTAAATTTTCTGCTGATAGGATAGTGAATTCGATTTTCCAAATTTTTTAATCTTGGCTTTTCAGTAGATAGATTAGGATAGAAACTAAAGGTTCAAACATGCTCAAAATCTGAACCTAAGTTTCCATGAGAGATGACTCAAATCTGTTTAAATTCTGAGTAAAAAAAGAGGTAAATCTGGTTCTAATCAGCTCAAAATCTTAACCTAAGTTTCCAAAGAGAATGAATCAATCTGTTTTAATCTTCGAGTCAAAGAAGATGAATAATTGGTTCTAATCAGCTCAAAATCTGAACAAGTTGATAAAAGAAGAACAGCTCAAATAAGAGTCAAAACAGAGTTGTAAAAGATGAAGGAAGTGCTGAAATTTTTTAGATCTTAAGCCTTCAATGTTTTGATTTAAATTTCTATGAAATAATAGATCTATGTCCAACTTGTTTTTTATGCCATGGATCCACTACAAGTTAGACTGTCTAATCCTGACTTGTAAGCTTTTAAATTTCTATTTTAGAAGTTAGCGAATAAAAATCTGTTAGACTATTTAATCCTAACAGATTAGTAGATTAGGTAGAGAAACATATGAACTCAACTGTTTAATCTGAGTTCATGGAGAAATAAGGAGTAGAAATAGATTATTTTTTATGCTTTCAAAATAATAAAATGTTGTGAAAAGAGTTTGCCAATCCAAGTGCACTCGGATGAAGAAAAAATGTTAGATCAGTAGGATTGGGTAGGTAGAAAGCTTGTTGATGAAAGATCCATTGTTTTTATGGCTGCTAATATGTTTTCAAAGCAAGATTATCCCAGCAAAGGAAGGGCAGCCCAATGGATGAGGCAATAATCAGCCTCCCAGAGAATGCAAGTCTAAAGTTCTTAATGCCTTCAAGAAGGCACCATCCCCAAGTGGAGCCATTGTTAGCCAACTATAAAATTTGTTATATCAAATGCTGGCTAAAACACTGTTGGAGTCTTCAAGAAACAAGTTTTATTGATAAAAGATGTTATCTCTTGAAGACTCTTGAAGACCTCATGCCTCTGTCCAAATCTTCATTGTTGTTTCCATTTCACACTCTGAAACTCTGCAAATTTCATGAGAAAATACTACTGCAAAATCATCATTTTTTGCCTTCCTCCACTCAAAACTAACCTTCATTTTCTCCCCTTTTTTCTCCATAAAATTCCTCTATTTTTCATGATTCCCCTTCTTCCATTCATGAAAATCATCTTTACATAGTTTAAAAATCATTTTTAAACTATATTAAAACCCCCAAATCCATTGAAAAAACATTGAAAAAATCATAAAAAATACATATTTTTGTATTAATAGCTTAAGCCCCCTTGGGCTAAGCCTTAAACCACTTCCCCTCCATGTGGCCCAGTGCTAGAACCAAGAACTATCCATCTAGGCGCTTATCGCAGCGGAAAAACACAGCGAGCAAAAGTCTTTTAAACAAACTCCAATGTTGATTAGCCCTGTACGTTATATTCCCCGATCGCGCAATCACATCAGTATTCCCCGCGGATTATCACATCGCAAATTTTTCGTTGAGCGTGTTAAAATATTTCTCCACCTCCGATTGACTCCTCTCGATTCATTTCCCGCCGTCGATCTGATCTGCAGATCGACGGTCCACATGTGATCGCATCGGAGTTTTCCATCGGGTGCATCTAATTACTTTACTTTGCCTCCCTCCGATCACCGATTCCTGATTTATTCTCCACCGTTGATCTTGTGGGCCGATCTCATCTGACGACCCACAATCATCCCGAAGCCCACTTTGATTTCTCATTCATTTCTTCTTCCGCCTAAGTTTTTTTACCTTATTCCTTTGTATTTTTGTCATTTCTCTATTATACGTATGGATCACTCCTGACCATCGATCTTTGCACAATCGACGGGTCTGACATATTCTCTCCCTCTACTCTCCTTTCACCCTCCACAAATATATCTACACCGTTGGATGATACCATCCAACGGCTAGGCTCTCTCCCCACACCCTCTGCAGTAGTTAAACCCACAAACGAAGGATTTCTTAAATTCTTTTCATATTTTGAAGGTTTGAATGGTTTGTTCCGTCATATTAAAGAGAAAGCCGAAGGCTGGGAATGAAAATTACCACACCTTTGATTTATCAAAGGGAACCATCCATGGGGCTCTACTCCATGTCTCATCATTGCTTCATGGGCATTGATGCCACGTAAGCCCTGCGCGGCTTGCACATAAACAAGACATAGTGAATGAAATCACAATCAAAGAATATCAGTGTCGAAGACAAAACGTACCAGAACAGAAGATGGAATACAAATTTGTGGGGATTACGGCTAAGAATGATTATCAAAAGCCTAATCCTCCAAATTAAAACAGAATCAAAGGAAAATCAAAAATATCTATCAGATGACAAGGCCTGCAACGCCACAACAGAGGAAAACTGATTTCTCTCAGCTACCACAATGCCACATGTAGCCAAAATCATTCAAACAGAGGCCGAAGTTATTGATCAAATGAAGATATTTTCCTCAGCGCAGCCGAAGATTTAATTTTGCTGAGGAATTTAATGTATGAAATATCAGCAAAGTTACTCCAACGTGACACAGATCCTCAAAAGTCAATAAAAGCTCTCACCGAGCTTGAATCTTAATGTAAAACATTAATACAGACAGAACACCTGTAAACTTCTGCATCGAGCCCCTCAAAGGCTGAGAAGTCATCAATTTTTATTAATTATCTTGGGAGATCTTTTATCCTCTCCCACCTCCTCATCCTTCTATAAATACTGTTGTAGAACATGAGAAAATGTTGGTTGCAGAACTTTGAAATACACTTGAGTTTGAAACCCCTACTTTTAAATAGTGTTCACTGGCTCTTGAAGCTCTGTTTGTGATTAGATAAGTTAGGCTGAGAAGTGAAGATGATTACTGAATTGAAACATTGGACTTGAAGATGTAACTGATTTGACTTCAATATACAAGTTGTTTCTTGGGATCCTGGTCTATGTCACTAGTGAAGTGCTTCTTTCTCTGTTATTTGTTTTCCCTTTTCATGTGTGCCACATTGTCCATTATTCTCTGATAAAGAACATCAAGCATAGATTTAGGACTTACTGTTTACCAGTACCCTTCTCTGACTGATAATATTTATCTCAATGT
The DNA here is from genome assembly GCA_034641835.2 of Pinus albicaulis. NCBI lineage: Eukaryota > Viridiplantae > Streptophyta > Pinopsida > Pinales > Pinaceae > Pinus > Pinus albicaulis. Next base: position 735,927,637 of record CM076582.1, read on the forward strand.
TTTCCTCCAATTTGTTTATTTATGAATGATTCAATACAATCTAAGCAGTTAGGAATGCTGCATTGTTTTCTTAATAAAGTTGGACTAGAAAAGTGATGGTGAGCCCTTCTTTCCAGCTTCTTGCTCCAAAGGTAGATTTTGAAAGTTTCCCTAAGTGTTTTCTGAAAGCAGACTAGGTTTAAAAGTACCTTATCTGATCTTAAGTTTCATTTTGTTTCTCTTAAGTGTTTTTAATCCTTTCTGAAGGTAATTATGCAGATTACTAGATTGTTTGTCTCTTGAGTTATCTTTAATAAAATCTTGTCCAAAGAGGTTTATGGTGAGCCCTGCCCTTTGGTTGGTTTTAAACAGTTGCCTAAAGGCTTTTTCTTGTTTGGACTGACTATAAATCCCTGTTGAAATTATTATCAGTTTCCACCCCTCTAACACTTTATTGTTTCCATTCCATCATTTTATCTCAAAAGATCTTGTGATAGAGATGACTTGCCCCTTGGATCACTCTTGAATTGTTGCACAATTAAAATCCCTATTATGACTCCATAGCCCAATGGACTAAAAACCAGCGTTATATCTATCTTTTTAGCCAAATCTTGTTCTATTTGCTTGTAACTTCTCACCTTTGAAACTATTTGCATTTAGGACTTTCCACCTCAAAAAATAATCATGCTCAACCATCCAAAAACAAACAAAACCCTTGGCCTTCATAACTAGCCTAACATCATTACCCAAAACCTTAAAGATAAATCCATATTTACACTTATTGGAGAGATCCCTCTCCAGATTCAGGAGGGCTAGATCCTAGAATCCCAAAGTGGTTGAAACGATGTTGTTTCTGTAATTAGACTTTGCCAATATTGATAATTACATATTCCTAACATATTTCACCCCACTGAGCGCCTTCTAGTAAATCTAAGCCCGGATCTCCTCAGAAATCGATTCCTGCATATTCATACTCATCGATAGCAATAACCTATCACTAGAACCAAGCGAAGAATGCAGTCAAGAAAAAATGGACAATTGGCCTGCATTCCTAGCCATTAGTTCTACCCATATCTGCATCATCGAATCTCTAGGGTTAGACACACCCAACGTCACATGCTGAGGCTACATCAGTGGAATCCGCTCTAAGGAAAATTAAATGAGGATCGAACCATAACTAAAGTTTTTCTTCCTTCCTCCCTTTGCCTTGTTCAGTTTTTCTTTTAATTGAGAAAGTATAGCTTTCGACCAGTTGAATAATGTTGGCTCCATGCACTCTAGCACATACTGCATATATAATCTATTCCCTACATGTAGTGTAACGGTACCAACAAGCTTTGAGATCATGAAAATAATGTTTCTCAAAGGAAAATCGCAAACATCATGGATGTTTAGTTTCCCATCCTTGATTGGCTTTTCCCCTGGATAGAAATATTGAAAAACATAGTCTCTCACTGTCTCTCCTCTGAGAGCAGACCCTAAGAGGGAAATAGGAAAGCCTCTCCTCGACAAGCCTGTCAGAAAATATACATCCTCCACTGTGATAGGAACCAATTTGTTCCAAATGTGAAATGCTTCAATAATCGAATCCCATGCACGAACTAAGAACTACAAGAGTTCTATTTTTTGCCTCATCCCTGACAAAAAAAAGTACTTTAATAACCAACAATCTCTTAGGGCTCTTAGTGTACTCGTAATCTTTAGCGCAATCATATTTTTTTCTTCATGCTATCTTTCTCTCCAAGTAATCGTCATTCTAGTTTGATGAATTCCTGAAACATAACCATAAGACTCATTAGACTCCTTTTCATGCTAAAAATTAGGCATATTTTGGGTACAATGCAAGAATAAAGAATGTGAGTTGCACCCAATGCAATCTTGAACAAGAGAGAGTGCATTGGATATGCACCTAGGCTTCAATTTAGGAACTCCACAATGCAGTTTTCGATACTCAAGGGTGTGTTTCCCTCATTAGAAAAATAATTTACCCTAAGGGGCCCAAATCCCTAAAAAATTGTAGTGAAATGAAATTAATTGAATACTAAGAGAAATATAGGGTTTATGGCACCAACCTAGATCCAACGATGATGAAAATCATCCACAGAATCGATCGCGATCAACGGTTGAAGTTCGGGTGCAAAAACAATTTCATAGATACAAAATGAAAATGGTAACTTTCAAATGGTAAAAATGAATAGTAAAACTCTTTTAATTAGTCATTTGATTATTTTCAAATCATATTTATTGCTGTGAATATGGTTTTATTCTATTTTTATCATGAAACAGGTATTTTTAATCCATTTGTTGTTGTTCTGAACAGGTTTTACAATTGATGAGCAGACTAGTTTTGTAGATTTATTTCAAGAATGATTTGACCACAAAGCATACCTTATCTTGATTTTTCAAGATTTGTTAAAACGAAAAAGGACTTGAAGCGCACTTTTATCTCTTTTTCTAGCTTCGATAACAACGAAAAAGGAACCCCCGGAGTCTTCTTTTAGCTCTTTTTAGACTCCGATAATGTGAAAAGATTGTCGAGCACTTGTCTTTTTAAGCTCGTAAAAGTAAATGAATTGATATCTACTCAGTATAATTTTAACCCTTTTCCAGACTGAGATAGATTATTTACGAAAAAGGAATACCTTAGTTGAACATGACTAGAAGTTTCTCTCAAATATTTTTTAACACTTTTTCGGATCTCAGTGACAATTTTATGAAAAAGTACTTATGGAGTTTTCTTTCATCCTATTTTTCAAACTCTCTAAATATGAAAAAGGATCGGGTTGTCACTGTCGTTAGGTTCGTTAAAACATAAAATAGCGACGGGCTTGTCCATCATGGTAAGAATCGAATTTCATTCATCTCTAGAATCGTTAAACTATTAAATAGCGATACAGTATTCACCCGAAGGGTTGAATTATAGATCAAGCATATGTTATCCTCCTCAACCTTGTTAAAAAATAAAGAGGTATTGGTCGAAAAATGACCAGGGAAAATTTGGGATAGTGGACAGAACTTTTTACGGTAGCAGGTCACTCTTGAACATGACACTTCACTCCATCACTATGACTGTTTGGGTTGGTTAATCTTCTTGACGGCTCATTCATAACTATGGTTCATCATACCTTCACTTCGATTTTGGGTCAATGTTGCCAACTCATCTCAATGTCATCGATATGTTCAAGAGAAGTCATCCAAAGGTGTTGTGGATGATTTTTTCACCTCCTAGAGACAAACTCCCAGAGTTTCCATATAGACCGTTGCCCCGTAGACGGGCGATAGCAAGGAGTCCTTTATAGTTTGGGTTGTCAGTCCAAGGGACTCACCTACTATCTCTCGTTCTGAACAAGGAAACTGAATTAGATTGAATTGGTCCAAATTCTCTCTCAGAGGCTGATACAAGGATAGGAGTAATGTAAAGACATCAAGTAAGACTTCAGCACGAAAGTATCAGACAGTTAAGAGACCGCTTTACTGTAAAGAGGGCCGATTCAATAATATATCACAGAGATCAAGTATTAAGATGTGCAAGCAGTGAGGAAACATAAGAAGATATTACTGACAGAAGGGCGCATCAATTTACGAATCCTTGAGCCACTAATATAGCAGAAATTATGAAAAGAGTGAACATGGAACAACATATCACTTCTAGGCCTATTTAAAGCGCTTGACTAATTCCAGAAAGGGCACCACTTAAGATGAATCCTTACTGCAAACTAGTGAGCCACTCGCATTCTAGAACATGATACAAGAAGAAAGTTTGCATGAAAAAGGATGATATATTAACACATAAGAAAAGTTACATACTGTAATATACCAAAGACCGGAATCCTCAATACAGTCATAACCCCTCCTCACTGAGACCCTACGGGCTCTGAAACTTCATACAGAAATGTCACAAGATGAATACAATAGTCTTCTCGCTGCACAGCTTGCTTACAGAAATCTGGAACCTCAACAATGTCTTCTTTTTTGGTATTTATAGAGAAGACTGAAACTTCTAGAGGAGGGGGAAGGGAAAAGGAGCAATTAATGACTACATTTCAATCCAATGGCGGAAAACACTCGCGCCTTTTTATGAATGACAAGTTATAAATAAATACCTAACCACCTGTATACAGAAATTAATGCTGGGAGATAAAAATCTCCTTATGTACAAGACAGAAATAATAAAATATATACATCGGGGTGCTTCTGGCTGAAGGCAAATCTGCTACCATGAGAGTCCTGAGAAAATCTTCCATTCAGTACTGTACGACTAGCCTTTGATTTTGAATTGGAGTCCCGGACCTTAAATGAGAGGTGAACTTCTCTAGAGGGTTCTGAGAATCTCTGTCTGTGTTTTCTTTAATAGTAGTCATTTCATGTACCGGCTCCAGCTTCTTCATTAAATTTCGCCTGCAGGAAATCACCTTCTAATATATTCTTGATTCTCTGGAATGGAGGCGGTGGATTTTAGACGCCTCCTCTACCATTTAGAACCTGCAAAACCCTGAAACTGTTAGAAAAACTGACTCAGACGAAGGCAGAGGTGACGGAAGTGTGAATGGAGGAGATGATGGGGACGCAGACTAAAAACGGTGACATACAGGGTGTTGGGAGCGAACAATGGAGGTTTTCGTAAAAAGAACGAAATGTCACACAGTGGGGTCGGGAGGAAAAACTAGCGACAAATGTGAATAAAACACATAAAAATATATATATATATATATATATATATATATAGGTGCGGAGGGATGTACGGGGGGAGACACGTAGGCGAACAAGGGGCGAATGGGAGGCGACGTGGCGGGTGAATTAATGGGCGGAGGCGTGTAACAGTGACACGGTGGCGGGCTGTGGGACGTGGCGGGTACGTATCAATGGGCGGACGATTTTGTTGCATCTCTGCCGTTGGATGGAGATCTGGAGATCCGACGGTCTTTATGAATCCCGCTGCCCAGCCATCGGTTGAAGTTTAGCGTGCGGGGGATGGGCGGTTTCCCGCTCGTACCAAGAACACGTGGCACATCCCGTGTGGAATCGTTGGTGTTCGGTCCGAAACCACCAGCCTACAAGAGTGGTGCGGGGGGGAAAACTGCTGGTTTTGTTGCGTGCCGGGGCCATATGCGGGGTCCTCACTCTTTGACGATCACTGCGCCGTTGATTTAATTGAATCGGACGGTTGCAATGGCGCCCTGGGTAATAAACAATAAGCCCCTTTCCCTTTCGGCTGGTGGTCCTGGAGCTCGGGTCACATGAAAATTAAGGTGGGAGGGGCTAAGATCTAAGGGGCTTCGGTCCGATATATAAAATATGAATTTTGAACATTCGAACAGAGTATTTTTTAGAGCGGCATGGGGGGGGGGGGGGGGGGTTTAGCCAAAAAATATAATGGAAACGGGTTTGAAAGGGATCGACAGCTAAATCTGAATGGAGGGGAAAAATGTACAACACAGTTGAATACTCTTCCTTCTACAATACTCATAAACCTTCATTCTCATGACATTCATCCCTGAACATTGCTATATCAAGTCACATTTTTGTCTCTAAAATTAGTAACTCCTGTTTCGCAATAAAGTGACTTCCTGTCGACGTCAAATCATCATCCAAGAAGTTCAATTAGAAACATCATCTTCCATTACCATGGGGCTTGTTACAACATTGACAAGATCATCGCTTCCGGACTTTTGACCAAAATATTTTGGTTGGAATTCGACATCAAATCATCAATTCACACCTTATGAAATGTACTACAGTACCTTGAGGGCCATTAACATAAATTGTGTCTCTCTCGCGTTTGTTAACATCTCACATCATTGGTCGGTAATCAAATGATGTCTTACCATGTTCGACTACAAATCATATATTCGCATGGCTAGACATGTACCCGAACGATCAAGTGAATGAGATAAGAAGACCCCGAATCTAGTTTCATACATCCCCACTGTGATTTCAGGATTGTTGTACACATCATCTGTATGGTGACCTTATGTACAGATCTTCATCCGAGCATGGACCTATATCTGTAGGCATGTCTGTATTGGGCAACATTCCAATCATTAGGGGAATTTTGAGGTCTAAAATGGGCCTCATAAGAAAAATGTACAACAAAAATAAACTTTATAACAACCAATAGGATTCAATATGATGATGTCAACCATGGGGGATGATTCACCATTTTTTAAATAAAAAGGGTAAAATATTAAAAAATAATACAATAATAAAACTACTTTTTTCAACTCAGATTTTCAACTCTAATCTCCCAAAATTTTACTTAAATGAAAGTGGAGTACTTTTTGGATGCGAAATTTCACTCATCCAAGGAGTACCCATGTTGCATACCTCGATGAACTTACTACACGAAAAATGAGAATACATAAAAACATGATTGTAATCAATGCTTTTTTTATGTATTTCTATTTTTCTGTAGTAGGACCCATCGAAAGTATGCAACATGTGTACTCCTTGGATGGGGAATTAAATTTCGCATCCAACGAGTACTCCCGCTCGAAATTTGAGTAAAACTTTGGGAGATAAGTTGAAAATATGAGTTGAAAAAGTAGTTTTTCCATTTTTCCCTCTAAAATTTGATGATGTCATCAAATCATATTTGATTTTTTCCACTATTATTTTATAATTTCCTTAGGAGGCCCATTTTAGACCTCAAAATTCCCCTAATGGTAGACAACTTTCTGCACTATGTACATGTTATTAGATATTTTATGTGTTGAGCATGGGAATGCCTTCCCTCTGTTAGGGTCCTATAATAATAGGATTCATAATTTTTAATTGACTTTGATTATTCTTGTAATATGTACATACTTTTCTTTCTGCAAATTTGTTTTCCCATATTAAAAATAAAAATTGTAAAGAGGGTAAAAGTCCTAAAAGAAAAATCAAAGGACCTAAAAAGAAAAATATCAAAAAAGAATAGAAAAATTAACCCCGAACAAAAAAGAGATAAGAATAAGACATGAAAGTGTTGCAAATAAAAATTCCACTACTATTTAGTTTTTACTACAAAAATAAATGATTATGTGCATCTTGATCAAAATGCCATAATCCATGATAAGTTAAATAGTTTAATCTTGACTTTTTCATGCTTTAAATTTCATGCTAATAGACAAAGAACAAAGATCTTTCCAAACAGTTTAAACTTGGAAAATCAATAGTTAAAATAGAGAATAATAAGGAGCTCAACAATTTAATATGAGCCCTTGGATGAAATAAAGTTAGAATTACATAGTTTCCCGTTTAAAAAAAAATGAATAAGGGAATTAGGGGAATTTTGAGGTCTAAAATGGGCCTCCTAAGGAAATTATAAAATAATAGTGGAAATAATAAAATAATATTAGATTACATCATCAAATTCTAGAGGGAAAAAATAAAAAAACTACTTTTTCAACTCGCATTTTCAACTTATCTCCTTCTGGGTTTACTCAAATTTCGAGTGTGGACACTCGTTGGATGTATAATTTGATTTCTCATCTAAGGAGTACCCATGTTGCATACTTTTGATAGACCCTGCTACATGAAAATTGAGAAATAGGTGAAAATCGTGATTGTAATCACGTTTTTTCATGTATTTCTCATTTTTCGTGTAGCAACGTCCATCAAAATTATGCAACATGGGTACTCCTTGGATGAGGAATTAAATTCTTCATGCATCGAGTACTCTCGCTCGAACTTTGAGTAAAGCCTTAAGGAGATCAATTGAAAATTCAAGTTAAAAACATAGTTTTATTATTTTATTATTTTTTAATCTTTTTACTTTTTTACCCCAAAAATGGTGAGTCATCCCCCATGGTTGACACCATCATCTTAAATCCTATTGGTTCTTATAAAGTTTATTTTGGTTGTACATTTTTCTTAGGAGGCCCATTTTAGAGCTCAAAAGTTCTCTAATGGGTTTGTAAGCTCAAATGCTCCCATGTAAATGAAGAAAAAATGTTAGGGTAGCAGATAGGTAGGTACAAGTAGTTTTGCAAGGCATGTATAAACATCATTTGGAATATTACTAATTTCCCTCCCCACAATGTGTTCCAGTACTAAATCCTTCAATCATAAAGGCTCAGAGAATTTCTCTGACTTTTGTTGGGACCAGACCCATGGCTTAATGATTGCTTCGCACTAAGGTATTAGAATTCCCCTCATAAAAAGCCCTTTTTCTCCTTACATCATTCATTTTCCTTTGCAAAATCCCCTTTTCCTAAGTTTAAAACACATTTTACCTAAGAAAAGTAAAACCTCCTTAACTAATTCCCTTTTTCCATACAAAAATCCCCAAAAACCGACAAAAATGTTGTTATCCTAAGTATAAGTGTGAAATGTTAAATATGGGGTCACCACTATGAAAATCCCACCCAAAGACATAAGTTACATTTTACTTAGTGTATTTTTTACATTTTGAAAATTCATTTCATATTAACCCCTAACCTAATGTATTAGCTCCACTATACACCCCTCAACCCGTATTATATTAATTCCACTTTTTATTTTAATTCCCAACCCAAATTTTAATGATAACCTATAGTTCTATTCCGCACATATTTTCCATTCACAAAGGTGGCTTATTATACACAACCTCCAAGTTCCTCATTCAATTGTCAACCCAAGGTAAGTCTTCTTATTTCAAGAGTGTAAGCACAATATATGCAAGTGAGATCGAATGATAGCTACTCTATGTTGTTTATGAAAAGGATTCTCTAATTCTCGAAGTTCAATTAACTGAAATAGACGTGAAAATGGCATAATGCAGCTAACTACTCTTCCTAGCTCCGAAGGAGAGAAACCTATAATTTAATAGCGTAATGATGGATTGAACAACAATCTTAATAAATTGAATCAACAACTACTTATATAATTTTTCAATGGAATTCTCTTTGCAAACTGACTAATTGACGTCTTATTGTACTTAATCAAGAATTGGACGCCTTATCGTACTAAGGGAACAATCTAATCCATAAAGATGAATAACATTGACTAGTAATTATTCTACGATTTGCAAATCGAATGCAAAGGCGTTGGAAGAAAATGAAAAAATATAACAGCGATAAAGCATTATTATAAATCATAAAGCACGAATGTGGTAAAACATTATTCTAAACCAGAAAGCATGAATGCTAAACTATTCTGAGGAAAGAAAAATTATAACTTTATTGAGTGGAAAAAGTAATTTACAACTAAATCAGATAACTGGATATTGATTTTGTAACTAACACACAGCACAAAAATTGGCGAGAAAACTCCCAGGGGTTGGGCCCAGACCACCGGGAGATCTAACGCAATGAAAAACTCAAAATATGATTGTTAAAAACATCAAAACTCTTTATTGAATCAAAAGATAATACATGGATACAATCGAATAGTTCTGTCATGAAGCGTTGATTACTGAAGAAAAATTCTCCTTTTATAGTTCATCCTTGGTCCTTTTAAAGGCGTTTTCATGCAGTGGAACTGTATTTTCTAGACGACAGCCCACTGTGCATGGCTGTTGTATGGGCTCTCAAGCTTGGATCTGTCTTTCTTCCTTCTGTCAGTTTCTGGAAGCTTCTCAGATCCCATGAGTCTGTGTTTGTCGGTTGTCTTCCATTTAAAATTGGTTCAGCTGCTCTGTTTTCCTACATACATAAATAAAATAAGTCAAATTTCCATTATAAAAGTGTTTCCTTTTTTCGTTAGCCTAATTGCCTTGATTTTCATAAACCTTTTCTATCTTTATTGTTTAAAATGAGGGAGAACTACCAAAATTGTGTCACAATTCAAATTAATAATAGGGTGGAAACATACCTTAATTCTGGCCCAACATACTCCCCCACTTACCTATTTGTGGGTCCTCATGCAAACAGATGGTTGAGATGTAACTGTGTTAAGGAGTAGGCATGGTAGACCTTTTCCTTGTATCCTCTGAAACCTTGTTTCTGTCTAATTCTTGCAAAGGCAGTGACTATGTACCCTTCTGGTAATTCATAGTCATTATCATATCCCTCAGGAGGATACCAGATAAGAGGGAATCTATATCTACATCCTAACCATGCAAGACCCATGCTGAAGACCAGGTTACTATATGAGAGGAATCTGGAGGCAGTTGCCTTGAAATTTCTGTAGCCAAATGGCTCCCTATTTTTTACATTATTGGTGGAGGCCATCCATCTTTGTTTAGTTGATGCCAGGGCTGCCTCCTAAATTTCTTCAAAATATTCCCGTCCATTTTCTATGATGTCTTTATGGATGGGTCCCAACCTGGTCCTTACACCTTTCCTTTGCATGAAGTTCTTGTGTTGGATAAACATTTGCAGGGGTTTTGTAAGCTCACACCTAACCCACAGATCTAAGCCATGCTCTCTCTTTTGGAAGATGTTATAGGATTTGGCCCACCTAATCTGATTCTTAGCGAATGAGAGGAAGGCTTGAAACTAAACATCCCCTATAAAGGGACTAGGATTGTTGTCTGTGTCCTCTTCTAGAAAGAAATTGTGCATGTAGAGTTCACATAAACGGCTTTGGACCTATTCATTTTGCTCGCTACAGCAGTGGACGAACTATTCTATGGTTTTGAAAGTTGTGGACTTCCCTGATGGCCTTGATTTTCAGTAGCAAATATCGTTATGTTAATAATAGGGTGTAGTTGGTGGCTGGTGCCCTACATGTTAGTGCATCATAATACAGGGAACAAATCATAGTGATTTGTTTCTTGGCCTGCTCCACCTGTTCTTGTGCCCTTTTTACCTTTGTCTGCTCCTCTCTGAGCTAGGAAAATGTTTCATCTTCTGTAGTGGAAATGTTTGTGAATTTCTTTAGTAGTGCCTGATATTCTTGTGCTAGTACTACCTCCTTTTTGCATTGTGCCAACTCATATTGTGTTTGAATAAAATCGTTATACCATTTTTTATTGGAGGCCCTTTCAACTAGATGGGCATAGGTAGGGTTTTTGTCTGTTTGGGTACCTTTTTCAATGGGGAATTCTTGCTTAGTTTGGATAGAGGCTTCAAGAGTGTCCATTGTGTCTGTTTGTACCTCGCTTTCAACAATGATTGCTAAGTCAGTCTGAATCCCACCCTCGGCAGTATCTGCTAGGTCAATCTGTATTCCAGCCTCAATAGTGTCTAAAAGAGTGGGGCTCGGTTTTGTTTGGGTTTCGGTTGTGGTCAATTATTTCTTAGGCTTCCAGGCCTTATTTACCATTTTCTTCAATATTTTGTAGGTCCTGATCAGTTTCTTAATCTTATTTTCAGTTGTACTCTCACCTGACCTGATTTCAGCAAGTGGGGGAGAAGCAACATTCTCTTTTTCAAGGATTGTGTTGCCAACCTCAGGGTGGCCTGCGGTGGTGTTTTCTACTTGGGCTTATGAGTTTACTTATATATGATGGTCCTGACTGGGCGATACAATGCTACCTTCAGGTGTCAAAGGAATGGTTTCTATGCTTTTGTTTTTCTCCAAAGGGATAGTGTCTCCTAACTGATTTTCTGATTCCGCTCTTCTCCTACCTACCCTTCAGTATTTATCCATAATTCTTGAGAGGGGACAGAGCCCCAAAGGCCTATGATTCCACTTGGTAGGTTAGGATCTCGGTATGGCCAGAACTGCTGGCAGTGGTAAACTTGTCTATAGGTTCCTCTTGCTCTTCGGCTTCCGATAGGCTTCTAGATTCATGGCCTGCCCTCATTTTCTCTAGGACTCGAGCCATCTCTTCCTCGTAGTCTTGCAATGGTGCATTTTGAGGGCTTGAGGGTAGTAAATGGGATGGCCCTGCCTCCTCTATGAAGTACAAGTTTCCCTGAAGTGTTTTGGACTGCTTTTTCCTGCTTGGTTCTGAGGTTCCAGTGTAGGTCCTTTTCCTTCTAGGTATGTTTACCCTGGGGAGCTCAATTTTGATTTTGCCAGGGTTTTCCTCAGGTACATGTGTGGCAGGTTAACAAAATTGTCCCATTCTATCTGTTGCTTGTCAAATTCATGTAAGGTGATCAATTTTATTAGCCCGTGGTGACTGAAAACTTCTTGGGGTTTTTTATCTCTTCTTATTCGAACAACAGTGTCATGAAATATGGAATTTAAGAAAGCAGGCAGGTTAACTGAAATGTTTTTCTTCATTACAGCTAAAAGTTTAAGTTGATGATTTTTTACCACGTCTTGGCATTCGTCACATGCAATGAATCTTTGGATGAATTTTTTTAGCTCCTTCCATGGTTGGTGTAGAGAGGTAGGGTTAATCCCTTTTCCTTTTCGCTCCAATGGCTCTTCTAGATCCTGATATGCTGCAACTGCCTCTCGTAAGAGGAGATGTTTCTCTGTCAATCTCCCTCCTTCCATTGGTTTTTCATAGACTTCGGAAATAATTTCCTTTGTGACTGGTATAACTCTTCCCTTGATTCTGGTCTACCACTCTTGCAGGTTTTGCAGAAACTCAATTGCTACTTCTGTATCAAATACTTGTAATCGGTGCACATATGTCAGTAGTCGGCTTGCTAGAGGGTAGCGCAAGATGCATCTGAAATCGGGAAGTTCGAAGGTTCGTTCCGAAGAGAATTTACTCCCATGGTTGTTATTTTTACCTATGTTTTTTCTTTTGATTGTATTCTGTCTCATCTTTGTTGTTTTGAATGAATGTTGTGTGCAAGAGAATCAGCAGTTGCGGCCCTGTGCAGGTAACTTCATGTCTTAATTACGATGCTCTTCCGGTCTTATTGGTATATCTCACAGGATTTGTGTAGAATTTTCACATGCTTGCTAATTTATGACTAATTACACCCCCTCCATCAAATTAAGGGCGCCCACGTCCTCAAGTACAAGAGGGATCTGGCCATTCATGAATGCGAACAAGGAATGTCAAGATTCGATAATCATGGCCTATACGTGAGAGAGGAGGTCATGGCTTTCAAAGTTTCAGGGGATGAGGAGTAATTGAGTAATTATGAGCATACACAGTGTAAAGGTCAGATTTGGAAGTTTTGACATGAATGTATCTCGCGTGGAAGTGACCGGAGAGGGAGAGAAAAAAATATAACTATTATTATGATATGATGTCCTTCTTTAATGATAAGTGTGACGGAATCAAGACTGAGATAGGTAATGATTGGCGTTGTCATCCCAAGTTCAAAAATGTAAGCATATCTCCCTTATAGTTATTTATGTGGTAGATTAGAATCATCACTAATTCGAGTAGTGGCTTATGGAAGAAGAATGGAATAGAAGGATATATGCAATAGTATTTAGCTATTGAAGAAACATACTCTCATACCATAAGCAGAGGCATTGCTACCAAAAGGCGTTCATAGCCTCGACAGGGTTGTTATTTGAACCCAAAAATGAGCCAGAATCCTTATGTAAAAATAGTTATTCTGCCAATTTTATCGAGAGATCACCATGCTGGTATGATAGCCAGATAACCATTGTTCCACTCACCAGAGCTGTAGCAAAGTGATCAGGTCGGCTCGAGATGAGACCTCTTGTACTTCAAGAAGTTGAGAAGGTCATTACCCTGATGCGGTGGAAATTGTGGGCATGTCATTTGCTAAGCTCTTATGAACATGGTAGGCTGGCTCCTAATGAGACCCCCTATCCTCTTTTGAAAATTTTCATGTAAGCATAGTATTAATTTTTTTGAAACATAAGTATTTCGATTTATAAGGAGGTCACTATGCTAGTGTGATGGCCAGATAGTCACAGTGCCATTCACTGGGATTGTAACAGAGTGATCAGGCTGGCTTGTGATGAGACCTCCTGTCCTTCAAGTAGATGAGAAGGTAATTACCCTGGTGTGGTGGCCATTGTGGGCATATCACGTGTTAAACCCTTATGATAATGGTAATTTGGCTCGTGATAAGACCTCTTATCCTCTCTTAAAAAACTGCATGAAAAACATAATAGTTATTCTTTATACATGAAGGGAGGCTCATTAGCTCTTTAAGGGTTAGGGATGGTAAGAGAAGTAAAAAAAATGTTGATACAATTAATATCCCTTATTCCTATTTCTTCATATTGGAAGGAAATACTTCTCGAAAGTGTAGAAAGAAGTACCATCATAAGATCATGTATTTTATGATAACAACATTAAGCTGGGAATGACTTATCCTTTCATTTCATATATGTATACTGTCATCTTCCGGTTTAGAGATTATAGTGTCAAAGAATCATAATATTGGTAACTTTTACTACTTTCCTCCTTTCTTCCACTTGTCACTTCCTCCTGCGAGATGTATTTCATAAATAAGGTGTGGATCAAGGGCAATATCGACAAAAGAAGGAAATAAAATGCAAAAATAAGGTTGTTCAATTTGACTGAACAATAGCTATTCAATTAGATTGAATAGTAGCCATTCAAAGAGTTTGAACAGCAAAGGGAAAAACGCGAAAATGCAGTTGTTCAATCTGATTGAATAGCAGTTGTTCAATTGGATTGAACAACAATCATTCAAAGATTTTGAATAGTAATAAAAACGCAAAAAGAACACGATTGTTCAATCCAATTGAACAGTAGTTTTTCAATTGTATTGAACAGCACCCGTTCAAATATTTTGAACAGCAAGAATAAAAATGCAAAAAGCATAGATGTTCAATCTAATTGAACAACATTTGTTCAATTGAATTGAACAACAGTTTTTCAAGGAGTTTGAACAGCAAGAATGAAAACGCAAAAATCACAGGTGTTCAATCCAATTGAACAGCAGCTATTCAATTGGATTGAACAACAACTATTCAATTGGATTGAACAACAACCGTTCAAGGAGTTTGAACAGCAAGAATGAAAACACAAAAAGCACGGCTGTTCAATCCGATTGAACAATAGCTGTTCAATTGGATTGAACAGCAGCGGTTCAAAGAGTTTGAACAACAAAAGAAAAAATGAAAGAGGAAAAGAATACATTTTCAGACATGAAGAATGTACAACAATATAGGACTAGGAATTGTAAAGAAATTATATACATTATTTGCAAATGACGGCATCAAACTCTCATGTACTTGAAGTTGCGGGGTTATCACCCCCTCCAGCCACAACTTGGATGGTAGAATCGTTTTGTAGCTACTGGAAAAAAGATTCGTTTGTGAGCAGTTTGCGATACAGGTGCACTCTATGCCCATTTACTCGAAATGTAGAACCAGACCCATCTATGGTGGTAAAGGTGAGTGTACCATTGTTGTGTCCTTCTTGAATTTCATAAGGACCGAGCCACCTTGTTTGCAATTTTCCCAGAAAATATTGGAATCTGGAGTCATAGAGGAGTGCCCAATCTCCTTTTTGAAATATATTCTTCTTGGTAAGGTTATTATTCCACTTAGCTCGCTATTTTTGGACGATCGTTGTTCGTTGTAGATCAAGTAGTCGTATTTCATCTAGCTCGTTTATTTGTTCGAGCCTTTTAATCTGGGCTTTTGTTAAGTCCAACCCTACCTCCTGGGCCATTATTAGTGTCTTTATTTTGAACTCAATAGGGAAAATAGGCTCTCTCCCAAATACTAGATGATATGGGGAGTATCTAGTGTTGTTCTGCCAAGTTGTGCGATAGGCCCATAAGGCTTCTGAAAATCTAGTGGCCCAATCCCGGTGATGTGTTGATACGGTTTTTGTAAGAATTGCTTCCAAAAATTTGTTGGTGCTTTCAACCCGCCCATTTTCCTGTGGGTGGTAAGGAGATGTAACTCTATGGATGATATGGTCATTTTTTAGGGTAGTCGTAATTTTATTACCTACGAACTATTCCCCCCCATCGGTTATCACTTCCCGCGGCAAACCATATCGTACGAACAACTAAAAAAAGGAAATTAATCACAGATTCCTCCATGGATCTTGATAAGGCCACTGCTTCTACCCATTTCATTACGTAATCAGTGGCAACCAATATGTAGGTTTCCTGGTTTGATGGCAGGTTGAATGGCCCAAAAGAATGTAGTGCCAACCTCTCAAACGGTTCTATCACCAATTGTGGATGCACTGGAATTTCATCTACTTGGCTTGGGCGGCCCATTCTTTGGTAGCTATCATAGGCTTGGACATATTTTTTCTCGTCTTTGAAAATCATAGGCAAATCGTAGCCTAATTGTAACACTTTATGCCCGGTTCTTCGATCTGCGAAATAGCCACCACAAGGCGCATCATGACAGGCTCGTAGGATGTCAGGATTTCGTCCTCCCTAATGCATCTGCATATGTGCATGTTGACCCCTGTATGGACGAGGTATCCACCGATCCAGGAGAACCTTGCGCTGCGCTACACAATTACTTTCCATTCTCTTGATATTAAGTGTCTAGGCAACTTTCCTACTGCCAAGTAATTTTCCACATCTTCATACCATGGAATTTTTACTGCTACCAAAAACAGATCTTCGTCAGGAAATTGATCATCAACTACTAGCGTATCATCTGTCTTTAGAACCCTGGACAGGAAGTGTGCAACCACGTTTTTCTTTCCTAGATGATCCTTGATAGTTATATAAAATTCCTGCAGTAGCAAAAACCAACGAGTTATTCTCCCATTCATGATTGGTTCATTAGCTAAATATCTAATGGCAGAGTTATTAGTATACAAGATTACTTGATATCCAGTTATATAATGTCTAAATTTATTAATAGCATAAATGACAGCCAAGAACTCCTTCTCAGTCACTGTATAATTTAACTCAGCAGGAGTGAGGTTTTTGCTGATATAATAAATAGCATAAGGCTTGTTGTCTTCTTCTTAGCCAAGAACTACCCCTATTGTTGTGTTGAATGCATCTGAAGAGATGTGAAAAGGTAGTTTCCAGCTAGGCCCTCGTAGAATTGGTGTTATTAAGACCAATTTCTTTAAATCTAGAAAATTGGTGTCACATTTATCAGTCCACTGGAATTCAACATTTCCAGTCAATGCATACAAAGGTGCAACTATTTGTGATTTTTTTTTTATAAATCTGCGATAATATCTTGCATATCCCAAAAAAATGTGTACCTCTGTTTGTGTACAAGGTGTGGCTAATAGAAGGATTACTTCTATTTTTGCTATATCTACCTGTATTCTAGCTGCAGAGATGTAGTGACCTAGGATCACTCCCTCGGTCATCATCATGTGACACTTTACATTGCTTAAACATAACCTAGTAGCAATACATCGCTCCAACACCTTTTCTAGCATTTCTAAAGCATGATCAAAGTTCTCACCATATGGTGTTAAGTCATCCATATAGATTTCAAGCCCCTCATTTATTAAGTCGGAAAAGTGCTGATTATGGCTCTTTCAAATGTTGTTGGGGAATTACATAGCCCAAATGGTAAAAATCTATAAGAAAATGTATCCCATGGCCAGGTAAAGTTTGTCTTATCCTAGTCTTCAGGGGCTATCTAGATTTGATTGTAACCACTGAACCCGTCAAGAAAGTAAAAGAACCTTTTCCCTGCCAATGTGTCAAGGACTTGGTCAATGAAAGGGAGGGGGAAGTGTTCTTTCTGTGTTTCTTTATTCAGTTCTCTATAATCCATCCAGATTATCCATTTCCCATTATTTTTAGGGATGACTACCAGAGGTGAGATCCATTTGCTATCTGAAATAGGATAGATGAAATTTACATCCAACAGTTTTTGCAGCTCGTCTTTTACAATATCTTTTAAGTGTGGCTTTAGCCTTCGTTGAGATTTTATAATGGGTTGAGCTTCCTTATCCATATAAATGTGATGGGTGCAAAGCTGGGGATCTAAACCCTTCAAGTCTGGGTAGTCCCAAGAAAATGCCCCTTTATGTTTCTGTAGAACTTTTATGAGCCTTTTCTTTTGGTTACTATCCAAATTTCCATTGATGTTTAGGATTGTCCCTGGCTCAATCTCAATGGGTGTGATGTTATGCATGGTGGTTGTGGGAATATATTTATCCTCAAGGCCTGTCAAGGGGTCCTCTTGAACTCCATCTTCAAGAACTGTTTTCAACATTTGGAATTTTAAGTTTTCAGACGTGGGTGGCTGATTGATAAAATTATTGATTACATCATCTTCGGTTTGATTTTTAAATTCGAGAGCTTCTATTAATGTTAGAGGTGGACGAATGTTTTTCTCCCAATATGAATATGGATGTTTGTGAATTTTTACCGTGGGTAAGCTAGGTTTGGACGACGGATAAAAAATTATGTTTTTTATGGAATCTCCTCTAGTGATGGTCATGCTGCCTGTTCGACAGCCTTTGTAAGCATCGATTATTGCAAGCCAAGGTCACCCCATAATCAATGGGTGACCGTCCGTCCTATTATTTCGATTAATAACTAAGAAATCGGCTGGATATTCCCATGAGTCTATTGATACCAGGATGTCCTGCACTATTCCTTCTGGCCTAATAATAGACCTGTCAGCAAGTTCTAGCAACGTAGCCATTGGTTCTAACGCTGATATGCCTAGCTTTTCGTAGGCTACCGTAGTTAGGATGTTAATGGTTTCCCCTAAGTTGACCAATTTTTTTGGAAAGGAATGTCTAGAAATCTTCATAGTTACTATTGGATTTTCTGGGTCTTCATATTTTATGGGTGATTCCTTACCCAATAATAAGTCAGATAGTGTCCCTACCACATGAACAGTGGGTGCAACCTTTGTTTTTTTTACTTGTGTTTTTCCACATAGCTCTTTAATTTTTTTTTTCATAGATGTGAATGTCTTGTATGGCCTAGAGAAGAGGAATTTTGATACAAATGTTTATTAGTTCACCAAGATGTCAAAATCTGGAGACGCTAGATGCTATAGGTCTAGGCAGAGTTAACATTTTAGGGAATGGAGGTGTAAATACCCTAAGCTCTTCATGCCTCCCTTGGTCAATTGTCTCCTTCTCTTGACCTACCTCTGTTTCTATTATATTTTCCTGGCTAGGTTCCATTGAAGTCCCAGGTTTGGGTTGAGGTGGGATCACGAATTCTACTGGTGATATAGTACGTCCCGATCTCAGCCTTATTTCATTGAATTACCTCAATTTAGTGTCAGGTTTTGGATCTTCTATGATCTGGATTAGTTGAACCGATATATTATTGGGATTAGGATTGGGTTGAGCTGGTAATTGAGGACGTAGGTTAGGCTGAGGGTTGTGTTCAACTAGATATGGAGATGGAAGTGTAGGTTGATTCTGGACCCCTGCTCCTATTGGTAAGTTGGCCATTCCTAGGGGTCGCTGCCAATTCTAAGGCCAATTAGTGGTTTGGGAAGGGGATGTTGGCCACTGGGCTTATTATGGAGTGTTTTGCCAATAAGGAGGAGAAAAAGGAAAGCTTGGCCAATTATTCCCTGGTGAGGGTTGTGTTGGCCAAGGTGGTATAGGAAATGACTGGGTCGACCAAGAAGAAAAAGGGTTTTGATTTTTCCAAGCTGCTGTAGGGTTTTGTTGGTTAATCCGCGGAGGAGAAAAGAACTGGGGCGAGTCTTGAGGCATACCTGGTCGTGCCTGCCATTTTCGACGTTGATTAATTAGGTATACTAGTTCTTTCTCTTCCTTCGATTCTTTGAAAACCACTTTCAGTTGCGGGAGTGAAGGGAAATGGTCTGTGGCATGGTCCTTAGTGAATATGGCATAGGTCAGAACCGTGTCTAAGTGGCATTCCCTTTGGCTATGCTTCTTCCGACAGCATGGGAAAAATATGGCCAAATTCTGCTCTGTTATAGCTTGCTTCTACTTGGCTTGTAAGACATCAAGCTGTGTTGTCAAAGTACCCAAAATGTCATTTTTAAAATTTTCCAAGAGATTTCCAAACTCAGCTCTAGTTACGTTGCCACCAAACTGCTTAAGGTCCCTTTTTATTGAATCGCGTTCACTTGGCTTATTACGCATATTACCCCGAGAGCACCTAATACATAGGGAAATAATTTTATCATATCCTTCCTAGGAAATATGCCCTTTTCCCATTATGTTAAGTGTTTCAACCCATTCTTCTTTCATTCCCTTAATCAGTTTAGCTTTTAAGATTTCTGTGGATAGTGTATTATATGGAGACCTTTACAAATTGTATTGAAATCTTTCTATGTATTCCTCTAATGTTTCATTGTCCCTTGCAGACATATTGAAGATTTCATTTTTTAGTTCTCGAGTTCAGAAATAGTCTTGATATTTATTAAGAAAAAATTTCTTCATCTGGTCCCAGTTATTGATGGTTCACCCACCTAGACCCATGAACCAGCATAATGTGGCTCCCTTTAAAGTAGAGGGAAATAGTTTAAATTTATGAGGGTCGGTTGTGTAGTCATACCCCCTACATAGGACATCGAATTCAAATAATAATGCAACGAGATCTTCCATGGTCAACCCATGGAAGGTGGGGATGCTTTATAAGGGAATGGCTTTCATAGGGGCATTTGCAGCAGGATCAATGATGGGATACTCCAATGTTGATGTCTGCCTCTAATTCTGGATTTTATTTTTTTCCATTTGATTAAAGATGTGCCAGTAATCTTCAGGAATTTCTTGTTATGGAGGAGTAATCCTGAGGAAACTGGGAGGTAAATGTGGAGGAAACTTTACAGCACTTCCCTGGTCTAGGATACCGAGTATTTCTGTCTCGAACACTCCTTTAGGAGAATTAGGCTCGGAATCTTCTCTTTGTATTGCACCGCTAGTTTCTCCTTCCCCTTCCTATAAGTTAGAAGAACCTCCCTCTCTTGAAGGGTCAGTACCTATATGATTGGCCATTTGAAGGCTTAGCTCAGATCCTTCTATCTTATTGTGAAACTCGAGGTGGGTTGCAGACGGTGAGGCTACTGCCTGAGGGAGAGTAGTAGGACTTTGAGTGGGAATGATTCTGGGTCCTACGGATGCCTAGGATTCAACTTTATTAATGAATTCATCTATATATGTTGTTCTTCCATGGATCACCGGTCCATCATAATGCGGCTAACTACCTTGCCTAGCTCCGAAGGAGAGAAACCTATAATTGAACAGCATAATTATGGATTGAATAGCAATATTAATAAAATGAATCAGCAACTACCTATATAATTTTGCAATGGAATTCTCTTTGCAAACTGACTAATTGATGTCTTACTAAATCAAGAATTGGACGCCTTATCATACTGAGGGAACAATCTAATCTGTAAAGATGAATAACATTGACCGATAATTATTCTATGATTTGTAAATAGACTACAAAGGAATTGGAAGAAAATTAAAACATCTAACAGTGATAAAGCATTATTATAAATCAAAAAGAACGAATGTGGTAAAACATTATTCTAAACTAGAAAGAACGAATGCTAAACTATTCCGAGGAAAGAAAAATTATAACTTTATTGAGTGGAAAAAGTAACTTACAACTGCATCAGATGACTGGATATTGGTTCTGTAACTAACCCATAGCACGAAAATTGGTGAGGAAAATCCTAGGGGTTGGGCCCAGACCACCGAGAGATCGCAATGAAAAACTCAAAAGATGATTTTTCAAAACATCAAAACTATTTATTGAATCAAAAGATAATACAGGGATACAATCGAACAGTTTTGTCTTGAAGCATTGATTACAAAACGAAAAATATAATTTTCTAGTTCATCCTTGGTCCTTTTAAAGGTGTGTTCACACAGTGGAACAGTATTTTCCAAACGACAGCCCGTTGTGCCTGGTTGTCTTTTGGGCTCTCAAGCTTGGATCTGTCTTTCTACCTTCTGTTGGTTTCTGGAAGCTACTGAGATTCCATGAGTTCGTGTTTGTCGGTTGTCTTCCGTTTAAATTGGTTCAGCTGCTCTGGTTTCCTGCATACAGAGATAAAATAAGTTAAATTTCCATTATAAAAGCGTTTCCTTTTGTCGTTAGCCCAATTTCCCTAATTTTCATAAACCTTTTCTATCTTTATTGTTTAAAATGAGGGATAACTACCAAAATTGTGTCACAATTCGAAGTAATCACAGGGTAGAAACATACCTTAATTCTGGACCAACACATATGATAAATTTTGGTCCCACTACCTCCGACAATTTATATTACATACACCCGCCCCCATTGATTAAAACATTAACCTTTAACCTATCATTATACAACCCGACTATGTATTAAACCTAACTTAATACATAATAAACCTCTAGCACCATTAAAAAAACTGGGCCCCACGCCTTTTGACCATGCAACCCTATTGCAAAAACCCGCACTGTCGATATCCATGACCCAGATCTAATGGCGGATAATAAATTTCACACATCCAAAAGAGCAATCTTTAATCAACCCCTACCCTTGCGAAATAGGTAGTTTTCGGAATTTCTCTCTCCACGAGGTGTCTAATTCTCATTTGATCGCATCCTCATATCCAATTCCGCTTACCACCTTTCGAAAATGTGAAAACTGCTTGGCGGTATTTGCTACCCCCGCGCCCAAACCACTTATCCTATGTGATGTAATTGTCATTCAATGCATTCACCTTTTAATAAAAATGCATACACACTGCCCATTTGCACCGTTTTCACTCTTTTCTGTTACCATTTGCACAGAAAGAGAATTTCGACCAAAAATAACACTGTTGACTCTGTTTTAAAGCTTAAATGGAACAAAATTCGCCCAATTCGACTGCTACAAACATTGTCGAAGACATCCAAGTGCTATAAAGACCAACAAAAGCTTCTGAAAGCTTTCTACAACCCCAGAAACCCCACTGCATTTCAAACCATTTTTTCAGTATTTTCCCATCATCAAAGCCATAATCCCTCATTGCAGACTTCTGTCTCATTAATTAATGTTTTTTTTTGCAGGTTAGTAGCAAAAGGAGAATTGGGATAAACAGTTTAATACTAGTTAATGTTGTTTACTCCTAAAAAACTTACAAAGAAATGGATTTTAAATGATATTCCTTAACAAAATATTCCAGGCAGTAGAACAGAAAGAAATCATTTATGTAGAGAGAGATAAATTTTTACAGTAAATAGTAAAACTGAAATCAGAATTCACAGTGACAGTGAAAACAGAACAGTCAAAGAGCATCAGAGTTAAAGTGTATCAGATGAAAGTTAGAGTGAAAGTCAAATAAGAAAAAAAAAAGCAGTCAAGGTAAAACAGTAAAAGTAAACATAGAGGCAGTAATGGTTAAATAGATATGAAAACATTTTCACCAAAAACAATGAATTTTGTCCAAAGTAAAAGTAAAAATTGTTAAAAGAACAGTAAGGTTAAAAGATGAACACAAAGCAGGAAGGAACATTTTTCAGAAATTTCCTGTTTAAGTCATAGTTTTACATAAACTATTGTGGCCAATACAAGATGAATCTTGAAAACATGGAGGAGGTTTATTTTCCTAAAAGGAAATTATAAAAAAAAACCTATCTCAAGTTTTACACAGGTATTACAGAACGAGAGATACATGCACATCTTCACAGCCTATTTTTCGGACTGTGCAAAGTTATGTTTTACATGTCTTTTTTCAGAGCTTATTGTGAAAAATTGGAGTGGAATTTTAGAAAACTGAGAGAGGTTTATCTCAATAACATATTTATCTATAATAACCTCTTTCACTATTTACATATCTATCTTTTATTGAGATATAAAAAGGTATCACTGGACCCCAAGTTTGCAGAATTTCTGGAGAAAAATGCACAAAGGAAGGAGACATTTAATGACTTGGAAGCCTCATCATCAACTAAGTGTTGCTATAAAAATACAATTTATCTTCTTTGTCACCATCAATCCATAAATATAGTTCCAAATAGATCCATTATTTTTTAATTTTCTTTATGTAAGTTCTATTTATGTAATACAATTTGAGATATTTGTAAAACAATCTTGATATTTTTTCAAGATATTCTAGTTTAGAATTTGTATAAATACTTCACCATTTGAAGTATTGAGTGTGGATTAATTGTTGAAGATTTCTTTAGTCATATTTTCTGAAACTGAAGGGTTTTTTGTATCAATTTCAAGTTAGAATACTAGATCAAAGAAATAAAGCATCATATTATAGGATTTCATGTGTTGGCCCACTGACGTGAAGTATTTTCTCATGTTATTTGTCAATTTTCCTATGTTTTTCATCTATTCATAAATTTGTTCTAAATTTTAACGTGAAATCAGGTATTTTTATCTCAGAATTTCTTAAAAGCGCTCTGTTATTGACCGATTTTCATTTAAATGTTTTCTGTTGATATCCATACCAGGGAATCCTTAATTTCTCCCTCATTTCGATTGACCTCTACCTTTTCACTCCTTATTTGGATTAAAGAATCCTTAATTGCCCTTTATCTCGATTAAAACCATTTCATAATCAGTGTTACACCATTTTTTGGTCATCTAACCTGTTACTATTAGATGCACCTAAGTACACCATGTAAGACCAATTTTACCTTAAGTAAAATTGCTTTCACTATGAAAAATAACTTAGCAAACCACATTTATTAAGTTGTTTATGGTCTAAACAGGAACCCGATGAGGAACTATTGAACAAATCCACATTTTTTTGAATTTCCTCAAGGAATAATTAGTTAAACAACAGTTTAATTAATATTTCTGGTCATATTTAACCCAAAACAAGAAAATTAATTAGATAAATCATTATTTATCTTATTATTTTCTAGGAATAATTATTTAAACCTTATCTAAATAATATTCCTTGTTAAATTTGACAAAATAATTTATAAATAATTGAATAAATAATTATTTATTTGATTATTACTCAACCACATCCTTAAAATAATAAACAATTCATTTATTTATTTATTGTTTACAATTAAAGGGATTTGACCAAAGTTAAATACTTTTTCCCTCCAACAAATATAATAAAATATTCCATAAAAGTTGGATCTTGCTTTGGTTAATAATATTTTAACTATGCACCAATATCTAGACTAACTCAATATTTTTTTTATAAATAGAATGGTTTTTCCATTCACTCACTACCTTTTGTTGCTTAAAGGTCACTCTGGATCTATACTTTTGGTCTGACTTTGATCCACCATCATTGTCATATTTTTCTACCATTTTTCTTGTGAGCTCCCTTTGAGTTCCATTTTTGTCTAGGTTTTCTACACCTTCAAGAGAGAGGGATTTTAGATCTGAAGTGCTGAGGACTTACAAGAACCCATCCCATTGAGGGGGACTAGTAATATCTTTCTATGTTCCCTTCCCAAGTGTCAAAAATATAAAAAAAATTATTTAAAACAATCTTGTCTTGTCTATTGGATGCATGGAACAACTCTTGCTTTTATTTACTACTTAATGTCTTTTAATGCATAGATCTATATTTTGCAGCATTTATCTTGGTCATCTAATTGCAGATCTAACAATATTGGGAGAAATTTTTGATGTCAGGGTTTTTTGTTATGCACGGCTAAAGTGAGCCTTTTTTGTACACTCACGATTAAGATTCATACTAACAACTAGCGACTCCACAAGGATTTATGATTACGACCTCTATCGTTTTTTAGATCCCTGCATATCTAGCTGCTTCAAACACTAGGATTTCTCTTTAGCTTCTTGTTTTGATTTTCTTGATGTTTCTTTTAACCTATAAAACCCTATAACATTGAAAATTGTAACTTTCATGTGTTTTCGGACCTATTGCGCAAGTGATACGCATCAGCCGCAGCTAAGACGACAAAATTTTCTGAAACCTACTCCCAAGAGAGTTGGAAGTGTAGGTCACAATTTTTGGGCCAAAACCTGTGACCTGAACCTTCAAGGCATAGAAAATAGGCCAAAACCTGCGACCTCTGTAGAAAACAAGTCAAAAACTGCGACCTGAACTTTTTGGGGGATTTTTTCTGAGATTTTTCTGGGTTTGTCTGGGCCTCTGTTCAGGGTTGTCTGACCTCTATCTCCACCCCTTTTCGACCTGTACTTGTTTTTTTTTACTCATCAAAGTGGGAACCTAACACCCTAGGGCTTTAGTACCCTCCACCTTTCGTAGAAGAATTTTTAGCTGCTACAGGTCCTGTAAAATTTCAGTGCGTTCAGCCATTTTTCATATATGATCCCTTACCTTCACATCCACTTCATATTGGTAATTTATCCATCCAAAACACCTCCTTTTACTTTTTTTTGGGTTTTCCTCTAGGGTCCCCTCCGCTTCCCTTCAGGTTATAGCCTTTCGCCACCTCATTTACAACAATTTTTTCTCTGATTTTTTGCTATTTTTCTGCACCTATTTCCAAGAGATTTGACCTTTAGATCATTTTCCCTCCCAACATTAGGCCTATTGGCTATTTTGGTGTGTTTTGACTATATTTTTGCCCACCTACAGACTAGTTGTTGAGAGACCCGCCTCCTTGGGTTTAGATTAATGCATAATTAGTTGTTATTTTCTGTTATTTCAGTTTCATATACTTTTATCTGCAGGTTTATTTACAATTATACAACAAACTTTTTATTTTTCTCTACAATTTTTTGGGTTTAAAAATTAAAATTTACACACTCAACACACACACCCTAAGTGAAGAAGAGCCTAGCTAACACCACCAAGAAAAGAATTTAACATTGTAATCAATTGATCCTGCACCTCTCTGACCTTGTTTCGACA
Organism: Pinus albicaulis; assembly: GCA_034641835.2. Classification (NCBI taxonomy): domain Eukaryota; kingdom Viridiplantae; phylum Streptophyta; class Pinopsida; order Pinales; family Pinaceae; genus Pinus; species Pinus albicaulis. The sequence continues at coordinate 735,954,010 of CM076582.1, forward strand.
TTGTAATCAGTTGATCCTGGACCCCCTTGCCCTTGCTAGTCTCTCTTCCCATTGTATCATGTTTGTGCCTTCATCATTGTGCCCCCAAGGCATTTATCCTAGGGACTTCTTGGCCTTCATCCTCAGTTTTAGATAGGAATAATTACTCCTCTGCGTAGGATTCGAGTTAGCCCTCGACCGAGTTCGCACTCAAACTCCTCTTCGGGTTCATTGTAATATCCCCAAAATGGGACAGCTAGCAAAGCATGCTTGAAAAACACATTTTTCAGGAATGTATGCTACAGCAGCCAAGATCAGCCCTTAGATCCCTTATATATAATAATATAAGTCACAAATCCAAGAGGATATCAGAAACAAATCAAACTAGGTGGGTTAAACAAGTCTCCTACACCTAGTATGGCTTGAAAATTGCCCAAAGACGGGACTACAACGACACAAAGTAACACTACCTAGAAAATAATGAAGTTTTAGATAACAACAGTAAGAGGCCAATATGGAGGCTCTAAAATGACATGTAGATCATCAAATTAGATCTATAATGTGGTCCATACAATGTACAAGAGAAAAGTAGAAGACTTTTATGAAGAAAACACTCTAAAAGAGGTGCTGCAACAATGTATTTCACTGCAAAAGCCTTGACAACGTTATTTTATTGAGAATAAAAAAGTTGTAAGTTAAAACTCAGATCTAGAATAGTTCTGTGTACAAAATATTAGATCTATATCATATCTATACACTATTCTGTCTCTATTTTACATACCCCTTGGGGTTTTTAGCAAAACATGAAGCATATGGAGTAGATCTGAGATCTCATGCAGCAGATCTGCAGATTTATAAGGAATTCCTTAAGATTATACAGGATTATTTAGATCAGATCTAAATATGACATGGATAAGAATAGAAATCCATGAATCACCACAGTGAGAGACAAATTCTCATCACTAAAGATCAGCCCTCAAGGTTTTCCAAAACTCCCTGCAACTCTCCTCTTACAGATAACGCAGTCCTGGAAGACAAAATGCGTTGTAGACTTGATGAACAGTTTGTCCTGATGCCAAGGTATGGATATGAATATCTAATGATCCAATACACTCTTTCTAGGGGGATAGAATGCTTTCCCACTGAAAAGAGGCACTAGAATGGCTTAGATCTGAATAGATCTAGCCTCCACTTGCTGCAGCTTACAAATAAAATCAAACCCTCAATAGGATCTGCATTGTAGTTGGAAGTACAAGCTTGGAAATTTTTTTGATAGTGGACAAGAAATTCAAGACTCTTCCAAGAGGCCTCTCAAGGAAAGAGGTGGGATTCCTGATCAGGAACACCCAAGTACTAAACATCACTATTCTCAGCTAAACAAATAGAGAATGAGAAGTGTCTAAACAAACAAATCCTTTGAAGACAATATGTTCAAAAAAAACCTTTTGTTGCTCTCCTCTTTCATTTATAGGATGAAAGCCTTGCAAAACCCTAAACCATCTCAAAGGTTTAGCTCCTTTCACATGTGTAGCCCCCAACTAGTTCACAATCCCTTTCACACATAAGGGAGTTTTATTAAGGCAGCTTAGATTTAGCCTTATTCACATTGGACATTGATTTATTTACTATTTTCAGGAGTTTTTATTTCCCTCCTTCACACATTTATTCTTGTAATAATAAAATGAAACAAAATTGTATATTCCCATTAGCTTGGGCTAATTGGGAATATTACAGTCCTCCCCTACACAATGTTGCTTGTCCTCAAGCAAATGATAGAGTGAGTGTTGTAACTCCTTTCCTCTTCCATTTGTGACACCATCAAGTGATAAGCATCCTCCATGAGCTGAGTGTTCACCAAACCATCCTTCCATGAATTGTTTCTTCAATGATTTTATGATAGGTAAATGACCCATCCCATAAGGAGTTAAGAAATCAAGTGAAACAATCATGGCTGAACCAAAACTCTCCCTGAAACATGTAGCATAAGGTACATGGAGAGTCTCCATCCCATGTGGCACATACATGCTCCTCATCCTCCCTCCGTACAAACCAACAAATAGTACAAGTATATCATCAATGTATGGAAGAAAAACTATGTACATACAAACATAAAATTGAGCATGAGGAGGTGGTTCATAATCCCACATATGATACCAATGCAGGGCATCTCCTTCCTGCCTCAAATTAGTACATGGTAAGTGGTTTCCCACCACTTACTTACTTCCCAAGTCATATCACTATTGCAAAAAGTGTGAGATATATTTGGTGCCTTTGCGAAGCACCCATCATGAAAGTAAATCTCCCTTTGTACATCAAGGGAGTAGCCAAATTAAGAATTTTTAGTGGCCCAAAAATTACCATGAGATTTACATGATACATTGCTCCTTTTAGGAGTCATAGCCTACATACAAAAGGTAAAAGAACATGTACAATCAGAAAATAAAGCTTGCTTTACATGAACATATCCTTTAAAAACAAAATTTCTCATACACATGGAGTTGTGCATGGATCTTTCTACTCTTTCCAAAGAAGGAAGAGATGACTGAAATGACTCTTGCATAGAGTCCCATGGCTGCCCCAAATCCACATAGCTCATGCATTCTTGAAAATGCCAATATAGTTCCTCTTTCAAGCCTTCCTAATCAAATATCCTCATGATGATGTTGTAGATCATCATGGAATACATGTGGGTGAAACCGAACCCTTTGTGTGCTCCTTGTAGTATCTTATGCTTGAGCTTAGAATCTGTAGGCAAAAATATTCTACCATGATGATAGATGACTTCTCCTTGGATTAAGTAGCCCTCTTCATGCAGCTGGTCATCAAGTATCATACATGTGTGCAGATATTTGGAATAATCCACTATCAGTTAGGATTTCCAATACAAATCTACAATGTTGAACAATGACAGCGTTGATGATGCATTAACTAAAGTATCTGTCATGTTGTTTATTCTTCCCTTGACATATTGTATGCCAATGGTGTGTTTTCGAAGGTTTTTCCTTCCCTTCTTCTCCTCCCACAGCGCAGGATCAAAAAGGAGAGTGGGTGATGATGATAAGGGAAGAATATTTCTCTCCTCCTTGAGCATACCCAAGTCTCCCAGTGCTACAGCTTTGTCTTCAAGTGCTCCAAACCCTCCTAGATCTAATTTTGGAGCAGAAAATTGTGAGGTCTTCCCCAAAAAATCTCTGTCGGGTGGCCTCCCAGGTGGATTTCCACTAGATAATGAGATTTCAAGGACCTTTATCATATGCATGATAAATGAGATCCTAATGTCCCTACTTCTACTACGCAATTTCAACTCTGTTTTGTGTGTGGAAGTCTCATGAAATTTTGAGACCCCTCTTAGTGGTGTAAGAATGCCTCTGATTGGAGCATTTGCTCCATTCCCTTCTGATAGTGAATCACCTTTTGTTATGTCATTATTGTGATCCCTCCTTTGTTCTGTCTCATTGTCTTTTAGCAAAGACACACGCTGCTCATGTCCTCCATATGGAATATCCTTAGGAACTCCTTGCAAGGATGCAAGAGCCCCTCTAGTGGAAGTCATTTCTTCATCTCCATCTCTAAAGGAAAATAGATCTCCTCCTGCTATCACAGTAGTGGAGGATCTTCTTTGCTCTTTCTCTCCCTTCTCCTCATCAATGGAAAATGCTTCATCATTAAGAGATCCTTTTTCTTGATCTCTTACTGAAGAAGGAACCCTCATGCTCTCTCCTTGAGAAAAGATACATTGTTGTAATGGGGCTTTTTCCTCTGGAAAATTGTGCAGCAAATCTTCAACCCCCTCAACAATGTTTAGAAATGGAGTTGGCTCTATGGAATGTTCCAACTTATGCAAAGATTTAGATTTCTTATGCTTGATTTTCCTTTCCTAGGAAGTCTCAAAATGTCTCACATCAAATCTTTTTACTAGTCCGCTGGTGAACTTTGCATAAGAAGATATATTTATCCCCTTCAAGGAAGAGGACTCAAACAGCCACCAGGCATAAGCCTTTCCTTGAAGATGCAACACTTCTACTCTCAAGGCTTCTTCTTTGGACACTTGATGTAGTTGAAAGTATGTGTCAAGCTCCCTTACCCAGGACTTGGCGGAGTCCTTAGGTGATCCATCAAAAGTAGGTAGAGAGAATCTACCCAAAGTGTGCTGAAGGCACCCTCTTCTTCTATTGTAGGTGCTAGATATTGCTTCTTTGAGTTGACATAACTCTGGGAAACTGAGATTATTTTTTAATCTCTCTGATAGAGACTCATATTATTGGAGATAATCACCAAGAGTTCCCTCCTTTGGTGTTTCTCCTTTTCCTTCTTTCTTTGACAAGAAAGTAGGCATGCTCCAACATTACAGATCATGGTGGGTGGTTGAATGCTCACACACATAGTAAGAAGTACTGGGGCTTTCTTGATGTAAGAATCCTCTTGAGGGATTTTCATGTCTCTCCCTCTTCATTCCCTAGATGTCTTCTTTCAGTTCATACATAGCTTGAGAAAGAGTTTTAGAAAACTCTTCTCTCTGCAAAATTCTAGTAAAAGGGATCTTACCCTTTCCTTTTGTGTCTTCAGTGTAACCACACTTCTTCATCAGTATTTTATTTCCATGAAAAGACATATTGTCTCTTTAGTAAGAAAAGCAAAGGCTATGCCAAGATAGTTGCTCTGATACCACTGTAATATCCCCAAAATGGGACAGCTACCGAAGCATGCTTGAAAAACACATTTTTCAGGAATGTATGCTACAACAGACAAGATCAGCCCTTGGATCCCTTAGATATAATAATATAGGTCCCAAATCCAAGAGTAGATCAGAAATAAATCAAACTAGGTGGGTTAAACAAGTATCCCACACCCAATATGGCTTGAAATTTGCCCAAAGACGGGACTACAACAACACAAAGTACCACTGCCCAGAAAATAACGTTGTTTTAGATAAAAATAGTAAGAGGCCAATATGGAGGCTCTAAAATGACATGTACATCAGCAAATCAGATCTATAATATGATCCATACAATGCATAAGAGAAAAGTAGAAGACTTTTATGAAGAAAACCTTCTAAAAGAGGTGTTGCAACAATTTATTTCACTACAAAAGCCTTGACAGCGTTATTTTACTGAGCATACAATAGCTATAAGTTACAACTAAAATCTAGAACAGATATGTGTACAAAATATTAGATCTATATCAGATCTGTACACTAGTCTGTCTCTATTTTACATACCCCTTAGGGTTTTGAGCAAAACTTGAAGCATATGGAGATCTGCAGATTTCTGTAGAATTCCTGAAGCTTATACAAGAGTATTCAGATTAGATCTGAATATGACATGGATAAGAAAGTAAATCCATGGATCACCACAGTGAGAGACAAATTCTCATCACTAGAGATCACTCCTCAAGGTTTGCCAAAACTCCCTGCAACTCTCCTCTTGCAGATAACGCAGTCCTAGAAGACAAACTATGTTGTAAACTTGATGAACAGTTTGGCCTGATGCCAAGGTATGGATCTGAAGCTCTAATGATCTAATACACTCTTTCCAGGGGGATAGAAGGCTTTCCCACTGGAAAGAGGCACTAGAATGGCTTAGATCTGAATAGATCTAGCCTCCACTTGCTGCAGCTTAAAAAGACAACCAAACCCTCAATAGGATCTATGTTGTAGTTGGAAGTAGAAGCTTGGCCAAATGCCTGATAGTGGACAAGAAATGCAAGACTCTTCTAAGAGACCTCTCAAGGAAAGAGGTGGGATTCCCGATCAGGAACACCCAAGTGCTAAACAACACTATTCTCAGCTAAACAACTAGAGAATGAGAAGTGTCTAAACAAACAAATCCTTTCAAGACAATATGTTCAAAAAAACCCCTTTTTTGCTCTCCTCTTTCATTTATAGGATGAAAGCCTTGCAAAACCCTAAACCATATCAAAGGTTTAGCTCCTTTCACATGTGTAGCCTCCAACTAGATTTGTGTTGTGCATCAAGGAGGTACATTGCATCTCGACAGCGCTGTGGATTTGGTCCCATTGACCTAGTCAATTGTCACAATCCCTTTCACACATAAGGGAGTTTTATTAAGGCAGCCCAGATTTAGCCTTGTTCACATTGGGCATTGATTTATTTACTATTTTTAGGATTTTTTATTTCCCTCCTCCACACATTTATTATTTCAATAAGAAAATGAAACAAAATTGTATATTCCCATTAGCTTAGGCTAATTGGGAATATTACGTTCATTGGGTTCCCCTTCTAGTTCTACCCCGGTTTTTTCCCCTGTCACCTTCACCATGTCTAGTTCAGGACCTAATGTTGGTGGTAGCCCCGGCCCTAATGCTGGGAATACTACTAGTGGGACTGCAATAGGAATTACCCTGACTGCTCCCTTGCTCCCCTATATGACAGGCCTCAGTCTTCCCGATTTTAACCAATTAATCAATGACCCTATATGCCATGATGCTAGTTGTTCTGCTATGCCAACCAAGCCCCCTTCCAACATACCAAAGTTTGAAGGTCTTTCTGGAGAAGATCCTACAAATCATGTTTGATCCTTCCACATGTGGTGTTCGTCTAACTCCATTACCGATGACTCTATCCATCCATTTTTGTTCCAACGTATGCTTATTGGCGAAGCTTCTAAGTGGTATGTTGATTAGGCCTCATCCTCTCATACCACCTTTGCAACTCTTGCCCGTGATTTTCTGTCTTAATTTCAGCTTCCACTTCGTTATGACACTAGTACTGAACTTTTAACTTCTTTTCATCAATCGTCTGTGACTCGCCTATCCGATCATGTCCAAGAATTGTGGAGAAGAAAGAGCCTATGTCGATCCCCTACCTTCGAAGACCGTGTCTATATGGACTGGTTCCTTAGATCTCTTTTTCCTGCTATAGGCATAGATGTCGCATCGCATTTTCCTCAAACCGAAGAAGCTTCTCTCTAGATTGCATTAAAATATGACTTGATCTACGCTCAGTCTGGTTATGTTTATACCATCCTACCTGATCTTCCTAGACTCGGTGGTGCCAACTCACCAGGGGAATCTCATGCCACCAATGGTACTGTTGGATCCCTTTCTCATCCATACTCTCAACCTCCCATGTGCTATGGTTTCCCTCAGGGAGGGGACAGCACCTCCAGCATTTTTTCCCCTCCCAAAAGCATGTATATAGGATACTTCATGCCTCCTCCTTTTGCCCAACCTGTTTACCACAATGTTACCCAACCTACTTATTATCTGTATCCGCAGCCTGGTGCTCCAGCTCCTCAAGAATTATTACCCTCACCTCCCTTGCCTTCTCAAGCCCTGCAATAGTAGCCACTGCCCCCTCAGGGGCAGCTGTATGCACATCAGGGTGCAACTAATCCTCCTACATCCAAAAAGAAGAGGAAAGGCACTCAAAATCAATATGCCCCCAGTAATCCTAGACCTAATCCCCGAGCTAATGCACCTAACACTACTAACCAGCAACAAGGCACTCAACCCAAGTAGGACAGGCATGTTCGCATGAATAAGCCTTGCTCATGTTGCGGTGTTTATGTTCATTATACTCATTATTGTCTGTGCTTTTACCACAGATGCGGCAGATGTGGGAGACTCAAGCAACATCGCAAGGATAACAAGCCTCTGCTTCCATCCCTCCCAATGTTGCACCTAGTCAGTTGGCTATGTTTACTAATCCTTTCCCTCTATAAGGATTTGTGGCTACCCAACCACTTGAAGGTCAGACACCCACTCAACCTCCTCCATCTGGTACCTCCAATTACCAAATTCTCATGATGAACTATGACCAACCTATAACCGTTGACATCAACCTTCAGACTCAGTCCCATCAGTACAACAAGCCTCCCGCTACGTTTTCCCCTGAGCCCCCTTCTTCAGGTTCTGTAGAGCCTATTTTGACAACCAATGGTCCTTTGCAGATCCCTTAGCCTAAGGCAGAGGTTCATACCAAGATCCCTTAGGGACCATTATGCTGAAACGATGCTTCTAGCAAAGCTGCCCTTTCGTATAGTACAGTAGATGATTTGGCACAATCTCTTGCTGCCATCTCAACGCTGGAACTCCTCCAGTCGTGCCCTTCATAATAAAAAGCTCTAGTTTCTGCCATGGGTGTTGTAGATCCTTTATATGATCGATTGAACATCTTCGATGTTGACTGGTCAGAACATCCTCCCCTTCCCGCTTCTGTCTCCTTCCAAATCCCTGTCAAGATCCGGAAAGCCAACGTTTCCCATTGTATCATTGATGAGGGGGTATCCACCTGTGTTATGTCCACTTTGGTTTGGAAGCAACTCGGATCACCTAATTTGGACCCTTCCACTATCACCCTCTGACCGTGGGACGACCACTCCTCCAAGCCAATTGGCATGTTCCACAATTGTCCTATTACTCTTGCAGGCAAGACTGTTTACGTTGATGTAGATGTCATTGATGCCCCATTAGACTAAAACATTCTATTGGGTCATAGCTACATGTATGTGATGTCTATTGTACCATCTGCAGTTCCCTGCAAGATTCCCTTTCACAATAATGGAAAGATAGTCACCATTGACCAGTTGACATATTATGAACCGAAGTCTCAAACCTCCCCTGAGTCCATCATATTTACGGTGGCCAATAAGAAAACCGTCAAACCCTTGACCAGTGTCTCACCCGGAGTCTGCAAAGACTCCTCCTTTCTTATTTCATTCCTTATCCTTCCTCCTCCTGTCTCTGATCCCATCTCATCGAATGTTTGCATGATGCAATTGTCTCAGGCTTCCCTCAAGCGGCTCGCTTCTGCTAGTCAGCAGCCTCGCCCTCTGTAGCCTACTCCTAGCCCTTCGATTCAGCCTTCTGGACCCCCTCCTCCTTTACCTTCACCTATAGCTAGTATCCATGAGCCTCTACCCTCCTAGAATGGTTCCTCCAGGCCTTAAACATCTCGGAGCCATCCCACCTGTCCATTACCCCTCTGGTCAAATACCGTTCCTAGCTCCCCCTCCTGGAGTGTTATCGGTACTTGTTATCGCTACCATATCTCTTCCTAACCTGACCTTGGGGATTCCTATCTGGTACATCAATCCCCTGGCTGCTACCCCACCTAGCCAACCCAAACCTTATCTTGCTTTGACCCAGTTTCAACCGGTCCCTATGACTCCTCCCACTACTACTGTGCCTCAGCCACCTCAACAAGAACCTTCTCCGATTGCGACAGCTCCAAGTAAAAATGGAAAAGCTCGTAAGAAGGCATCAAAAGACAAGGTTTCCCAAACTAACCCTGCTTCTCGTCAGCCTGTAAAGCCTTGTTATTTGTGTGATGTCGTTGGTCATGCCACCCATACCTGTCTTGAGTTGCCTCATATCAATCCCATGGGTAATTTTGTGTTCCCTGAGTCTACCATCCCTAAAGCCTCTATTTCTTCCTAGACTGCAGCCAAGAACCCTAAGACTATTCACACCAGCCAACCTTGTGATTTGTGTGATCTCCATGGCTATTACTCCCACCATTGTCCCCACCTTACGCATTATCGCGCCTCTTTAGAGGTGGTTCGGGAGTACGATATTGAACAGAACCAATCTGCCTATCTCATCCTCATGCAGTATGCTTCGAGCCAACTTGAGGATTTACCCGCTCCCATTGACATTCCCCCTCCTGATGTCGAAATGACAGAGCCTGCGACCACCATCTTCTACCTATCATCATTCATGAGATCCACAGTGGAAGCTCCCTCTGAGACTTCCCCTTCTGTTTCTCTTGACCTCCCTTCAGCGATCACCCTAGGCTCAATATCAGTGGATCCCTTATCTGCTTGTCCTTCTATCACCTCTCATGACGACACACATGTGAACCTTTCTTCTCATGATGATGAGTCAGGTAGCTTCTTTGCGTCATCTGGTCTGTCTTCCTCCAGTCATCCCATCTTCTATTGTGATGATGACATTAAGGAATCAGTCACCACCCCTGAATTTATCTATCCCCCCTTATAGTAAACCCATGCATTTGAACCATATACACCTTGTGGCCATAATATTGACACCCAATGTTTGGGTAAGGGGGCACCCATATTTGAGAGTCCGGGAGAAGAAATTCTCCACAACTCTCATCGTGTATCTAGTGATGTCGAATCTAGTACCTTTATTCTTCCCCATTTAGAAGAACCTCTAGAGTCTCATATCACTTATTATCACTCTAGAGATGATACCCCCCATCATTCCTTCATCTTACATCAACAACCCAGTCCCCTAGACATTGTTGTTAACCAACTTGTGGGTTTTCTAGGAGAGCACCAGTTCATTATCTCCAAATTCTCTCTTTGGGATAGTGAAACCATGTATTCCAACCCAAAAACTTAGTCCATTTGCTTCATATATGCAGTACCAAAAGAGATTGATAATCCTCCATTCCATTTCTCGAACTGCATAACCATAACGAATACAAATAGGGCACCACATCATAAAAATGCGATTAGATTCCCCTTTTTCTAAATATAATTTGGCATGACCATAACATGCTTAGGGGCACCTATGCCCCTCAACCATAAAAAATCCCAGATATCAGCCAAAATCAACACTGAAACCCCCTTTCTCTAGTAAGTCACACTTTTAAGGTCATTTTCTAGGACAAGTCATAGTTTTCTGCCTAGTACCTACTACACAGGTCACAGAACAGACCCCAAAAAGTGTAATCTGGCCTATTCATGAGCTCCGGGTGCCTAAACTAAAATTTTGATCCCCTTAAATAAAAGAGTAGGGTTAGGCCTCTTACCTGCAACTGACAGATCTCAATTCCAATGGTCGGTTTGTCCACTACAGTCACCGCAAGATTTAGGGCCTTCTCTCCTCTCTACATTCACCACAACTACACTTGCAAATGAGTGAATTTGGAGGGAAAATGCCTTATTAAAAGAGAAACCCCGGATTTTTCTTTCTCCTGCTGCGGCTAAACCGTAGCTTATTTTAACAAACCATCTATACCATTGGAAAGCTCTCACCGAGCTCTCAAATTAGTATCTATTAGTTTTTTTTGATTTGATACTTCACCGGGATACATTTTTTCCAAGAAGGGTCACTTCACCACTCCTCAAAATCAAATTTCTTCACTTGCAACACTTGTACTTGGGGCTCCAGTTTTCCTCCATACTTCTCTATGCTCATGTCTAATTTCGTCATGAGTAACCATCTTTTACTCATGTTTTCATGGTCCCCACTTGACCTTTTTTGTGTGGCTTGTACTCATGTTTTTATCGTCCCCATTGGACCTTTTCTATGTGGCAGCATGATCAAGTTTCCCTTGTTTAAAGAATCCAAGTTGAGTCATCATCGCATCCATGGAGTCTATCCCGAGTCCCTTTGTATCTCGTTATAGCCCTCCATCCTTCATTGCTTGGTTCCTCTCTCATGTCGCCCATTATGGCCTTCAGTCCTACTGTCCCCTATCCCCTTTGATATTGTTTCACTTGCTACCAAGTCATCCATGCCCTTTATGCTCTAACAAGGGAAGTCATCCCTCTGCTACTTTACCCCCCATTTCATCATCATCCCTGGTATCAGTATATTAGTCGCTCTACTATTTTCTCTCGTGCCTTAGTTGAGGATCCCTTATTGCCTCACCTATGGCAGACCTCCTTCTGTCGACATCATATCATTCATTCTAGAAGATAGGTCTAGAGGGTGGTGTACCTTGGTTTCAGCTTCCACTCTTGTTCGGTGCCTCGGATCATGTAAACAAACTCCTTAGTTCCCTTTCACTTGATTTTTTCTCATCTCCAGCTCCTTATAGCATGATCGAGATCCGTATACTTGATAGTTTAGTGATGTAGAAGATGATACCAGTGATTCCCAGGTGTGTGTCAGATGTTTTCAGACCTCATGAGGGGGTGGACCTTCAGGTAGCCCCCCATATGCCCGGATGACCTCTTGATCATAGCCTTTGATGCAGCTCCATATATTTGACTATGCCGGCCTCAGCTGCTTGCAGCGCCTTTTAGTTTGCATGTATCAGTCAGATTTTCAGAGCCCTTTCTTGTTTACAGGGGCACTTTAGTTGTCTTTATATCTCATGTACTCAGATATTATTGTATAAGTCCTGGCTGTTATCCCAGGCACAGTATGTATGTGGGATTCATTATCATGTTTTTCTCTAGCTCATGTTTATTCCAGCATGTACTATATAGTTTAGTACCTTGTTTACTGGATGCATTATTCTTTGTACTTTGTCTCGGAGGGCATAGGTATGCCTCCCCCGCTACCTGTAGCACAGGTACTCACTCATAAAAGAGACTTGTTGAACCTGTAAGTCTCGCCTCCTCAGGGTCTAGTCCTCTAGCGCTTTGGTCTACCTTATATTTCTCTCTCTTACTTCCCCTTCGGTGTCTAGTGATTGAGTTCTTACAACGTACTTCAGTCATACAATTATCTCCTAATTCTCACACATTGGGGCACAATATGTTACACCATTTTTTGGTCATCTAACCTGTTACTATTAAATGAAGCTAAGTATGCCATGTAAGACCAATTTTAACCTAAGTAAAATTGCTTTCACTATGAAAAATAACTTAGTAAACCAGATTTATTAAGTTGTTTATGGTATAAATAGGAAACCCCATGAGGAAATATTGAACAAATCCACATTTGTTTGATTTTCGTCAAGGAATAATTAGTTAATCAACAGTTTAATTAATATTCCTAGTCATATTTAACCCAAAACAGGAAAATTAATTAGATAAATCATTATTTATTTTATTATTTTATAGGAATAATTATTTAAACCTTATCTAAATAATAGTCCTTGTTAAATTTGACTAAATCGTTTATAAATAATTGAATAAATAATTATTTATTTGATTCTTACTCAACCACATCCTTAAAATAATAAATAAATTGAATTTATTTATTTATTATTTACAAATAAAGGGATTTGACCAAAGTTAAATTCTTTTTCCCTCCAACAAATATAATAAAATATTCCATAAAAGTTGGATCTTGATTTGGTTAATAATATTTTAACTATGCACCAATATCTAGACTAACTCAATATTTTGTTATAAATAGAATGATTTTTCCATTCACTCACTAGCTTTTGTTGCCTAAATATCACTCTAGATCTATACTTTTGGTCTGACTTTGATCCACCATCATTGTCATATTTTGCTACCATTTTTCTTGTGAGCTCCCTTTGAGTTCCGTTTTTGTCTAGTTTTTCTACACCTTCAAGAGAGAGGGATTTTATATCTGAAGTGTTGAGGACTTACAAGAACCCATCCCATTGAGGGGGGCTAGTAACATCTTTCTATGTTCCCTTTTGAGGTGTCAAAAAATAAAAATAAAAAAATTCTTTAAAACAATCTTGTCTTGTCTATTGGATGCATGGAGCAACTCTTGCTTTTGTTTACTGCTTAATGTCTTTTAATGCATAGATCTAGATTTTGCAGCATTTATCTTGGTCAACTAATTGCAGATCTAAAGATATTGGTAGCCATATTTTCTGCTAGGGTCGTTTGTTATGCACAGCTAAAGTGAGCCTTTTTCTTACACTCACGATTAAGATTCATACTAATAATTGGTGACCCCACAAGGGTTTACTATTACGACCTCTGCCATTTTTTAGATCCCTGCATATTCAGCTGCTTCAAACCCTAGGATTTCTCTTCAGTTTCTTTTTTTTCTTTTATTGATGTTGTTTTTAACCTATAAAACCCTAAAACATTGAAAATCCTAACTTCTGTGTGTTTTCGTACCTATTGCGTAGGTGACAGGCATCAACCGTAGCTAAGATGAAAAACTTTTTTGAAACCTACTCTCAAGAGTGAAAAACGTGCAGGTTACACTTTTTGGGCCAAACGTTGCGACCTAAACCTCCAGGGCGTAGAAAACAAGCCAAAACCTGCAACCTATGCAGAAAACAGGTCAGAAAATACGACCTAAAATTTTTGGGGGAATAATTCTGAGATTTTTCTGGGTTTTTGTGTGCCTCTGTTCAAGGTTTCCTGACCTCTATCTTTGCGTGTTTTTAACCTATACTTGTTATGTTTTACTCATCAAAGTGGGAACCTAGCCCCCTAGGGCTTCAGTACTCTCCACCTTTGGTGGAAGAGTTTTTAGTTGCTGCAAGTCGTCTGAAATTTCAATGTGCTCATCCATTTTTCATATCTGATCCCTTACCTTCAGATCCACTACAAATTTTTTATTTATCCATCCAAAATACCTCCTTTTAGTTTTTTTTGGGTTTTCCTCTAAGGTCCCCTTTGCTTCCCTCCAGGTTATAGCCTTTCGCCACCTCATTTACAAAAAATTTTCCTCTGATATTTTGTTGTTTTTCTGCACCTATTTACAGCAGATCTGACCTTTAGATAATTTTCCCTCCTGACGTTAGATATATTGGCTATTTTGGTGCATTTTTACTAGATTTTTTCCCACCTACAGACTAGTTGTTGAGAGGATCACCTCCTTGGGTTTAGTTTAATGCATAATTAGCTGTCTATTTTATGTTATTTTAGTTTCATATACTGTTATCTGCAGGTTTATTTACGGTTATACAACACATTTTTTCTTTATCTCTACAAAATTTTGGGTTTAAAAATTAAAATTTACACACTCAACACACACACCCTAAGTGAAGAAGAGCCTGGTTAACACTGCCACGAAAATACTTTAACATTGTATCAATTAATCCTACACCTCTCTGACCTTATTTTGACATTGTAATCAGTTGACCCTGCACCTCCTTACCCTTATTGGTCTCTCTTCTCGTTGTGTCATGTTTGTGCCTTCATCATCATGCCCCCAAGGTGTTTATCCCGGAGACTTCTTAGCCTTCATAATCAGTTTCCAGTAGGAATACTTACTCCTCCGCATAGGATTTAAATTATTCCTCCACTGAGCCTGCACTCCGACTCCTCTTCTGATTCATTGGGTTCCCCTTCTGGTTCTACCCCCTGTTCTCACCCTGTCACCTTCACCATGTCTAGTTCAGGACTTAACGCTAGTGGTAGCCCCGGCCCTAATGCTGGGAATACTACTAGTGGGATCATAATAGGACTACCCCAACTGCTCCCTTTCTCCCCTATATGGCAAGCCTCAGTCTTCCCGATTTTAACCAGTTGATTAATGACCCTATATGCCATGATGTTGTTTGGCTTGATATGCCAACCAAGCTCCCTTTTGACATCTCCAAGTTAGAAGGTCTTGTTGGAGAAGATCCTACAAATCATGTTCGATCTTTCCACATGTGGTGTTCGTCTAACTCCATTACCGATGACTATGTCTGTATTCAGTTGTTCCAACATACGCTTACTAGTGAAGCTTATAAGTGGTATGTTGATCATGCCTCATCCTATCACACCACCTTTGCAACTCTTTCCTGGTCTTTTCTGTCTTATTTCTGGCTTCCCCTTCGTTATGACACTGGTACCGAACTTCTCACTTCTTTCCATCAATATTCTGCAACCCGCCTATCCGATCATGTCCAGGAATGGTGGAGAAGAAAGAGCCTATGTCGAGCCCCTACCTTCGAAGACCGTGTCTATATGGAATAGTTCCCTAGATCCAATTTTCCTGCTATAGGAAAAGATGTCGCATCGCATTTCCCTCAAACCGCAGAAGCTTCTCTTCATATTGCGTTACAATATGAATTGATCTATGCTCAGTCTAGTTATGTTCATACCGTCCTACCTGATCATCCCATACCTGATATTGCCAACACACCAGGGGCATCTCATGCCACCGATAGTATTGTTGGAGCCCTATCTCATCCATATGCTCAACCTCCCATGGGCTATGGTTTCACTCAGGGAGGGGCCAGCACCTCCAGCACTTTTCCCCCTCCTAGAAGCATGTATCTAGGATACAGCACGCCTCCTTATTTTTCCCAACCTGTTTACCACAATGTTACCCAACCTCCTTATTATATGTATCTACATCCTGGTGCTCCAGCTCCTCAAGCTTAGCACCCCCGCCTCCCTTGCCTTCTCAACCCCTGCAGCAGCAGCCACCGCCACCTCAGGGGCAGGTGTATGTAGAGCAGGGCGTGACTAATCCTCCTACTTCTTAAAAGAACAGGAAAGGCACTCAATTTCAATCTGCCCCCAGTAATCCTAGACCTAATCCCCAAGGTAATGCACCTGGCACTACTAGCCAACAACATGGCACTCAGCCCAAGCAAGACAGGCTTGTTTGCACGAATAAGCATTGTTCATGATATGGTGTTTATGGTCATTATACTCACAATTGTCCTCTTTTACCATAGATGCGACAGATGTAGGAGACTCAAGTAGCATTGAGAGGATAGAAAGCCTCCCCTTCCATCCCTCCCAATGTTGCACCTAGTCAACTAGTTGTGTTTACTAATCCTTTCCCTCAGCAAGGATTTGTGGCTACCCAACCACTTGAAGGTCAAGCGGCCACACAACCTCCTCCATCTGACACCTCTGATTACCAAATTCTCATGATGAACTCTGACCAACCTATAACCATTGACCTCAACCTTCAGACTCGATCACGTTAGTACAAAAGCCTCCCGCTATGTTTTCCCCCAAGCCCCCTTCTTCGGGTTCTACAGATCCTCTTTCGACAACCAATGTCCTTTGTATATCCCTTGGCCTAAGGTAGAGGTTCATACCAAGATCCCTAAGGGACCATTATGCAGAAACACTTCTTCTGGAAAATTTTCCCATTCATATAGTATAGTAGATGATTTGGCGCAATCTTCTACTACCATCTCAACGCTGGAACTCCTCCAGTCATGCCCTTCTCAAAAAAAAGCTCTACTATCTGCCATGGCTGATTTATATCCTTCAGATGATCAATTGATCATCTTCAATGTTGACCAGTAAGAACATCCTCCGCTTCCCACTTCTGTCTCCTTCTAAATCCCTGTGAAGATCTAGAATGCCAAAGTTTCCCGGTGTATCATTGATGAGGGGCATCCACCTGTGTGATGTCGGCTTCAGTTTGGACACAACTCAGATCACCTGAGTTTGAACCTTCCACTATCACCCTTCGAGCATGGGATGACCACTCCTCCAAGCCCATTGGCATGTTCCACTATTGTCGTATTACTCTTGCGGGCAAGACTGTTTGCGTTGATCTAAAACTCATTAATACCCCCTTAGATTAGAAAATTCTATTGGGTCGTAGATACACGTATGCGATGTCTTTTGTACCATGTGCGGTTCACCGCAATATGTCCTTTCCCCGTAATGGAAATATATTCACCATTGAATGGTTGACATATTACGAACCGAAGTCTCAAACCTCCCCTGAGTCCATCATATCTTCGGTGGCCAATAAGAAAACTGTCGACCCCTTTACCACTGTTTCACCCGGAGTCTACAAAGACTCCTATTTGCTTGGTTCATTCCCTGGTCTTCCTCCTCCTGTCTCTGATGCCAGCTCATTGAATTTTTTCATGATGCAATCATCTCAAGCTTCCGTCAAGCAGCCTGCTTCGGCTAGTCAGCAGCGTCGCCCTCCCCAGCCTACTCCTAGCCCTTCGATTCAACATTCTATACCCCCTCCTTCTAGCCCTTCACCTACAGCTGGTATCCATGAGCCTCTCTACCCTCCTGGAATGGTTCCTCTAGGCCTTAACCATCTGGGAGCTGTCCCACCTAGCCATTACCCCTCTGGTCATTACCATTCCTAGCTTTCCCTCTTGGAGTGTTCTCAGTACCTATTATGGCTACCCTATCTCTTCCTAACCTGACCCTAGGGATTCTTGTCTGGTACATTGATCCCCCAGCTGCTACCCCGCCTATTCAACCCAAACCTTATCTTTCTTTGACACCGGTTCTACCGGTCCCTATGACTCCTCCTGCTACTACCATGCCTTAGCCACCTCAATAGGAACCTTCTCCTATTGCGAAAACTCCAAGTTAAAAGGGAAAATCTCGCAAGAAGGCATCAAAAGACAAGGTTTCCCCGACTAACCCTGCTCCTCCTCATCCTCCAAAGCCTTGTGCTTTGTGTCATGTCATCGTTCATGCCACCCATACCTATCCCGAGTTGCCTCGTATCAAGCCCATGGTTAATGTTGCATTCCCTGAGTCTACGGTCCTTGAAGCCTCTATTTCTTCCTCGACTATAGCCAAGAACCCTAAGACTATTCACACCAGCCAACCTTGTGCTTTGTGTGATATCCATGGCCATTATTCCCACAATTGTCCCCGCCTTACGCATTATCGCGCCTCTTTGGAGGTGGTTCAAGAGTACGATATTGAACAGAACCAGTTCGCCTCTCCCATCCTCGTGTAGTATGATTTAGGCCAGCTTGAGGATTTACCTGCTCCCATTCACTTTCCCCATCCTGATGTCAAGATTATGAAGCCTGCGGCCACCATCCTCTACCTCTCATCATTCATGAGATCCATGGTGGAAGCTCCCTCTGAGACTTCCCCTTCTGTTTCTCTTGACCTCCCTTCAGCGATCACCTTGGGCTCAATATCAGTGGATCCCTTATCTGCTTTTTCTTCTATCACCTCTCGTGACGACGCACATGTGAACCTTTCTTCTCATGATGATGAGTCAGGTAGCTTCGTCGCGTCATGTGGTCTCTCTTCCTCTAGTCACCCCATCTTCTATTGCAATGACGACATTAAGGAATCAGTCACCACCCCTGAATTTATCTATCCTCCCTTATAGTAAACCCATCCATTTGAACCATATACACCTTCTGGCCATTACATTGACACCCAATGTTTGGGTAAGGGGGCACCCATATTTGAGAGTCTAGGAGAAGCAATTCTCCACAACTCTCCTTGTGTATCTAGTCATGTCAACTCTAGTACCATTATTCTTCCCCATTTAGAAGAACCTATAGAGTCTCATATCACTTCTGATCACTCTAGAGATGATACCCCCCATCGTTCATTCATCTTACATCAGCAACCCAGTCCCCTAGACATTGTTGTTGACCAACTTGTGGGTTTTCTAGGAGAGCACCAGTTCATTATCTCCAAATACTCTCTTTGGGATAGTGAAACCATGTATGCCAACCCAGAAACTTAGTCCATTTGCTTCATATATGCAGTACCAAAAGAGATTGATAATCCTCCATTCCATTTCTCGAACTGCATAACCATAACGAATACAAATAGGGCACCACATCATAAAAATGTGATTAGATTCCCCTTTTTCTAAATACAATTTGGCATGACCATAACATGCTTGGGGGCACCTATGCCCCTCAACCATAAAAAATCCCAGATCTCAGCCAAAAACAGCACTAAAACCCCCTTTCTCCTACAAGTCACACTTTTCAGGTCATTTCCTGGGATAGGTCATAGTTTTCTGCCTAGTACCTGCTACCTAGGTCACAAAACAAACCCTAAAAAGTGTGACCTGGCCTATTCATGAGCTATGGGTGCCTAAACTGAAATTTTGATCCCCTTAAATAAAAGAGTACGGTTAGGCCTCTTACCTGCAACTGACAGATCTCGATTCCAACAGTGGGTTTGTCTGCTACGATTTCTGCAAGATTTGGGGCCTTCTCTCCTCTCTACATTCACAACAGCTACACTTGCAAATGAGTGAATTTGGAGGGAAAATTCCTTATTAAAAGAGAAACCCCACATTTTTCTTTCGCCTGCTACATCTAAACCGTAGCTTATTTTAACAAACTGTATGTACCATTGGAAAGCTCTCACCAAGCTCTCAAATGGGTATCTGTTAGTTTTTTGTGATGTGATACTTCACCAAGACACATTTTTTCCAAGAAGGGTCACTTCACCACTCTTCAAAATCAAATTTCTTCACTTACAACACTTGTACTTGGGGCACCACTTTGCCTCCATACTTTTCCATGCTCATGTCGAATTTCGTCATGAGTAACCATCTTGTACTCATGTTTTCATGGTACCCACTGGAACTTTTTTGTGTGTCTTGTACTCATTTTTTTATGGTCCCCATTGGAATTTTTCTGTGTGGAAGCATCATCGAGTCACCCTTGTTTAGAGCATTTGATTTGAGTCATCATCGCATCCATGGAGTCTACCCCGAGTCCTTTTGTATCCCACTATAGCCCTCCATCCTTCATTGCTTGGTTCCTCTCTCGTGTCACCCATTATGGCCTTAAGTCCTACTGTCCCGTATCCCCTTTGATATTATGTCACTCATTGCCAAGTAATCCATGCCCTTTATGCTCTAACAAGGGAAGTCATCTGTCTACTACTCAATACCCCCCATTTCATCATCATCCCTGGTATCAGTCTATCAGTCACTCTACTACTTTCTCTTGTGCCTGAGTTGAGGATCCCTTATTTCCTCACCTATGGCGGACCTCCTTCTGTCGACATCAAATCATTCATTCTAGAAGATAGTTCTAGAGGGAAGTGTACCTTGGTTATAGCTTCCACTCTTGTTCGATGTCAAGGATCAGGAAAAGGGACTCCTTATTTCCCTTTGACTTGATTGTTTCTCATCTCCAACTCCTTACAACATGATCAAGATCCATATACTTGATGGTTCAGTGATGCAGCGGATGATACTAGTGATTCCCGGGTGTGTGTGAGATGTTTTCAGACCTCATGAGGGGGTGGCCCTTCAGGTAGCCCCCCACATGCCCGGATGACCTCTTCATCACAGCCATTGATGCAGCTCCATAGATTTAATGATGTCGACCTCAGTCACTTGCAGGTCTTTTAGTTTTCATGTATTAGTCATATTTTTAGAGCCCTTTCCTGTTTACAAGGGAACTTTGATTATATTTATATCTCATGTACTCAGATATTATTGTATAAGTCCTGGTTGTTAATCCAGGCACAATATGTATGTGGGATTCATTATCATGTTTTTCTCTAGCTCATTTTTATGCCAATATGTATCATATAGTTCAATCCCTTGTTTAATGGACGCATTATTCTTTGTAATTTGTCTCGGTAGGCATAGGTATGCCTCCCCCGCCGCCTATAGCACAAGTACTCACTCATAAAATAGGCTTGTCGCACCTGTAAGTCTCACCTCCTCAGGGTCTATTCCTCTAGCGCTTTGGTCTACCTTATATTTCTCTGTCTTTGACTTCCCCTTTGGTGTCTAGTGATTGAATTCTTACAACATACTTCAGTCATACGATTAGCTCCTAATGCTCACACGCTGGGGGGAAATCTGTTACACCATTTTTTGGTCATCTAACCTGTTACGATTAGATGGACCTAAGTACACCATGTAAGACCAATTTTACCCAAAATAAAATTGCTTTCACTATGAAAAATAACTTAGTAAACTACATTTATTAAGTTGTTTATTTTCTAAATAGGAAACCCCATGAGGAAATATTGAAAAAATCCACATTTGTTTGATTTTCCTCAAGGAATAATTAGTTGATCAACAGTTTAATTAATATTCCTAGTCATATTTAGCCCAAAACAGAAAAATTAATTACATAAATCATTATTTGTCTTATTATTTTCTAGGAATAATTATTTAAACCTTATCTAAATAATATTCCTTGTTAAATTTGACTAAATTGTTCATAAATAATTGAATAAATCATTATTTATTTTATTATTACTCAACCACATCCTTAAAATAATAAATAAATTGAATTTATTTATTTATTATTTACAAATAAAGGGATTTGACCAAAGTTAAATTATTTTTCCCTCCAACAAATATAATAAAATATTCCAGAAAAGTTGGATCTTGATTTGGTTAATAATATTTTAACTATGCACCAATATCTAGACTAACTCAATATTTTGTTATAAATAGAATTGTTTTTCCATTCACTCACTACCTTTTGTTGCCTAAAGATCACTCTGGATCTATACTTTTGGTCTGACTTTGATCCACCATCATTGTCATATTTTGCTACCATTTTTCTTGTGAGCTCCATTTGAGTTCCATTTTTGTCTGGGTTTTCTACACCATCAAGAGCGAGGGATTTTAGATCTAAGTGCTGAGGACTTACAAGAACCCATCCCATTGAGGGGGAATGGTAACATCTTTTTATGTTCCCTTCCCAGGTGTCAAAAAATATTAAAAAAAAAATTCTTTAAAAAATTCTTGTCTTGTCTATTGGATGCATGGAGCAACTCTTGCTTTTATTTACTGCTTAATGTCTTTTAATGCATAGATCTATATTTTGTAGAATTTATCTTGGTCAAATAATTATAGATCTAAATATATTGGCAGCCATCTTTGCTGTTAGGGTTGTTTTTTATGCACATCTAAAGTGAGCCTTTTTCGTACACTCGTGATTAATATTCATACTAACAATCAGCCTTTGAAGATCTGAAGTGACCTTGCTATCTTTCCCTTTAAACATTTGAACTTTAAACCTTGATCTTGATCTGACTGCTTGACACATTGACTCCATCTACCCAATGGAAAACATATATATAGCTATCCATTTAAGTAGGTGATTTTCCCCACCAAACCAAATTAGAACACCAAAACCAATTTTCCCTATATAACTAGCCTAAAATCAGATATAAAAACAAAGTTAAACCTTATAGAGAGAGCCCTCTTTGAGCCTTACGAAGGCTAGATCCTAAAGCTTACAAGTAGGTTTGTGGTTACCTCAGTAAATTCTTTATTTAACCTTGAGAAATTACTAAGTGATAACACCCTCAACAATTCGTGATCAAGAGGATATATCATGATGTAATTTATTGTAAGATTGATGTAGGCCACCACTCCGCTTCAGTTCTAGCCCATCACAGTGTAAAGCATCTCATTCAGAAAATATTGTTATTATTATTCTGACTTGATTATTTATGGGGAAATTGTTATAGGTCAATTTGGGCACTATCCCCAATGACCTGGTTAAACTGGAGATCATCCCCAGAACCAATTAAATAGGGTCTATCATCACCTGTCATTTCAGTTGCTACATGCCCTAAGACAAATAACAAGAACAAATCATCCATGACTTCCATTGCAAGCTTTCCAAGATTTGAAGTACATGTTATATCACCTATCAGTTCACCAATGTAGCCTCTCAAGGGACTAACTACTTTTCATATGCAGTTACCTCCATTCAAGGGTTCTCTACAAATAACTTCCCGACATTCAAGGGTTTTTTGGTCAATTGGGAGCGAAATTCTCATTTTTCTGGAATCTCTACATGGCGAGTGCCTTCTAGAAGAGTCCATATGTATCAAACTTCGAATCCATGTGTCCATCTAACACCTCTAAGCTTGGGAACATGTCTTGCCTATTATTATAAATTCATTGATTGAGAAACTACCTTCAACTATTCTATAAATTGAGCACAGATCCTAGTGCTTGAGAAGGAAGAAATTTGGCAAAGAAATGTTGTTGAATTCTCAATTGAGTATTTGATTTGAGTGATATGCCGCTGGGAGATGTTCATTGTGATGAGGCTGGGATGATGCTAGAGTTGGTGACATCAAATCAATCATTGGTTGTAACCTCCCCCTTCTATCCATTAATAAATATTTCTACTCATTTTCCCACATATGTATCTGTATATGTTTCTATCTTTTATATCATGGATTCTTAGCTGATGTATATGTTTCATGTTTCATTGATTTAAATGATTAAGGTAAATAGCCATATGTATAATGCAACCTCTTTTTTGTTTAGTGTTTATACTTGCAGGAATTATTATGGCGATCAAAGTTGGATTGGAAGCAACAGCAAGAGCGACAGAAGGAGAATAGGAAGTGCTTGGACCCTAAGTAGGTTTCTCCATCTTTCTATGTGTCTATTTACTCATAGGAAAAGTGTCTTCAAAGTCTTTGATTTGTTGTTCTAAGTGCATAGCACCACATTTAGGGAATGTATTTTATCCATAATTCATAATTCCGCATAACACCACGTTGTTGATCCAAGCAGGGTGGATCATGCTCGTTGAGAGGTGCGCCCACATTATTGCATGTACTAAAAAGTGTCATATCAATAAAATCTTTATTACAATTTTATTAATCAAAATTAAAAGCAGTGATTATTAACTTAAACATGATTAATTAACCTCTAATGCTACATTTTGACTTGCAACATGATTTTGAATTTTTCATAAGGTTTTAAATTTCTTATTTGTTTTGTAGTTTTGAGGAGAAAACTTCAACTTGCTCTATATCTTAATCCAAAAGTTGATTTGAAGCACCAGATATACCTTTGGAAATATTTTTTTGAACACTTCACTATGAAAACACCTACCATATGATTAGACCATGAATTTGTATGAAAAAAATATTCCAAACATCCATACTTTATATTGGACACCATATTTGAAGAAATAAATGGATCCTTGGACAAGAAGACCTTTAGGCTATGACACCTGGTAATTCATAAGCTAAAATTTATCAGCAGATTCCCAAAATAGATAACTGGGAAAATATATTACCTATATTATAGGACCCTAACATGTCATACTTCAGTATTTTTGGAGCCTCTATCTACTGCCATGTCTTAAAGAAATTAAGGAAGAAGCTAGAGCCAACAGTAAAATTGGGGGTATTTGTGGGATACACATAAACTCCCTGCAAATACCATGTGTACTTGCCATCCTTTAGAATAACAATTGTGTGAAGGGATTTAAAATTTGATAAGGAGAAAACAACGTGATGCTCACTTGAGAGGGAGCTTCAGATCCCACTAGAAGAGGAGCATTTAGCTCCAAAGGAGGAACCTAAGGTAGTTGTGGCGAAGACAAAAATTAAGGAGCAGAGAGTGGATACCACCACTAAAGCAGAACCATCCAAATAAAGCAAAAAAAAATACTAGGGAATATGAGAGACTTGTTAAGGATGCTCGGGATAATATGGGTTCTCCTTCACATGTGCACATGCAGAGATGGTCACTAGATTGGTACACTAGCTACATGGATCTAATGAATGAGCTTGTAGAGATTGAGCCATCCTATTTAGAGTAAGTAGTAGAGAAACCTATATGAGTTAACGGAATGGTGGAGGAATACAAGTCCATTGTAAATAATAGTGTTTGAAAAGTAGTCCTAAGACTAGCAGATAAATTAGTTGTGGATTTGCAATGGATATTCAAGGTTAAGAAGGAATAAAATGGAAGCATGGATAAGTATAATTCCAGATTTGTGGTGAAGGGGTACTCTAAATTTAAATGAATTGAATATGAGGATACATTTCCTCTTGTAGCAAGGTTCTCATCCATCATATCAATTCTTGCTCTAGCAGTGCAGACGGGGTGAAAGATCCATCAGATGGATGTAAAAAAAACATTCCTCAATGGATTTATTGAGGAAGAGGTCTCCATAAAAAAAAACCCAAAGGATTTGAGACTTTTGATTGGGAATCTCATGTGTGCGGAGTCAAGTGAGCATTGTATGGTCTCAAGAAAGCACCTCGTGCTTGGTACACTAGGATCAATATCTATCTCACTATTTTTGGATTCACCAAAAGTGAAGCAGATGCAAACCTCTATCATATTTTGGTAGAAGATAAATTTTTGTTTGTTTTATTATATGTTTATGACTTCATTTTAACTAGTGATGGACAACTAATCAGGTCTTGCAAGGAGTAACTTTCAAGAGAATTTTATATGAAGGACATGGGTCTCATGCACTACTTCCTCGGATTGGAAGTATGGCAAGGCGATGGAGAAATGTTTATATCTCAAGGAAAGTATGAAAATGAGATGCTATAGAGGTTTCACATGGTGAGTTTAATATCGATGGATACACCTCTACCGACCAACTGGAAGAAGGAGGATGCCACTTAAGTTGAAGAAGTGGAAGCTACTATTTACCGATAGTTAGTGGGTTCACTAATGTATCTTATGAACACACTACCAAATATATGATATGTTCTCAAATAGATGATCAAACCTATGGTTAGGCCAACCAAATTATTTTGGAGGGGAGCTAAGCATGTTTTGCAGTACCTCAAAGGCACTACCCATTTTGGACTATGGTACAGATAGACAAAGGGAGTGAAGTCATGTGGCTTCAAAGATTTATATTGGGTGGGGAGTCCATCAGACCGAAATATTACATCAAGTGTAATTTTCAGTTTTGCGTCCACAGTAGTTTCCTCGTACATCAAGAAGCAAATATATGTGGCACTCGGCATGGTAGAAGCAAAATACATGGCTGCAGGTCAAGCAACATTCAAGGCGATCTAGATGAGAAATATATTGTTGGATTGTTTAGTTAGAATATGGATCCAACTGTGATCTACTTTGATAATTATATTTGCATCAAGCTATCTCAAAATTGCGTTTTCACTATCGATCCAAGAATATAGATATTCAATATCACCATTTTCGGTATTGTGTGCAGAGGTGGATAATGTTGTTGCAGTACATTTCGAGAGAGGAGCAAGATGCTGACATTTTTACAAAGGCCTTGTCAAGAGGGAAGTTAGAGTTGCAAAGGTGCAGGATATGGGTGGTTGATAATATGTTTCTTACTGAGGGGGAGTGTTGAAAAATGCAACAAGAAATTCTCAATTTGATTTTTCCTTGATTAAATTATGAAAATTTGAATTTCCAGATCAACAGACAAGTTGGAAGATGCTAACTTGTCTGACATGGCTTGTGTCACCCAGTTTACTCAATAAATTTGATTTGGAGGAGTTAGAGTTTAGTTAAGCTTGTGTGATTGCTAATTTGTATCAATCAAGTTCGGTTATTTAAGGTTTTTTTTAGTTAAACTAGTTTTAACTTTTGGAGGACCTAGTGGAAGGTCAAGTTGTGCACTGGGACTTCATTCAAACTCATTAATCATCTAGTTAACTGATCACTCAACCCAAAATAGCTATTGAGTGCATAGAATTCAAGTTCCCAAAGCTTGGTGGAGATTCCAAGGCAATGTGACATCAATTGTATACTATTCTTGAGTGTATAGGTGTTGCATACAGTCATATTATCAACCTAAGGAATTGCGCGATCCCTTTTGGAGAAATTCCTGAATAATAGGGGCTTAATTTCTCAAGTAACAATGCAAGGAAATAAGAGCTCAAGTAGAGGTAGATATTGACTAATTCTAGGTCATAGCCTTTCAATGAGCAGAGAGATATACTATGCACTTGCATGTTGTGCTCAGTTGAGCAAGTAGGAATTGGGGATTTTAGCAGTTTGCTTTCCCCAGGGAAAATACTTGTTTCATGTGCATGAATTCTTATTGCATGTCTAAAATTATTTTTCTAGATTGTGAAATTAGTTTCTACAGAGTAGTAGCTTAGGTTTGTGTCTCGTTATTATTATTAAAACTTCATGAGCAGTTGAAAATATACATCGTAATTTCTACACTGTCTATATATATTTTATGTTTAACTATTTTTTTGTGTTTTTTTGAGACATGATTATTAGTGTCAAATGGGGCCAAATATTTAATTTATATTTTATCATTAATATCGATATTTACATCATTTGCATTAATAAAATTTTTTATATTCCAATTCATATGGGTAATGTAGGTAAGTAATATTAATAAAATGTTTCATGAATACCCAAATTAATAATAAAATATTTCATTGATACCCAAATTAATAATAATTGTTTTCATGGATGTCGAAATTAAAAAAATTAAAATTATTTAATACATGTACTTCTTTTTAAATTTAAAGGATTTTCATTGGTTCACATATTATGACATGGAAATTACATGAAAATTTCATGAGCACTTTTAGGCTTAAATTTCCTCTAATATCCACAAACCCTAGCTCCAAGAAGAAATGCCTTGCTTCTATATTTCATCTTCCAATTTTTCTCTGAGTTTCTCTATGATTTTTAGACATAAAATCCATCCATGTGTGTGTCCAAATGAGCTCCATCTACCCTAAATTCATATATAGATCAAAGGGGTGAAAATAGACATGTCCATTGGGGCAAGGTCTATTTGACATGTAGACTAACTTGGC
The DNA here is from genome assembly GCA_034641835.2 of Pinus albicaulis. Taxonomy (NCBI): domain Eukaryota; kingdom Viridiplantae; phylum Streptophyta; class Pinopsida; order Pinales; family Pinaceae; genus Pinus; species Pinus albicaulis. The sequence continues at coordinate 735,981,756 of CM076582.1, forward strand.
ATCTAGAGGGGTTTCTGTCCCAAAATTTACATTTAAAAATTCTTTTTATTTTTCTTTTACAATAGATCCAAAATAGGAATTTCACTCTTTGACTCAAAAACGTAGAAGCATGAGGACCATGCTTATCTAGAAATAAATAATAATATTTTTATTTTTTCTTTTCTTTTTCTTTTTACATAAAATACATAAAGATACAAATTATGAAGACCGAAAATAGTTACATTCTCCAATAGATGCATCACTGACCATCATAATCAACCATGAATTGAGGAAGATCCCTTAAATCAAGCATCATAACATCTCCGTGTGTCAAAAATATGGCTTCAGGTGCTTTGTGTCATCTCCATGGGTGCCATCAAGACAACATGGTGTAATCTATCTCTAACATTGGGGCCAACACGACCTATTTAAAGAAGAATTAAGGAAACCTATCCTCCTCAACAGGTGTTGTTACAAAATTTAATAAATATAAAAATTAGTTACCAAATAGTATAATATCTACAACCATGCTAAATTTGTTGAAAGGTAAATGCATGTACATATAAACTCTCTTAAAAGAGCAATTAAATAATCACGCATAATATATTCTTATCTTAAGTCAAATATTTTTTAATATGGAACTAAAGAAGGGTGAGCCACTCTCCACCCAACCATAGGCTCAACTACACTACAATATTTTTTATATCTACCCACCCCCAAGTTAGATCTTGATTCCTTGAGGGAAAAACTAAACTAGGGGATTTAGAACATGTTTTTCAAACTAATTTAACACAAAAAGTAGAGGCCACTTTCCTCCACATACATGAAAGAATATCAATGTTCAACCTTTCCATTCCTTGACTAGGCCCATATTAGACATTCAAAAATGAAAATGTAGGTACACACATCACAAGGAATTACTTCTCTGATCTCTATAGTCCCTTAGCACCCCATTCTTATATTATTTCTATGCTAGACACAAAAATGATAATTCCAAGTCCTTAGAGCCATCTATTCTAAGGAAAAACAATATAAAATTCAATTATTGTTACACCAATTGTCACTAATTCTGATGCCTATTCAAATTTTTGAGTAGCATAGAGATGTATGAGAGAGTACTAAAAGAGAGAAAATATAAAAGATTAAGAGCAAATAATAAGAACCTCTTGATTTATCCTCCCTCTTATATTTATAATCACACCTTAACCTTTCATCTTCCCATCCTTTCAACTTATTTGGATGGATAACGATCACATCAAAGGGGAATATTCACTGAAGGTATATTTTCCCTCCTAAGTCAATTTCTTCCCCTCCCCAAGGCATCATAATTTGTTAGTTTTTCCCTTTATTTAACTCTAGCTTTTTTATTAATAAAATTGAACATTACATCATATAATAGAGTTTGGAATCATAACCTCAATGTTGGAAACTAAATATTATGTGTTCTTAATTACATTACAAAATTTTGGGTAATGAAAAGGGTGTCACAATCCCCTCCCTCTTTAAGGAACACCATCATCGATGTTCTACTATATTTAGAACCTTTATAAGTAGAATAAAGGATATGCCACTTTCATATCAATAACATTTTCCATGTCCTTAGTTTCACTTCAAGTAATGCCATTCATTTTTCACATTCTAGTTACCTCTAGACCTCTTTACATCCTAGCACGTCCCTTCTTTCGGTTCATTCACAAGGCTTCCATAAGGAACAAGTTAAACTCATTGTTTTCTTGGACACACACAATGAATTTGTCATCCCATTGAGTATGTACATATATTTTTCAAAACTGATTCATTCAAGTCTCCCCTTTCTTGTAGTCACACACCTTCCAAATTAAGGCATCTCCTTCTCTTCCTCCCCAGTCCTTCGAGCAATCCATTCCTTGGAAAGGATTCCTTGTATAGGAAGATTATTGAGACTTATGAAGTCTTATTATTCCTCTAGCTTGCTATAAATATCCCAACACATTTGTAATAGCATAACTCATGGTCATAAATGTATGTCACCATAGTGGTCTTGTCCCTAAGATTTTCATCTTCACAACCATCTTCTATCCTCCCTAGATATATCCTGAATTCACTTGTGTTACAAGCATACAATTTCCATGATATATATATATATATATATATATATATATTCCTTTATTGTCCAAACTTGCTTCATATAGGAATCATATTTCATAAATATGAGATTCTTCTCATGATGTTTGACTCTTGCATATGGTAGTACTCAACCTTCACTATCATAACCAAGTTCATTTCAACTGCAATATTTACTTTCAATCAACCAAACAATGGTAAGTTTTCATACATAAAATATTCTTATTGCAAGATTGATAACATCTTCTTCTGAAGTGATCTAAGAATTATTATACACATAATAATTCAATCACTTTCAATTGATTTAAAAACAAAATGAAATGAAACTATCACTGCATCATTTATTTGCATCACTTGATTCCAAACATTCCATAATACCTTCAAACATTTATTCCAAAAACCAAAGGGTCAAAAATGAAGATACATGTCTCAAAATTCATGAGTTATTAGCTACCACTTTGCTTTACAAGGTAAGGGATTCATGCCTCTCATTCCACTACTCAATGATTCATCAAAATTATTAGAAGCTATTTATTTTCATGAAATTCAATCGTATAATTGATTTTCTCGTACAAGCATTAATATAATCAATTCTCCAAGCATATTTACCATCATGATTCATAATATGAGTGTCATGACCAAATCATGCCATAGTAACTCATGGATGCATCACAAAGATTCTAGGAATATTTACACATTGAAGGATTCTTACCTTTGTCATAACCTAGTAGGTATTAATAACAAACTTGCTTTCATATATCAATAATTCCATACATTTTTCACATTAACTAGGAAAAACCAATCCTTCAATTACATGTTCTTTACCAACAAAATCAACAATATATGATAGAATAACTTGTCCCAAGCTTAGAAACTATTGGGCCAATATTCATGGACTCATGAACACAATTGTAGTCCTTACATTTTCTTCATACATTCCACATTTTCATGCATTCTCTGAATGCATTACCACACTTATTTTATCTCATGAGTACATTATTTATTCATTTAATCTTTTTTCAACATGGTAGTTCAATGCATGCATGCAGTATTAAGATTTTACTAAATCTTTATGTGTTGACAATTTTTTTCCTTAACCATATCCCTTATTCAGCATCCATGCAATATATGCATTAATTTGAATATATATATATATATATATATATATATATATATATATATCAAATTTATTTGAAAGGAATTTTACCTAATTCCTTTAAATTTTTACTTTTGTTTGCTACTTTCCCTACTTACTTGGCTACCATCACATGCATTATAATCTAAGATATATTCAAGGAGTTTGAATGGCTTCTTAGAATACTTGATCATGAAACATTCAACAACTCTTGAGATAATCTAAACCTTGCATATTAGTCATAACTCTATCATTTCATCTGCTCACACACACATTTATATGAATATTCATAAAGAGAAGTTGCACTATGTATCCAATTCAAAAATTAAAAAAATTCCTTCAATCATGCACCCAAACATGTTCATATGCATATTGTCATGTATATTCCATACTTGCACATATTTCATGTTATTCATACACATTTATTTTTAAATTTCCCTTTTAGCATTTCTTTTTTTCAATCATTCACGTGACAAGTCTCATATGCAGTTAACAACAAGAGATCACTCTTTCACACTTGTCGTATCATCATTCCATGTGACGTGGAATTAATTAAGTAAACTTAGTGCATTACCAAAAACATAAAAATTACCAATTTATATTTTATTACCATTCACGGATTCATATAATTCTCATAAATAAAATATATCATCCAAGCACAATTTTCAGTTAAGGGAAACTCCCTTTTGAAGCCATTTTCATAGTTTTGACTTCACTGCCCATTTGGTTCGTATTTGACCCAGTCCATCCCTCCTCGACTGATCCTTCAAACACATCTGCCCTATAATGACCCTCTACAAGACAGAATTCAAATCTCACTAGTAATATCATCACATGAATAAACATAATAATTTTGTTAAACAAAGAAATATTTTTTCTCAAATTCTTAAGAGTCTCACAACCTAAATTTCTTACTTGTAACAACTATGGGGTCCCTCCCCCTTGAAATCCTATGTGTATCAAATGTATAAAATAAAATTGTATCAGTACAATTTTATTATAACATGATCATTACTTCATGCAATATAAAAAGCATATACTCATATCATGCACTTAATCATGCATTCAAACAATGTTATAAGCATGCACAAAACTCAAGAGTCATAATCAATAATTTTAGAACACTTGTATGGAGAAAAAAATTGATTGGAAATTGCTCCATATTTAGGAAGCAATGAAATGAAATACATATATGAATATAAACACAAATATATAGTGAAAACTGTAAGAATGGAAATAAACTAGTTCAGGCAATGGTAGCTTATCTTTGAGAAGCGATGTGCCATCTACATGCCTTATGAACTATGTTACAATGAGGTTTCAAGGCCAATTTATTATTTAGAAACAATGGAAAACCCTAAACATCCAAAAACCTAACCCTAGGAGAGGAATAACCAAAAGTTTGTGGGCCTTGTTGGGGTAAATTGGTACATCAACTTCCTAGGGTTGTAACTTTGGCATATGATATTTTTTTGACATGTACGATACCTCACTAGAAATATCTATTTGAGTATTAAAATTTTTGACAACATAACCTTTCCATAAATTTTCAATTTTCCGTTTATCCAAAAAAAGCATCGTTTAGGGCCTCAAAATGGTTCCGGAAGTTCATGACCCGAAAAACTTCCAAAATTAGTAAACTATGCTACAATTAAGAAAAATAAAAGAAAAAATGGTGGGGTTTCAAATGGAATAGGTGGGTGGCCACCAATATTCACCTAGATAACTCATCCCCCCTTAGGAAGAAATGGTCCCCATTATGTTAAGTGCCTCCATGAGATGGGAAAACTTCTATTGAACTTGGCCCCTAGTGAGCGACTTGCCTTGGTGTAGAGTTGGCCAACTTTGATAACCCGATATAGTTGGATCTTCTGTTCGCAAGTGTTATTGATTTGTGTGTCCAAGATACAATCAATTGTGGCCTATTCCATGTAGTCTGGGTTTACATCTTTTGGTCTGAGTTGTTATACAATGTCTGATGTGTCAAGTAATGTTGGAAAGTATGGTTGAAGGTGTTCCACACTGAATACTGGGTGCAGGACAAGGAATGGGGGAATGTTGAGCTCAAAATAATTGGCTCCCACAACCTTTTTGATGGTGTAAGATCCATATCATAGTGGTTTGTGCTTCCAATGAGCTCTGGTAAGGCATTATTTCTGCAAATGCAACCAAAATTTGTTTCCCACCTGAAACTTATGGGGAACCCGATGTTGATCACGTCGGTGTTTGTATTTGGAATCAGATTTATCTAGGATGTCGTGAACATGTTGGTGAATTTGATGAATGTGCTTAGTAAAATCAGTGGCTTTATGAGCTTCGAAATGAACATGGGAAATTATCCTTGTGTAATTTCAAAAGGTAGTGCAACATCAAGGAGACATAATGGTTGAAATCTCAAGCTCGCTTCAAAGGGGATATGGTCAGTCGAGCTATGGAGAGCTATATTATATCTATCTTTCACATAGATAAGAGACTTATCACATGTCCATGAATGCTTATAGTTTTACGTGCGTAGTATGCGCACAATCATCATGTTGACGAACTTGGTCTAGCTATCAGTTTGGGGGTGGAATGTAGTCGACTTGGTGAGCTTGGTGTCCAAAATTTACCAAAGTGTAATGTTCCCACTTAGCCTTAGCTAAGAGGAACATTCAATTTTGTTTTAATTTATGTTTCATGAATAAATGAATAAAGGAGGACATGTAAAACTCCTAAAAATATGAATAAATCAATGCCCATGTTACCAAAGACAAATCAGGGCCATGAAAATAATCACTTGCAAGTGTGAAAGAGGTTTGAGCTAAAGACTAGGTCAACCTTGACCAAATCAAAAGCGTTGTCTAGGTTCATTGCATCTCCAAAAGGGACAGCACAGTTCTAGAAGCGAGCCTCTCATGTGAGAAGGGCTAACTCATCAGGTGGTTTAGGGTTTGAAAATTCTTTCTCATCTTATAAAAGGAGAGGGATGGCAGCAAGAGAAGGTTGTTGATTGATCATATTTCTGAGTATTTGTCTACTTAGACAAATACCATTCTCTGTTGTTTAGTGGAGGATTGTATCTGGAATTCCTATGCAGGGATTTCACCTCTTCCTTTGATGATTCAAGGAGGAAAGTTTGCTGAATTGAAACACTATCAGGCTTGAGGCCAAGCTCCTTCTTACATTACAGTGCTACTCAACTTGAGGGCTGAGTTGTCTTGTGAGCTGCAGCAAGTGGGAGTCTAGATCTGCAGAGATCTAGTGTATTTTTGGGAGACTCTTCTCATGGAAGGTGTTCTTTAACCTCCTGAAAGAGGATCTCTGATTCTTATACTTCAGATCTGCAATTTTACAGTATTTCTCTATGTCATTTGAACTATAGCGCTATCCCATTGAGTAAACTGCGTTATTTCTGTATAAGGGTTTACATGGTATCTTGCTCATAGTTTAGATCAGAGATCTCTTGTGCTAGGCTTTGCCTTCCACTTGGTGATCCATGGATTAGCAGGCTGATCTATGTTATGTTCAGATCTAATCCATTGTAATGAAATGTTATATTCAGAAATATACAGCAGCAGTTTCCAGATCTGCATCTTGTTTCTCAGATCTACTCTTATTCATGCATGCTTTTGTCAAAATTCCAAGTGGATCTTGAAGAGAAAACTATATAGTTTCCAGATCTGATATAGATCTGATGTTTCATCCATAGATATATCCTAGATCTGAGTTGTAACTTCCACCTGCTGAAGCTCCTAAAAAATAATGTTGTTGAAACATTTCTGCAAATATACTTGTGTTCCTGCTCTCTTTCCTGAAGATTTATTGTTGTATTGACTCATGCATTCTACTATATAATGAAAGGGATTTATCATAACGTTGATTTTCTGTTGTATGAATGAAATATAAGTCTCATTTCTAATCTCCTCTCCGCAATTCTTGAAGCAGTGCTTGCATTTTGCTGCAGCCTTCCTCTTTGGGTACTTTTTAGCTAGTCAAGTTTTTGGGAGATCTATTTAATCAGTCTAAACTAATTTTTTATATATATAAAACTTCATATAAAAGTCTCATACAACATGAATAAGAGGAACCAAGTCCTGATCTACGATATTTTTTCACATTTTTACCTATACAACATTTCTATTGAGCACCTTGTTGAATTTCCTGAAAAAGGATCATTATAGTGGTATCAGAGCTCCACTCTTGGCACAACTTGTGCTTGCCATTGGAGCACTAGTCATGTTGCACTCCAAAGAATAGGATCCTCCCACTAAGAATGAAAGGAGGTACCAAATTAGAATTCATAAAAAGTATGACCCCATCACGGATGGCCCTAATAAGGGTTAAGACAAGGGGAAAGCCCCTGAATCTGTGAATGATAAGGATAAGGAAGCAAAAGAGTTTGAAAAAACTATCTTGGAGACTATGCAAGAGCTTGCCTAAGAGATAAAGGAGATGAGTGTAGATAGAATGAGGGAGTCCTTTGGGAGATTCCATCAAGGAGAAATTTCTGAAATTTCTCATTATGGGACTGGTCAACCTGTGAGCTTGCCACAAGTCCCACAGGCCTCCCAATGCTCTACTATGCCTACCTTATTGGCTGTAGAGAATGAGGGACCACAAGAACCAACTTCCCTGGAAGGTTACTTTGTGGAATATGATTCACAAAGTCAGAGGTTCAAGGATAACCTGAGCTTTCAGGACTTTTTCCATCTCAAGGACCGAAGGAGGCCATGGCAATAGTACAGAGATGTATGTTTCTTTCAAGGGAGACACCATACTATGGGTAGGTTATTTTTTCCCAAATTTGATGGGTCATCCTCTTTTTCTGCCAAAGCATGGGTGGAAAAGTTGGACATCTATTTCCAGTTGAATAAAGTCCCCGAAGTAGAAGCCATCAAGGTTTTTGCGTTGCATTTTGAGGGTGAAGCCCACAACTAGTGGTTTCATGGAATATATACATTGGGACACAAAAATGTGTCTACATATGTTGAGGTCACTATAATAAGAGTGGAGAGATTTGATCGGAAATATCTAGAGGCCCCTTTTATAAGCTTGGAAAAGCTGAAGCAGACAGGAGATGCAAAGGCCTATATCTCTGAATTCTTGAGGTTGTCAGTAATGGTCCCTAATCTATCAGTAGCAATGAGAGTCTACATGTTCATTGATGGCCTAGAGGAACCTTTGCATGGGTTTATTAAGTCTAGCAAGCCCATCACTTTGCATGATTCCATTGAGAGAGCTAGAGATCTCCAAGATGCCTTTCCAAGAGCAAGGCAACCTTCCAAAGCAAATCCCCTCACTCTTCTATGGGGAAATAAGGGAAAGATGCTCCACCCAAGGAGAGCTCACTGAAGAAACCTCTTAACATTGATCTCTGGAGTGAGTTGAGGAAAAATATATTGTGTTTCACTTGTCAAGAGCCATGGGTACCGAGACATAGATGTGTTGCTGGAAGGGCACACTATATAGAAGTCTTCTCATATTTTGAGGAGGAAGATGGGAATGAAGGACCTAGGAGGGTTCACAGTGTTGGTGATGATGAGGAGGAGGATCAGTCACCATTCAGAGGTGAAGAGGGAGCCTTTTCTCCAACAAGTGGGACTCTTGCTTCTTTGAGAGGAGTGCCTAAATACTTGACCCTAAGAGTACAAGGTTTAGTCATGAACCAGAGAGTGTCTATTCTGATTGACAGTGAGGCAACCCACAACTTAATTAATGCTCACCTTGTGCAGAGGAGAGGGATCCCCACTGATGCTTTTTATGGGTTCTCTATTTTGGTCCCAGGAGATAGAACTATGTAGTGCATGCAATATGTTCCATTACTTTTTGTCACTACGGGGTCCTACACCTTGGTGGATCACTTCTTTGTAGTTCACATACCAGACACCAATATCATCTTGGGTGTCTAGTGGTTGATTACCTTGGGAAAGGTCACCACTGATTGGAAGGCCTTGCAGTTGGAGTGGGTGGAATTGAAGAGTGGGAAACCAAAAATAATTCAAGGCATGCACACTTATCCTGCACCTGATGTTTCCACACAAACAACATAGATGGATTTGTGTAGTGAAAGCAAGGATCTCACAGTTCCTTCTCTCATGTTTATGAGAATGCTGCAAGGAACATTCCTACCTCATGGCAAGCCATTTGGAATGCCATTAGACTCTGATCATGTGGGGGAAGCCTCACAAAGTGTTGCTCCAAGCATAGACCAAAGAAGGGACTGGAGCAATGGAAGAGAAAGCCACAATGCTGTGGGAGGAAGGAAAGGGGAGGATCAGCCTCCTATCAAACAAATTTGGCATGCATAATGTCAAAGAAGCAATTAGCAACAAGGCAAGCACCACTGTAGATGTATCAGCAGTGTTTTCCTTGTTGAGTTGTGTGGATCCATATTGGAGATCCCAACTCTTGGTGGAGTACTCCAAAGATCTTCACACCGGGATGATATTAGATGGCATGAAGTAAGGGGGAGGCTATGTGGTCCATGAAGGGGTCATCTATCATCTTGGTAAAGTATTCTTGTCTCAAGCCTCCAATATTAAGCAAGAGATACTACAAATATCACACAAAGAGTTCCTTTCCATCTATATGCAGTCAACAGAGATCTACTCCATAATCATGAGGAGTTTTGATTGGGAGGGTATGAAGGAGGACCTACATTAGCACTATGATTAGGAGGAACTACATCAACACTTACAAGAGTGAAATAGTTATGAGGATATTGGGCAGCCAAAGGACTCTTTGAAAGAGTCATTTCAGCCATCTCTTCCTTCTCTTAAAAGAGGAGAAATGCCCATGCTTCACTCCATGTGTGTGGGAGACTTGAATGGTAAAGAATCTGATCTTATAGAGCATGTTTATTTTTCTGATTTGACATATTCTCTTACCATATGTATGTAGGCCATGGCTCCTACAAGGAGTGATATTACATGCAGATCTCATGGCATTGATGTGGCCAATAAAAATTCTAAATCTCGCCAATCCTTTGAGGTGAAAAGGGAGATTCTCTATCATGATGGGTGCTTCCCAAAAGCACCTAATTTGGGTGTCACTTTCAGCCATATCAAAGTGACCCATGCAGCCAAGATTTGGTGGTATTACCACTTACCACACTCAGATATACTCAAGCCAAGGAGTGCATTGCGTTGGCATCTTATGTGGGATTGTGACCCACCTCCTCAAGTGAAAATTTCAGTTTGCATATATGTGATTTTTCTTCCATACATAGATGATATATTGGTATTGTTTATGGGTTTGTATGGGCAAAGAGTGGGCAATGTCTATGTACCCCATGGGATGGAACTTCATTTTGTACTTCATGATACATGTTTTAGATGTGACAGTGCTTCACCCATGTTTATTTCTGTTGAGTTTTACACTCCTAAAGGGATGGACTATGCCCCTACCATGTTAGCCTTGAAGGAGAAATTTTTGATGTATTGGCTTAATGAGCACTTGGCCCATGATAAAAGCTTGATCCTTGATGGTTCCATCAATGGAGGAGGAGAATAACTATAGCTCTTACCCTATCAGTTGCTTGAGGACAAGCAACATTTTGGAGGGGAGGACTGTAATGTTCCCACTTAGCCTTAGCTAAGAGGAACATTCAATTTTGTTTTAATCTATGTTTTATGAATAAATGAATAAAGGAGGACATGTAAAACTCTTAAAAAGTCTGAATAAATCAATTCCCATGTGAACAAAGACAAATCAGGGCCATGTAAATAATCACTTGCAGGTGTGAAAGAGGTTTGAGCTAAAGATTGGGTCAACCTTGACCAAATCAACAGCGTTGTCTAGGTTCATTGCATCTCCAAAAGGGACAGCGAAGTTCTAGAAGGGAGCCTCTCATGTGAAAAGGGATAACTCATCAAGGTGGTTTAGGGTTTTCAAAATATTTCTCATCTTATAAAAGGAGAGGGAGGGCAGCAAGAGAAGGTTGTTGATTGATCATATTTCTGAGTATTTGTCTGCTTAGACAGATACCATTCTCTGTTGTTTAGTGGAGGATTGTATCTGGAATTCCTAGGTAGGGATTTCACATCTTCCTTTCAGGATGGAAGGAGGAAATTTTTCTAAATTGAACCACTATCAGGCTTGAGGCCAAGCTCCTTCTTACATTACAGTGCTGCTAAACTTGAGGGCTGAGCTGTCTTGTGAGCTACAGCAAGTGGGAGTATAATCTGTAGAGATCTAGTGTATTTTTGGGAGCCTCTCTCATGGAAGGTGTTATTTAACCTCCTGAAAGATTTTCTCTACCTTTTGTACTTCAGATATGAAATTTTATAGTAGTTTTCAGTGTCATTTGAGCTACGGCGTTGTCCCATTGAGTAAACTGCGTTATTTATGTATGAGGGTTTACATGGTGTCTTTCTCATAGTTTAGATCAGAGATCTCTTGTGCTGGGCTTTGCCTTCCACTTGGTGATCCATGGATTAGCTTTCTAATCTATGTTCTATTCAGATCTGATCCATTGTAATGAAATTTTATATTCAGAAATTTACTACAGCAGTTTGTAGATCTGCATCTTGTTTCTCAGATCTACTCTTATTCATGCATGCTTTTGTCAAAATTCCAAGTGGATATTGAAGAGAAAACTATATAGTTTCCAGGTCTGATATAGATCTGATATTTCATCCATAGTTCTATCCTAGATCTGAGTTGTAACTTCCAGCTGCTGAAGCTCCTCAAAAATAACGTTGTTGAAGCATTTCTGCAAATATACTTGTGTTCCTGATCTCTTTTCTAAAGATTTATTGTTGTATTGACACGTACATTCTACTGTATAATGAAATGGCTTTATAATAATGCTTATTTTCTGCTTTATGACTGAAATATAAGTCTCCTTGCTGATCTCCTCTGAACATCTGCTTAAACTGCACAATTCTTGAAGCAATGCTTGTATTATGCTGCAGCCTTCCTCTTTGGGTGCTTTTTAGCTAGTCAAGTCTTTTGGAGATCTGTTTAATGAGTCTAAACTGATTTTTTTTTATAAAAATCCATATATAAGTCTCATACAGCATAAATAAGAGGAAAAAGGTCCTGATATGCGTTATTTTTGCACATTTTTACTTATACAACGTTTCTGTTGAGCACGTTGTTGAATTTCCTGAAAAAGGATCATTACACAAAGGATCGACCAAGACATGCTTAGGAACCTTTTATCCCGATATAATATAATGGTTTACAGGTTCCCAAAATTTACCTACACTCGTTCAAATAAGAGTCTTGGAGTAGGCTCTGTTGTGAGACTCTTCTTGCAGGTAACCAATATGGCCATCTTAGAAAATTAGTCTACAGCAAAAAATACATATTCGTTGCCATGCTTATTAGAAGGAAGAAAAAAAATATAATCCATGGATATGTATTAATAGGGTCGGCTAGGAGTAGGCAGAGGAGTACACAAGCCTTTCTTCTTAATATTTGGCTTGGCGATGGCATAGGGAATGTAGGATCTGATGTATTTTCCAACATCTTATTGGATATTTAGCCAATAAAAATACTTTTGTAGTAAAACCACAGTTTTATCCACACCAAAGTGTCTTGTGACTCGGCTATAGTGTGCCTCCAAAATTAGCTTGGCACGCTCGCTTGAAGGAACACAAAGGTAGCCCATGTAGTATAATAATGCATCCTAGAGGTGGAAGTTTGGAACTTTCTTTCCATCCACTAGCATCTGGTCTGTGGTGGTAAACTCTAGATCACTTTGATATAGTTGAGGACATATAGAGGTCTTGTTGCCACAAGAGTTGAGAATAATGGTAAATACTACAACTAGTGGCCGACCGAGGAAATATGCAACATTATTGGTGTTTCCCTTCTTGTATTTGATATTCAAATGGAATTTTTTCATATATGTGGACCACTTATGATGGTGATCATTTTTCAACTTCCCTTGGGTTTTTATAAACTACAAGGGTTAGTTATTTGTGCATATGACCATGTCCTTAGCTAGAATCTATTGTTTCCATTGTCATCAGGCTTGCGTGATGGAATACATATCCTTATCATAGGTGGGGTATTTCTGAATTGTGTCAGAAAGTGTCTCACTGTGATAGGCCACCAGATTCCCTTGTTGGGTGAGAACCACACTAATAGAATAGTCATAGGCATCTATCTCAATTTCAAATGGTTGTTACAGGTATGGAAATGTGAGTACTGGTACAGAGTAGAGGTGGTGTTTCAACTCCACAAATGCCTCCTATTGGGACTCACACCATAAAAACTTAGCTTTTACTCCACTTTTTTTAACTTGAATCAAAGTACCAGTGATATGAGAGAATCCCAAAACTAACCTCGGATAAAAATTGGCAAGTCCTGAAAAGGTGTGAATCTCTATTAGAGTGGTCGGTGTTGGCCAATCCTGAATGACTTGGATATTAATTGGATATACATGCATGCATTTATCATCAATGATATAACCCAAATATTGGACCTCACTCATGCCAAAGCTACATTTCTGTAATTTGGCACATATTTTGTGTTGTTGCAAGGTTAGAAGGACCTATTGAATGTGTTACAAGTGCTCTTCTAAACTCTTGTTGAATATGTGTCGTCTAGATATACAACCATGAACAAGTGGGTAAAGGTCCACAATATGTCATCGATAATCCTCATAAAAGTTGCAAGGGAGTTTTGCAACCAGAAAGGCATGACCAACCACTCAAAAAGGCCCTCAGATTTGATGTTTGACTTATATACATCTATGGGTTCTATTGACACCTACTTATAGCCAGAATTCAAATCAATATTGCTGAAATAATTTCCCCCCTTGAGCTGGTCAAGAAGGTCATGAATCTATGGGATTGGATACCTATTCATGACAGTGATTTTATTTAGTGTTTGATAATTATGCAGAGTATTCAGGTTCTCTATTTCTTCTATACAAGTACAATCATGCTCCAAAAAGGTGGGGAACTTGGTCGGATGTGCCCTTTTTGTAGAAACGCTTATATTTTTCACTTGATTTCTTCATTTTCCATAATGGATTGGTGGTATATCGGCCCATTGGGTAGAGGTGCTCCGGGAGTTAGATCGATTGAATGCTTTCCATTATAGTGGAAAGGTAACCTTGTGGGTGAGGACAATATGTCCTTGTATTATTCCATGACATTATCCATTTTATTTTTTGTGTGGGGAAAGCTTTACTAGGGGCCATAGATGTGACCACTATATTTCCCTTGCTTTGAGAAAAAAATAGAAGGAAAAAAAATTCCCATTCTAGGAGATGATCTTACTACATTTCTTAACAAATCTTAAAGAGATGGAGGTAGGCAGGGCTACCTCCAATATCCTGTATAACTTATTTCCCAAACTAATAATAATAGTGTGAGGTTTGGACTCATACACACCATGATGCTTCCACAATTATGGTTGTCCTAATAAAACATCACAAACTTCAAGAGAAACATCACATAGTACCTCATCCGTGAAGGGCTTCATGTTGTAGGGTAGGTGGCATTATTGAATGAAGCAAAGGTCTCATCCTTTGTGAAACCAACCGATGGTGTACAACTATAGGTGTGGTGTGGTCAGTAGGCCCTACTAATTTACAACCTCTGCTAAAATGAGGTTCTTTTGGCTCCTGTTGTTGACAATGAAATTCATCAGAGAACCCTTCAACCACATATGTGAGTGGTAGAGACACTCCCCTCTTATAGATCTTCGAGCTCAATCTTCTATATCTTGGTGGTGGAAATGGTGGTAGTGGGTTCTACATCAATAATTTACTTCTCCTTTTCATTCCCCTTGTCAGGTTTTGGTTCAGAATCAGAACATGCATCAAACTTTGAAGCTTTCAACTTGACCACCAATGACTTCTTGGCATGCTGCTCATTTTTGTTGTTAGTGGGGATCTTGTGGAACTCACACCACTTTCCAGTATCCTTCTTCATCTTTGTGGTGCCATTATTTGCTTTCGACTTCAATGGATCTATTAGCATAGTTCTATGCTTATTCTTGAGTTTTCTTTAAATCGTTTTACTTTTAGGATAAAAAAAATTATAACAATGCCAGAAGTTCTGGTAGCGTCTGTTTTAACCCTATTGGATAATATATTTTAACTCTATTTAATGCCTATTTTTCCTTTACTCCATGCTACTGGAAGTTCCAGTAACTTCCCCTGTTTTAAAAAGAAATAAAAAGCACACATGCTTTTGAGTTAGCCACATGTTCCCGATATCAACTAAGGTTTAAATATTTTTAATCATGAGCCATGTCACGTGATAGGAAAGGTTATAAATTTCAATGATGTTGAGTTAGCAGTGGTCGTACGTGGAATATTTTGGTGTTAATGTGTAGTGATGAAGACCAACCATTGTTTTTTCTGTCTTTCAGCCCAAGTTGTTCTACCCACATGTCAAAGGTACATATTTATTATCAAAATTAATCATGGATTTATGATTTAATGTGGTGACCGATTGGTTAATCGTGCATGAGCACTGCCAGAATTTTAGGCCTACCATAAAAAATGTGATGGAGGTGACTGGAAACTCAAACACCGTTCAACTCCAACCACCTGTTGCAGAGAATCTGAAACAAAGCAGGCAACTAAAAGATAATTATGAATATCACGAGGTGTGGTATACAGTTATGGATAATTCCCATTATGAAAAGATCTTGTACATGGAAAAATTAACTAACATATCACTTAAAGTCACTGAAATAAAAGGAAGGAAAGCAATTTTCAAATTCGGTTGTTGGTGAATAAGAAGTTCTAGTGAGCAGCTTGAAGAGGAGACTTAGTTTTCAGACAGTTTACATTGAGGATACAACAACACCCATTAAGCAATTTTTTATAATCTTGACACCTTTCTGATCTAGCAGACAACCTTCATTATTTCTCGGATGAATAGAGGAAAACTTAATCATATTTAACCTCAAGGGGTTGATTTAATAGATTCCAAACCGAATGTGAGGAGCTTTTTTGTACAGGTTGGGAGGTACCCATTTTTCTCAAGGTTAGGAAGCTCTCATCTAGGGGTAACCAAATAATTTTCCCTCTCATTCGATGGACAAGAAGAAAATGTTTAAGGCATAAAACTGTAGGTATCAGCAAAATCCATTGTTGAAGCTTTCCACCTCTCACAGGAAGCAGATAAATGGTTCAAAAACCAATTTATTACTGGAGGAGACCTGAACAGCTTCACTAAGGATGAATACAGAGACACTAAATGGGATAAAGGGATTCCTAGTAGTTATCTCAAGGATGAATGGGTTGAAGCTATCATGCTCATTAAGGTCTATTTTACTTGTGAGAGGAGGTATACTTGTATTTATGTATCACGTGAGGTTCTGGTTTCACCTTGCAGGTATGAAGACTATCAACATAAATTTCTTCCTTCTGAAAATCTTGACTAAGATGTCAGCTAGAATATAGACCCATGCAATAGGTTCAGATTATAGCATCTACCATCAAGCTCTTATCAAGGTGTTGATTGTTGAAGAAATCAAAAGAATACACTATTCTTGGAATCATTTCCTATTTTATAAGGAAGTCCAACCTTTACCTACACAAAACATTCTTTCTCAGAAACCTCCAGCCTCATAACAACATTGCCATCCTGTTGAGCAGAAGGAAGAAAGTCAGAAACTAACTACTTCATCAGTTGGTAAAAGGACTAAAAGAAAAGCAAAGAAGGTAAATACCTACAAGAAGGCTAAGGAAAAAAGGGAAAAGGAAAACACTCCCCCAACCAAATTTGAAGAGAAGTTGGAAAAAGGAAAAGTTTCGTCTATTAGCAAGCCCAAATAAATTAAGATTGTGCCTCTTGTTTCTCCTTTTCACAAGATATATGCTAGAGGGTATAAAGGAAAGACTACAACTCCAAAAAAATCGAAAGAAAAAGTGTTGCAGGAAGTTCTGGTAGAAAACATGCATGATATGGTTCAGGAGGATTATCAACCCACCAAATCATATGAGGAGCTCTTGAAGGATGCAGAATATGTTGTTAGTAGCAGTAAAAGAAAAACAAGAGCTAACAACAAATTCAGGTTGATATCCAAAGCCCTACATAACCCAAGCTTGATGACAGAAGTTATAGATGTGGAGAGGCAATATGAAGGGTTACAGGCTATAAATCCTTCAATTGCATAATCTAGTGGGTTCAAGAAGAAACAAAAGGGTAAATATCCTTCAGTCCAACAAATAGGAACCTCCAAGAGAATAAAAATCCAAAATATCTCAGAAGAGAAAAAGCCCATTGCAAAAGAGATAGCCACCACGACTATAAGGTCACAATCAACAATTGAAAATAAAATAGGTTTAGACAAGCTTGCAGAAATTGCAGCTCATATGGAGGAGAGGCAAAAGCATGTCCTAATGAAGCATCATTTTTACTATTAGTTATATTTTGGAATAGCTCAATTTTCATAATGTTTTAATTTGCACAGAATTTTTCAAATATCTTGTTGTTAATTTTTGAAAAGGAAATAGAATGCTACCGGAACTTTCGGTAGCATTAAATTTTTTTGTCTAGTTATAGGTTTTTACAGGAAGTTCTGTTAGCATCTATTTTTAATGATTTTTGACAGCTGTCACAAGAATTTTCGAGCTAGTCCATGGATGATAAGGACTCCTAATGAAATGGAAATGTCAATTAATGATTGATAAGTGGTTTTAATGTTGTTAAATGACACATTTAATTAAGCTACATGGGTTTGAAAGAACCAAGATCACGGAGAGATAGATCAGCAAAAAAGTAGGCAGGTTGCCAGCATACTCAACAACACAATTTGAATAGAATTTTTCTTCCTATCTACATATGTCTTGTTAGTTATAGTTCAATAGTATATGTCTTTAATATTCTATAAATCCTATTTAATAAGAGGAAGAGTGGATCCTTATTTTTAGGTGAGATGGCATTGGTGCCTCTCTATAAATTTCATTTGTAAATACTACTTCAGGGTTGGATTTTGGTCGACCTGAAGACTTTTTCATAATAAAGAAAACTCATTTTTGTACTTCTTGCTGGAGGACTTTGTGTTTCAAGGACTATCTAATGTATGGTGTTTTTATCTTATTTTTTTATTCATCTAATTTATGAGTTGCAGCAACTAGCAAGTAGGAGTAAGAGCACTGTTACAGGATCTAATAGTTAATTATCTACTGTTCAATCTTCTGCAAATCATCTATATGTTGTGTAGAGCATGCTAGGGAATGTTTCATGAAGGATTTATGAGATTCTTTATGCATGTATTTTGATTTCTAAATGTTGTTTCCTTCCCATAAAACACATTTTATGTAAAAGGCCACCCTTATAGCTGTGTGACTAATTTAGGATATGTTTATTCCTTATACTAAGTACCAGCTATCTGTCACCTTTCATCTGTCACAATCTTCTGCCCTATACTACAAAATTGTCCATACAATTTATACTTGCCACAACTTTCCAAATGCATGAAGTTCTAAAAGAATTGAAATCTTTTCAAACTCTTTAAGAAGCCACCCCACCATCCAAAATATTTTTCTTTAAAATGAACTATGATGTGTAAGGCTTACTCATTTGCATTGAAGGAGTGACTCCTTGCGCTAACATATTTGGCGCCATTGTCATGGAGGTGAATTGAAGTGTATCCCTGGGTGAATGAAAAATTTATACATCTGGTTCTAAGTTGTAGAATTCTAGTTTTCTTTTTAGACTGCTTTACACCTGTCAACTTCATTGTCAAATTTATGGCTCCCAGAAGGGATAGAACCAGGGCTAACCCATATTCCCCTTTGATAATCCCAGTCCCTGATCTTTATAAGATAATAAAGAAAATAAAAAGTAAACAAAATTTTACAGCCTCTGCTACTATTTTCTCAAAGGTTGTCCCTAAAGAATTGCTGCAAATTTTGTCCCCTAATTTTGCATAAAATTATGCACCTCCATTTTTTTCCACCCAAAAGACAGTCTCTAAATCAAGTGTTGGTTTTTCATATCATAAAATTTTCATAGTTCCATCTGTTGTTCAAAATCCACCAACTGTTGTTCCACAAATTCCAGCAACTCATACCATGGTTGGTCAAATTCCACACCCTAATCAAATGGATGCAATTTTTGCTACCAGGTATTCCCCTTTATTTTTACCTCAACCTATGAATGTATTACCTACAGGAGATTATCTCAAGTATATGCCTAAATTTAGTGGTGAGGGAGAGGTAACATCTGAAGAACACCTTCTTGATTTTTATGCCTATGCTAACAATCTTAATATTGACCATGAAGATGTTTGAATGAGAGTTTTTATTCAGAGCCTTGAGGGTGATGTTAGGAAGTGGTTCATATATTTTCCTGTTGGAATCATCACTGGAATTGAAGCCCTATATGAGAATTTTTTAAGGAAATGGGGTGATAAGAAAGATTTTGGGTATTATATCACTGAATTTTGTGCAATCAGAAGGAAAGAAGGAGAATATGTTTCTAATTTTTCTAAGAGATTCAATAAGATGTATAGCAAAATACCTACTAAAATAAAGCCTGTTGAAGCTTCAGAAGAAATCACTTATGCTAGTGCCTTTGATCCTGTTTTTTGTTTATTATTGAGAGAATTAAGATCTACAACACTATCACAAATTCAAGACAATGCACTAGAGGTAGAATATAATGTATTGGCAACTGATACAGAGGAGGGATTGACAAAGACAAAAGGAAGAAAAAAGATGAAGTGTCATCTTCAAGAACTTCTGACATAGATCCTAAGCTAGATTAGCTGACCAATATTGTCAATTCATTGACCACTGAGATGTCTAAGCTCAAGATACAAGCATGACCAACTACTACTAGAAATGTTTCATTTAATCAGTCTAATAGGCGTCAGTTTAGTATACCTAATGTTCCTCAAATCTTGCAGCGAGAAAGAAAATATGTTCATGATCAAAAAGTGGAGTCCCCTTTGCAGAATTTTATGTTTGAAGATGAATAGGAAGCTGAAAGGTTGGAGAAATTTTTTGATATCAATTGGCTAAGAGATAAATAAGGTTTGATTCATATTACACAAGCAGAGTATGAAGACTTCATGTCATATGCTCAAAATAATGAAATGAGTTCTGATCATTCCATGATTGCAATTGATCATCAAAGTAGATATAATCTCAAATCAAAGAATATTGATGATAAATCCAAGCTAGTTGCACAAACAAAGAATAATAAGGATACAATTAAAATTCCAACATAAAAGCAAGTGGCTAAACCAAGCAAGCTAGAAGCAGCTAACCCTCCTTCACTTGAGGTAAAAATTTCTAACAATTTTTCCCTTCCTTTAAATTTTTAAAATGAGATGCAAAATATTAATATTCCTATTCCTCTTATAGAACTCATGAAAAATGATGATTTCAGAAATACTTTTATGAAATATCTTTAGCCTCCACCTACCGAAGCAGTCTCTTATTTTTTTAACCTTGAAAATGACAAGGCCACTATCATTTTAGGTATATTGGTAGAAGAAAGAGATGACTCTACCCTCCCTTATATCGATCTATTAATATTCATGATAATATCATGCATAAATGTCTAATGGAATCTCGAGCCTCACATAATTTAATGCCCAAGGTAGTCATGAATGAACTAGGTCCATAAGTAACTAGAGAATACCAAGATCTCTAATCTTTTGATTCCGAGAAATTCCAATGCTTTGGTTTCATCAAAGACCTTGCAGCAAGCCTCTTTCAGTTACCCATGAGAGATATGGTAATGGATATTGTTGTAGCTGACATTCCTCCTAGATTTGGTATGTTACTTTCTAGGTCATGGATTAGAAGGTTGTGAGGAACTTTGCAAATGGATTTCACTTATGCTACTGTCCCTGTTTTTGGAGGAGAACAGAGAAGAATTTATAGAAAATCCCAGCTAGCATATATCATTAGTGACAAGAAATACCCCACTAATCATCTGATTTATGATGGAACAACTTGTATGGGTTCAAGAATTTTACATATGGATAATTCTGCCTGCCTATAGAAATTTTTCAGATTTTGAAGTCCGCTAAAAATCAAATCAATCATGAAGATTCTCAGGTGTGGCAAATGTATTTTGATGGCTCATGTTCTAGAGAAGGAGTTGGTGCAGTAATAGTTCTCATTTCCCCTTTGAAAGAGAGCTCCACTTTTTCTTTCAAACATGCATTTGAAGCAACTAACAATGTGGCTGAATATGAAGCTCTTTTGATTGGTTTAAAAACAACAAAAGACATGAATAGTTCAGAATTTTTTGTTTTTGGAGATTTTGAACTTATTATTCAATAGATTAGAAATTTTTATCAAACCAAGCATCCCAGACTTGGACATTACCATAATTTAGTATGGTGCATTATAGAAGACTCATTCCTAGCCTTTAACATTTCTTTTGTTCCAAGTGAAATTAATATTTTGGTTGATTCACTTTCTATTTCAGCAAGCTCATTCAAGATTCCAATACCTATAAAGCTTAAATATGAAGTGGAAATTAGGTTTAGACCTAACATTCCTGATAATATCAAACATTGGAAAGTTTTTGAGGATGACCAGGAGATCCATTGAAGCTATTGAAAAAATTTTGTCCTAAACATTGATCAGGATGAAAATCTCATGAAGGATAATGTTGATTATCAAGATACCAAACATCCAGAAAAAAATAAAATTAAATTAAAAATTAAAAAATTAAAAAATTAAAAAAAAAATAACATATTGTTGATCAACCTATCATACAAATTCCTTCCAATCATATTCCCAAGGGTTTAATCCCACTTGATAAGATTTCTTATCACAATGATGTTTCAATTAAACCAAAATTAGTTGAAGCATATACAGAATTGGAAGATTACAATTTGGGTAGACAACTAGAGCTAAGGTATGTTAGGTTATCAAAAGCTTTATCAGAAGAAAGAAAGATTGAATAGCACAAGTTGTTTTGTGAATTTGATGATGTTTTTTCCTGGAAATACGAGGATATTAAGAAATATGACAAAGCTATGATTGAGCATATAGTACCATTGAAATATGGTACTAAGCCATTCCGGAAAAAATTAAGACAAATCAATCCACTATTGTTACCAGTGATGGAGAAGGAAGTGAAGAAACTTTGGATGCTAAAATCATCATTCCATCGAGATACTCGGATTGGGTTTCTAATATATTTCTAGTAAGAAAGAAGAGTGGTGAAGTCACATTATGTGTATATTTTGGGAATCTTAACAAATGCTCCAAGAAAGATAATTCTCTATTTCCAAATATGGAGCATATTCTTCAAAAGGTAACCGGGTCAGACATAATTTCCATGTTAGATGGGTTCTCTTGGTACAACCAAGTATCTTTTTGGCTGGAAGATCGAGAGAAGACAACATTAACTAATCCTTGGGGAAAATTAATGTATGCAAAGATGCCATTTGGGCTTATGAATGTTGGAGCTACTTTCCAGTGTGTTATGGACTTTGCATTCATTGGAGAAAAAGACAAATTCTTGGTCATATATTTGGATGATATTACTGTTTTTTCAGCTTCATATCAAGAGCACCTTCAACACTTGAGATAAGTATTTGTTAAATGCAGAAAATATGGTATATCATTGAATCCAAAGAAGTCTCATTTCACTCTTAAATAAGGTAAGATGCTGGGTCACATATTTTCTAAATATGGAGTGAGCATTGATCCCAAAAGTGTGATTGAAATTTAGGCCTTCAGACTTCCAATATCGAAGAAAGAAATTCAATATTTCCTTGGTAAGATCAATTTTTTAAGAATATTCATTCCCAACTTTATGGAAGTAGTCAAGCATATTACTTGTATGCTAAAGAAGGACAAAGAAGTAAAGTGGACATTTGAAGCCAGAATTTCATTTGAGCTGATAAAAAAGGATATCATTGAAGCACCTCAGTTGGTAAGCCCTGAATACTCGAAGCCTTTCTTAATCTTCTCATTTGCCTCTCAAGATACTATTTTTGTTGTTTTATTACAAAAACATGCAGAAAATAAGGAATCCCCCATAGCATTTTTTAGCAGAGCCCTTAGAGATGCCGAATTGAAGTATGAAATGTTGAAAAAACATGCTTATGCATTATTTAAAAATCTGAAGGTTTTTAGAGTTTATATTCTTCACACTCAAATTATTGCCTATGTACCTTCATTTGTTGTTAGAGAAATATTAGTTTAGCCTGATATTGATGGAAAAAGAAGTAAGTGGGTGAGTAAAGTTCTTGAATTTGATTTAGAGATAAAGCCTACCAAGCTAATCAAAGGTAAATGATTAGCCAAACTACTAGCTGAAGAAAATTGTAGAGTTTTGAACTTGAATTTCATGGATGACAATCTAGAAGGGAAAATTTCAACCTATTGACAGCATGACAGTAGAAGTAAAGCTTGTTGAGTGCAGTTGGTATAAGAATATCGTTTATTTTCTGCAGCAATTTAAACCTCCTCCAAATTTTGTTAAAATCATAGTGAGATCTTTGAAGCTGAAAACCATTAAATTTTGCATCAAGGATAATTGTTTATATTGGAAAGATCCTACAAGAGTTTTTTTGAGGTGCATTGACCCAGATGAGTCTAACAAGGATATGTTTGATATGCATAGTAGTGTTTGTGGAGGTTATCATTATTGGAGAACTACTGCATACAAAATACTGAGAGATGGTATTTTTGGCCTAGCATATTTTATAATGTATGTGCTGAGGTGAGAGAATGTGAAATTGTCAAACGTTCACTGGAAAAAAAAAATTAAGTATTTTCATGTCAAGCCCATAGTTGTTTATGCAACTTTCCAGCAATGGGGATTGTATTTCATTGGGGAAATTCTTCCACCTTCAAGTGGACAACGTCGGTCGATTCTTGTTGCAACAAATTACTTCACCAAGTGGATTGAAGCAATAACTACCAAGAATGCCACTCATAAAGTCATCATTAACTTTCTGGAGGGAATCATAACAAGACTTGGATGTCCATCAAGGCTAGTAGAAAATAATCAATTGCTTTTAAAGCTACACCATTGGTAAATTTCTCTGAATATTATGGTATTCAGCTTGCTCACTCTACAACTTACTATCCACAAGGGAATGATTTTGTTGAATCATCTAACAAAAGTTTTGTAAGAATCATCAACAGGCTATTGGAGCAAAACAAGAAAGCTTGGGACTCTAAACTTAAATTTTCTTTATGGGCTGATAGGGTGACAATCAAAAAATCTATTAATACATCACCCTTTCAAATGGTTTATGGAATGAAGGTTGTGTTTCCAGTCCAATTAGCCATTCCTGTAGCTAAATTTCTACAAGATCATGAAATTGAACCAAATAACATGACTAGAAGAATTTATCAGATCATAGAAGTACAACAAAAGTGAGAACATCAATATGATTTGGTAAGAAAATATCAGCAAGTTTTAAAGAAAGTCTTTGCTAAAGGGACTAAAAAAATATATTTTCAGATTGGAGATCTGGTTTTGAAATGGGATGCACATCATCAAGACCATTTAAGAATTCAAAATTTGATGCTTTATGGCTTTTTCCTTTCAGAATCTCCAATGTTTTGAAGAACAATGATTTTGATTTGCAACATCTTGATGGGACAAAATTGTTTGGAGGCCCATTTAATGGGTGCTTCCTCAATAAATTATTTTACCAAGGTTGTTGGTGGCCTAAATTCACTATAAATATCAATGTGTTTCATAATAATACTCGATAACCCAATGACAAGGCATTCAAACTAAAAAATATTCTTAGAGCCTCGCAAGGAGAGATATATCCCCTGTGGAGCCAATGTTAGCACAATTTTATGCTTAGTCATGGGTGTGCTTTAAATCATTTTACTTTTAGGATAAAAAAATTTTAAATTTCAAAAAAAAATAGAACACTGTCGGAAGTTCCAGTAGCGTCTGTTTTAACCCTGTTAGACAGTCTGGTTTAACTCTTTTCTATGCATGTTTTTCATTTACCCGATGTTACCCGAAGTTCTGGTAACTTACCCTGTTTAAAAAAAAAAAAAAAAAAACGCACCCACTTTTGAGTTAGCCACATGTTTCTGATATCAACTAAGGTTTAAATAATTTTAATCATGAACCATGTCACTTGATAGGAAAGGTTATACGTTTGAATGATGTCGAGTTAGTAGTGGTCATATTTGGAAGAGTTAGGTGTGAATGTGTAGTCGTGAAGACCAACCGTTGTTTGTTTTGTCTTTCAACCCAAGTCGTTGTTCCCACATGTCAAAGGTACATATTTATTATCAAAATTAATCATGGATATAAAATTTAATGTGGTGATCGATTGGTTAATCATGCATGAGCACTGCCGAAATTTTAGGCCTACCATAAAAAAGGCGATGGAGGTGACTGCCAACTCAAACATCGTTCAGCTCCAGCTACATGTTGCAAAGAATATGAAACAAAGAAGGAAACTAAGAGATAATTATGAATATCATGAGGTGTGATATATAGTTTTTAGATACTTCCCATTATGAAAATATCTTGTACATGGAAAAATGAACCAACATATCACTTAAAATCACCGAAAGAAAAGGAAAGTAACCAATTTTCAAATTCGGTTGTTGGTGAATAAGAAGTTATGGTGTGAAGAGGAGACTGAGTTTTTAGAAAATTTACATTCATGATTCAGCAACACCTTTTATGTAAGTTTTCCTAATATTGACACCTTTCTGATCTAGCATACATCCTTTATTATTGCTCAGATGACTAAAGGAGGAAAACTTAAGCGTATTGAACCTCAAGGGGTTGATTTAATAGATTCCAAACCGAATGTGAGGAGTTTTTTGTATATTTTGGGTGGTACCCATTTTTCTCAAGGTTAGGAAGCTCTCATCTAGGAGTAGCCAAAGAATTTTCACTCTCATTTGATGGACAAGAAGCAAATGTTTATGGCCTCAAACTGTAGGTATCAACAGAATCCATTGTTGAAGCTTTCCACCTCCCACAGGAAGGAGATAAATGGCTCAAAATCCAAGTTATTACAGGATGGGACCTGAGCAGCTTCATCAAGGATGAATACAGAGACCCTAAATGGGCTAAAGGGATTTCTAGTAGTTATGTCAAGGATGAATGGGCTAAAAATGTCAAGCTCATTAAGATCTATGTTACTTGTGAGAGGAGGTATACTATTGTATTTCTATATCACATGAGGTTTTTGTTTCACCTTGCAAGTATGAAGACTCTAAACCTACCTTTCTTCCTACTTAAAATCTTGACTAAGATGTCAGCTAGAATACAAAACCATGTAGCAACTTCAGATTATAAAATCTACCGTCAAGCTCTTATCAACGTGTTGATTGTTGAAGAACTCAAAAGAAGAAACCTATCTTGGGATAATTTCCTGTTTTATAGGGTAGGCCAACCTGTACCTACACAAATCGTTCCTACTCAGCAACCTCCAACCTCACAAAAAAATTCTCAACCTACTGAGCAAAAGGAAGAAATTCAGAAACCAACTACTTCATCAGTTGGTAAAAGGACTAAAAGAAAAGAAAATAAGGTAAATATCTACAAGAAGGCTAAGGAAAAAATGGAAACGAAAAAGACTCCCCCAACCAAAGTTGAAGATAAGTTGGAAAAAGGAGAAGGTTCATCTATTAGCTAGGCCAAATCAATGAATATTGTGCCTCCTATTTCTCCTTTTCCCAAGGTATATGCCAAAGGGAAGAGAGGAAAGATTGTAGTTGCATTAAAATCAAAATAAAATGTGTTTTCAGAAGTTCCAGTAGCAAACATTAAGCCTATGGTTCAGGAGGATTATCAGCCTAGAAAATCAGATGAGGAGCTCCTAAAGGATGCAGGATATGTTGTTAGCAGAAGGAAAAGAAAAACAAGAGCTAGCAACAAATCCAGGCTGAGATCCAAAGCCCTACATAACCCAAGCTTAATGAAAGAAGTTACATATTTGGAGAGGAAATCTAAAGGGTTATAGACTATAACTCCTTCAATTGTAGAATCTAGTGGGTTCAAGAAGAAATAAAAGGGTAAAGCTCGTTCAAGCTAGCAAACAAGAACCTCCAAGAGAATAAAAATCCATAAGAGCTCGGAAAAGAAAAAAGTCATTGCAAAAGAGACAGCCACCAGGACCACAAGGTCACAATAAAAAATTGACAGTAAAATAGGTTTAGACAAGCTTGCAGAAATTGCAGCTCATATGGAGGAGAGGTAAAAGGATGTCCCAATGAAGTATCATTTTGCCCATTAGTTATAATTTGGAACAACTCAATTTTTAGAATGATTTAATTTGCACATAATTTTTCAAATATCTTGTTGTGAATTTTTGAAATGGAAATAGAGCATTATTGGAACTTCTGGTAGCATTACAGTTTTTTGCGCTGTTACAAGTTCTTACCGGAAGTCCCGGTAGCGTCTGTTTTTAATGATTTTTTATAGCTATCAACAGAATTTTTCAAGATAGTCCAAGGATGATAATGAATATTAATGATATGGACATGTCAATTAATGGTTGATAAGTGGTTTTGAGGTTGTTAAATGACATATTTAATGAAGCTACATGGGTTTTAAAGAACCAATATCATGGAGAGACAAATCAACAGAAAAGTAGGTAGGCTGCCAACACACTCAGCAGCACAGTTTAAATAGTCTTTTTCTTCCTATCTACATTTTTCATGTTAGTTATAGTTCAACAGGATATGCATTTAATATGATATAACTACTATGTAATAAGAGGAAAGTGGATCCTTCTTTTTATTTGAGATGGCGTTGGTGCCTCTCTCTATAAATATCATTTCTAAATACCATTTCCGGGTTGGATTTTGGTTGACCTGAAGACTTTTTCATAAAAAATTAAACTCCTTTATGTACTTCATGCTGGAGGACTTTGTGTTTCAAGGAATATCTAATGTATCGTGTGTTTCTCTTGTTGTTTTTTTCATCTAATTTATGAGTTGCAGCAGCTAGAAAGTAGGAATAAGAGCATTGTTAGAGGATCTAATAGTTAATTATGTACTGTTCAGTCTTCTGCAAATCATTTGTATGTTGTGTAGATAATGCTAGTGAAGGTTTCATGAAGGATTTATGAGATTATTTATGTGTGTATTCTGATTTCTAAATGTTGTTTCCTTTACATAAAAAAATTTTATCTGTCACAATACTCTCCCCTATAGTACAAACTTGTCCATACAATTTATACTTGACACAACTTGCCAAATGCATGAACGTATAAAAGAGTTGAAATCATTTCAAACTCTTTAAGAAGCTATCCCACCATCCAAAATATTTTTCTTTGAAATGAACTATGATGTGTAAGGCTTACTCTTTTGTAGTCAAGGAGTGACTCCTTATGCTAACAAGATCATCCTAGGTCACTCCACCTTGGCTCTGTCCTTTTTTCTATGATTTGGGGCCGCTATTTTTCTACTTCTGATTCGCACATCCAAATTCGCACTTCTTTTGTTCAATCTTGGAACATATCGATATGTTGCACCAAGTGAGGATATGTCCAAGAACTCCATTTATTCCTGAATTTTTTTTTGCAGGTAGTCATGGTACTTGAGCACCAGATTTCGTTCATAATATTTGATACCCAACTTTGAGCGTAGAATATGAAAAATGTTTGTGAGATGATGCACATCTTGGTCCCTTTGTTATCATAGTGTGCTCCATTGTATATACTTGTCTTCATAGCTCCCCATGGGGCAATATTGTTCCTTGACAAGAACTCGGAAATAGTTCCAAGAGGGGGCGGTTGTAACATAGAGGGTTCCTCATTCCTTTTCTCACAATAATTTTCCCACTAGTCCTTTACATGGGGTGTAGCCCTAAGAAGTGCAAAAGTAATATTCTCTGTAACAGATAAACTATGGACCAAAAAATAACCTTCTAAAAAATTAAACTATGTATCTATAACATATACATCTATTTGACCTTTGAATATAAGTATATCAAATTTCACTTGTACCTTGAAGTGGGCGATGCATCTGAAGTGACTACTGGATGAAGATGCGTCACTGGTAGGCATCTTCCGTAGGAGCTAGGCAATGTTGTCCATCGTCTCATTCCTTTGCCGCTCGAGGTATTCTTAAAGAAAATTTTAATAGGATCTTCTACTCCCTCATATTTTTTTTATTCTCTCATGGGAGGTCATCGAATTCAGTAGGGACGATCTTTCAAAGGCTCAACTAGTTCTAGTCCCATCTTATTATACCTCAAACGCATTGGGGACATGCATAGAAAAATATAGAAAGAGTAGACTGCTCTGATACCATTGATCTAGATTTATGAAGGAAGATAATCAAACATAGATATGAATAGAAACATAGAGATACAATGAAAAAAACTTCAATTAATTAATAAATAAGTACTAAAAATTGTTTACATGCGGAATGGAAATAAACTAGCTAAGATGATGGTAGCCTATCTCTAAGAATATATGTGGTGGCTACATCCCTTGTGAACTATGTTGCAATGAGTATCAAATTCCTATTTATTATTGATAAATAATGGAAAACCCTAACGTCCAAAAACCTGAGCCTAGTGATGTAGTGACAAAATTTTATGGGCCCCATTGAGATAAATTGGTACATCAACGTCGAGGGGCCATAACTTTGGCATACGATCTCCGTATGATATGCACAATACCTCATTAAAAATATCTATCCAAGGAGTAAAACCATTTAGGGGACTTTTTAGGTCTAAAATGGGCCTCCGAAGGAAATTATAAAATAATAGTGGAAATATTAAAATAAGATTAGATTACATCATCAGATTTTAGAGGGAAAAAATGAAAAACTATTTTTTCAACTTGTATTTTCAACTAATCTCCCTATGGGTTCACTCAAATTTCGAGCGGAAACACTCGTTGGATGAGAAATTTGACTCCTCATCCAAGAAATACCCATGTTTCATACTTTCGATGGACCCTGCTACACGAAAAATAATAAATGCATGCAAAAACATGATTGCATTCACACCTTTTCATGTATTTCTCTTTTTTCGTGTAGCAAGGTCCATCAAAAGTATGCAACATGGGTAATCCTTGGATGAGGAATTCAATTTTGCATACAATTAATCCTACTCAAAATTTTAGTAAAACCTTAGGGATATGAGTTGAAAATACGAGTTGAAAAAGTAGTTTTATTATTTTATTATCTTTTTATCTTTTTACTTTTTTACTCCAAAAACGGTGAATCATCCCCAATGGTTGACATCACCATCTTGAATCCTATTAGTTCTTATAAATTTTATTTTAGACCTCACAATTCCCCTAATGTTTCAATTGTAAACACCCATTGAAAGTTTAGGTTTTTTTGTTTTCCAAAAAACTTTGTTTAGGGCTTCAAAATAGTCAGGACCCATAAAAATGCCAAAAATTGTAGCTTATGCTACCATTAAGGAAACTAAAAGAAAAAATGGTGGGGCTCCAAGTGGAATATGTGAGTGGCCTCTAGTATCCACCTAGATAAAAACCAAAACTCTTATTTTCTCTTAGTGACAGGCTATGCTACTACTGTTTTATTCAATAGTGGTCATTCTCAGGCCAAACAATGGCTCCATAAAGACATTGGCTTCCAAATATCCAATTATGATATATAATCAATATTTAAAACAAAAGAGATTAATATATCAACCCTAACAACTTCCAACCAATAGTCTCACATCCCCCCATCAACCCACTCGACCCAAGGAAATGCACTCCCTTCTTTGATCACAACAGTCCCTTTGGTTGTGCCACTATCCTTCCAAGGTCTCCAACTTGGCTTGGCCAAGGATGTATCAGAGCCCTGTGGATTATAGGAGTTTCATCTACCTTAAGGGATTTGGGTACTCTCCAACACATCACACAAACACTTTTCCCTACACTCCTCCCCCCGGGGCTTTAGCCTTCCACAAGGCAACCCAAGGAGATTTGCATTCATAACACTGTAACAGCATGCATCTCAACATGCACAGATGCCACTTGCACCATTCTCTCATCAACACCTTATATTCCATAGCTTTGGTTCCACAAGACTACATGCAACAAACTTCCCAATCATGATGTTAACGAGATCGTGGTTACATGTTCACCATTAACCACAATTAGTCATCTAAATCATGTTATGATATCATACTACAACTCTTTATTCATGCACATCCATTACTATATACACCTAGCATATCTCCATGCATCTAGCATATCATTATTTAATATCTATTCAATGGGCATGTACCTTTGAACTATTTCATTTTTTGCATTTTTATCACGCCTATGATATTATTCATCAACATATGAATTCTCAAAAAATTAAATAAAAATATTAAAACTAGCAAGAGATAAGTTAAGAGATTCCCCCTCATAGTTATGGTTGCATCACTTGGCCATAAAATTTTGCAATTATGTTGGGTTGCTCTAAGGAATCTAGCCAACATCCTGCATGTTTACCTTGCAGCATCAAACTCAAGTCATTCTTCAAGTAACATCATTATATTCATATATACAACAAAATAATTTCACATAAGTACACACGCATGAATAATTCCAGTGTTGAACCTTAGCTCGGATACCACTTTGTAACATACCTGATGCTTTAATGCTCGATTAGGATCATGGGGTATCAATTTTTTTCTTCCTTGCAAGCTTAACAATCAGCTATAACATCACTTTCTCACAAACCCAGTTCCCTCAATCACTTACAATGGTTATTGGTTACCCATAATTTTCTTTTCCTTTTTTACTAGCTTGACAATAAGCTTTGTTACTACTTTATCATACCCTTATTAAATATATCCTAACCACACTTTAAAAACTTAATTTTCATCTCTCATACATTTTGTGAAACACTTTACATATAAACATTTATTCATATACTTTGTATACAACCAATTAAGTAGTATTTTTCTTGTAGAAATTTTGTCAAACATTTTGTATGAAATCAAATAAGAAACACTGTTTTGATTCCACTTGTAAGATACTAACTAAAATATATCACTCAATCATGCAAATTTTGCATTTTTGTCTTTGAGGTATTTAATAAAATCATTTTTATGCAAATTGTAATAAAACACCTTTAACACATTTATTTAAATACTTTTCATGCAAATAGGGATGGATTAGCGATAACAATAATATCATAAAACAATATTATTCCCATTCGCAAAACAACATTTTTATTGGGGCATTTTATCAAACAATTTGTATTTAATGAATCATTAAAATAATTAGACATTTCTTCAAATGTTTTGCATGTAAACTAATATAGCAACTTCTTCATGTATTTTCTCTTAAATTATAACATTCCAAGTTCTTAAAATTGAAGTAGATGATCAGTGGGAGTTCCCCTTACTATGATCTAAGTTTCAACATTTGGAACCTCCTATATGAAAAGTTATAAACGGAATGCCAACATTACCTACTTGATTCATGATCTTAGGAGAATCTAGGAAGCTCAAATTCTTCTGATCATATATTCTAAAATATCGACCCAAGATATACAATTTAAAAAAGATGACCAGTGATATTTCACCTCACTATGGTCCAAGTTTCAATAGCTGGAACCTCCAAAAATAATAGTTATAGCAAAAATTCCAACATAACCACTTTGATGCATGATTTTAGGAGCATCCAGGAAGCTTTAATTCCTCTGTCATATCTCCTAAAATATCGTGATCCAAGATCTTAAAGTTGGACCAAATGATCAACGAGATTTCCCCTTACTATGGTCCAAGTTTCAACTTTTGGAACCTCCCAGAAGAAAAATTATAGCAAAAATTCCAATATGACTAGGTTAAAGATGAATTTATGAATCCAAACTTCTTATGATCATATTTCCTAAAAATTTACGACCCAATATTTGAAAAATGGACCAAAGGATCAGTGAGACTTCCCTTCACTATGGTCCAAGTTTTATCTTGTGGAAGCTTCCAAATGAAATTTATAGAATAAATCCCAACATCGCATGCTTAAAGAAAAATTTAGGAAGCTTATCTTCCTCAACAAGTGTTGTTACAAAATTTAATACATATAAAAAATTATAGCCATGATAAATTTTCTGAAGGTTAAATAATCATGAATAAGATATTTTTATTTGAGTCAAATATTTTAAAATCTGCAACTAAATAAAGTTGAACCACTCTCCACCCAACTATAGGCTCAACTATGTTGTAATCTTTCTCATATCTGGCCACCCTCAAGCCCAATCTTGATGCCTTGAGGAAAAAACTAAATGCAATGATTTAGCACAATTTTAAGACTAGATTTAACTCAAAAAGTGAATGCCACTCTCCTCCACATACAAGAAAGAATCTCAATGTTCAAACTTTCCATTTTTTTACTACGCCCATAGACATTAAAAAATGATAATGCAGGTTTGCATAACACAAGGGAGTACTTCTTTGATCTCTATAGTCCCTCAACCCTCCCTTATTTAGTGCTATCTCTGCCACACACAAACAAGACAACTCCCAGCCCTTAGATACATCCAATGCAAGGAAAAATCACTACAACTCATTCAATTCTCGTTACACACATTGTCACAAAATTTCATTCCAATTCAAATTTTTGAGTGAGAGAGAGATGTATGAGAGAGTAATAAAAGAGAGAAAATATAGAAGCTTTAGAACCAAGAATAAGATCCTCTTCATTGCTCCTCCCTCTTATTTTTATAATCACGCCTTCACCCTTCATCTTCCCAACCTTTGAGCTTCCTAGGAAGACTAACCATCACATCAAAGGTAAATATTCACCTAAGGTATATTTTTCCTCTTAATTCAAGCTTTTCCCCTCCCCAAGACATCATAATATGTTGGTTGTCCCCTTTCTTCAAATTTAGAAAATTTACTAATAAAAATAAACATTACACTCTATAAAAGGGCTTGCATTCATAACATCAATGGTGGCACCCCAATGTTATATGTTCTTAATTACATTACAAAATTTGGGTTAATCAAAGGGGTATCACAGTCCATTATTGGCGTCGGTGGGGATCGAGCCCACAACCTCTACATAATAGCCAAACAACCTTACCAGCATGAAAATGAAATCACTTGTATGGTGAATCGACACATACTATGTTTCAACTTTAATTGTTAAATTTTAGTCTACGAGCTTGACACCACGACCTCCATGCCACCAATCCAACGGACTAACCAATTTGCCACCCATTTCCTTTGTATGGCGAGAAAATTATATCTATTTGAATTGTAAATATTGCATATTTTGATAGATTCACCATGATCTGTGGGTTCGACCATGGGCCTATTGCATATAAACCAAGGCTTTTACCATTGCACAAAGGGGTTTGTCTGTAAATTATTTTTGCACATAAATGGAAGAATAAAGGTTACTAGGGTATTCTTGGCAACTTGAGAGTGGGAGGTAGGTTTCAAGATTGCCACAACCTCTTTAGTAGATTTTAAGAAAGAGTTGTTTTCAAGTTGGACACTTTGGATGTTTATGAGGCTCATCAATAGGTACATTTGAAGGGGCTACAGTGCCATCCTTCGGCTTATTAAGCTATCTCTCTCACATTTATTTACATTTTTGTAATATTATGCTTAGTGAGAAGGGTGAAATATGTTTGTCATATCATGTGTCCTAATCTAACTTAATTGCAGGAAATGAAGCCATTTTTGAGACATTTTCTACCTAAGGGCTTGTAGTAGACAACAAGGAGATATTTTAGGAGGGTTTTCCACCTCCTTAACGCCCTCAATTAGCTCAAGATCACATCAAGATCTCTTCCAACAACTCGAAGGAAAAGGGAGCAAAGTAAGTGGCAGTTATGAGGAGCCAAGCTCCACCCTTCTCGAGATCAAGGAGACCATATTCCTACTTTTTAGAGAGTTGTTGGTAGCTACCCATTTGTATATATAAGCATGTATAATAGAAGACTAGTATTCAAAAATTTTCGGCAACTAGGTAGCTCTTGAGCTCTGAATTAGTGTTATTTTTTACTATCATATCATGGATTATACTTTTTGATGCAATGATAATGAGAAATTGTTTGATCCATTATTAATTTAGTCTTAGAGGGCTTATGCTTTTGGGTTAGGGCCCAATCCATTGGCTAAGTCCCTCTTGTGTATTTATATTGTCTTTTTGATGTTTTGGCACTTTGTTTATTTTTATTTCATTCTAATAGTAGAAAAATATATCAAAATTGTACTTCTAGCCTCTCTTTCTCACCTTTCTCATAGGATCATGAGGAAAAGGATCTCAAACCACGGTCCTGTTAGCCACCTATAAAATTTGTCATATCAAATGGTGGCTAAATCATTTTTGAAAGCCTTTAAGAAAAAATTTTATTGCCAAATTGTTAGTTCTTGAAGTCTTATGAAGATGACTTATCCTTGAGTTAATATTCACTATTGTTTCCCTCTCAATTCTGAAAATCTGCTCTTTTCCTGAAGAGAAAGACTGTTGAAAACCCCATTTTCCCCTCATTTTACCCCTCCTTTAATTCAAAATTCACCTTCATTTTTATCCCCTTTTACCTCATAAAATTCCTCTATTCTTCCTCACTTCCCCTCTTCCCTTCTTAAAAACCCCTTTGATTTGGTTTAAAACTCCTTTTTAAACCTTACCGAAACCCCCAAAATCCTTTGAAAATCCTTGAAAAATCATTAAAAAACCCACTTTCACATTATAGGCCTAAGCCCCTTTTGGCTAAGCCCTAAACCAATTCCCCACCATGTGACCTGGTGCCGGAACCAAGCGTTAAGGCCCTGGGCGCTTATCGCAATCAGGGCATTCTATGTTCCTTTTCCCCTTTTTGCATTCAAAATTTCCGATGCGATTGGCCCATTTTCTTTTAAAAATAACCCCCGACTCCTCCACTTTCCTGCACATAAACCGGAGCCCGTAATTAGGCGCTAAAACATATTAAAACACCTTTCCAAAACCAAATTTTCCTTGGTATTTTATAAAAAATCTTATTTTCTTATGTTTCAATAAGTCCCGATGGTTCATTGGTTGGGCAAATACCAACCGTTGATCTAAAACCGATCAACGGTCTTCGGGATCTTGCATCGGAGTTTTTTTATCGGATGCGTTTTAACAGTTATTACCCCCCTCCGATTGACCACCTTGCAATGGCTTCCCAGCTGTTGATCTTCCCTGCTAGGCCCAGATCCGATGGCCCACATCGCTCTATTCATATGCCCACATATCTGCCTTTGGCGCCCATAGTTTAATCTCTGCCATTGATCTAGTTCTAAGATCAACGGCTCTCGTTCAATCACATCACAAATTTTCTGCACACCATTCCTCTCTCCTCCACCGATTGGCGATCCAGCGATTGCATCTGGGCCGTCCATACACCAAGATCCGACAGTCCAGATCAATCCTTACTTCCCTTTCTTATTTTTCAAATCCCAACAATGTAAGCTCTTCAGCGAATCTCCATTGTTGATCTCTGCAGATCAACGGCCCGCAATGACCCATTCTCCGCCCGACCCTCACCTCATATTTTATTCCATTAACCCCGAGCTTTAATCTAGAACGTTCATTCCTTTCATCCAACGGTCTAAAATAAACCTAATAGGCCCAACTCCTGTGGATCCTACCTTTCACCAGATCAAATCTCCACCATCCATTCCCTGATCTGACAGTCCAGATTAAAACTGCTCTGACTCTGCCCCACATCTTATCACCCGTGCATCTATTCTCCATCGCGCTCTCCTCATGACCGTCTGATCTAAGGCCCTAGATCTGACGGCCAGCACATGGTTTCGCGTAATTTTATGCCGAAAGGTTAACGTTTTAAAATTACGCAATGAGGGTGGTTTTAAAAGGCCATGTGTTGGCCAATAACGCATATCACATTAAAAAAGGAAAAACCACCTTTCCTCCTTTTTATCGTGCAAAACCAGCGGTTTCTTTAGCCGAAACCACCATTCCCACTCCCTTTTCATTTTCTCGTAATAAATCTCTGTCGTTGATCTCTGAGATCTAACGGCTCACGTGTAATATCGCCCTCAATTCATCTCCCTCTTCCCTTTGCTCCACATAACTTCATCAATCAACCTCCGTCGTTGATCTCGGTGGACTAATCCAATCCAACGGCCCAGGATCATTTGAAAACCCCAATTTCATTTTTAACCCTTTTTCCTCTGCCAAAGGTTTTCCACCCATTTCCTTTGCATTTTCTTTCATTTCACAATAATGTGGCCTTCTCTACATTATTTTTCCCCCGATCAATCTGGACCATTGACCTTTGTAGATCGATGGCCCTAACTTAATCCCCCCACCGTTTATTCAATCGCCTCCCATTTTACCCCCGCGAGCAATCTCCGCTGTTGGATTCTTTCATCCAACGGCCACGATCTAACCAAAACTTCTGAAGCAATCTGAACCCTTCCTCGCAGGATTTTTTCTAAATTTTCTTTGTTTTTGCAGGTAATAATGGTTTTTCGATTTTTTTAAAGGAAAATTGAAGTCCGGGGATGACGATCCCCCACGCCTTTATTCATCAAAGAGATCGTTCCGTAGGGTTCCAAATTATGCTTTATCAGTGCCTCATGAGCACTGACACCATTATAAAGCCCTGTAACGCCTACACATCAACAAGACACAGCAAAATTTAATCAAGCAAAGAGTATCAGTGTTAAAGGATCTAAGTCAAAGTAGAAACCCATGTTTGAAGATTTTAGCACAGTTTTGAAGGATTAAGACACACATTCAACAAATCAAAAGCCTAATCCACAGTTAAAGACATCATGAAGACCGGAAGACACAAATTAAGCCTAATCAAACCTAAAACATAGAATTCAAGTAAATTAAAGGTGTTTTAGGGAAGGACAAATAAATTCAACAATCCGAGAAAATTTTAATCCTCATCAGCTACCAAAAGCCACCTACAGTCTCGCAACAATCAAAGGAGGCATAGTTATTTCAAAATCGAAGATATTTTCCTTAATACTGTTGAACAGTTATTTCAAGCCAAAGGGCCTTATTGCAAACTGTCAGCAGAGTTATTACAAGGATAAAAAAGAGCCTTAAATTCAACAAAATCTTCCCAGCAAGCTTTATACTTAATGTAAACCAATTAATACAGAGGAAATATCAGAACATTTCTCCATTGAGCCCCTCAAAGGCTGAGAAACATTAAACTATATTAATTGAACCTAGAAGATATTTTATCCCATCCCACCTCCACATTTATTCTATAAATACTTCTCTAGAAGATGAGATAATTTTGGTCACTGCATATCTGTTTCCTGTAAATAGTTTACTTAAGCTTCTGTAAGCTCTGTTAGTAATTGAAGATACCTGAGTTGAGATCAGAAGTTTGAAGTTGTAAAGAACCACTGGACTTGAAGATTGTAATTGGTTTGAAGTATCAAATACAAGTTGATTTATGGAATCCTCTAGTTTCTTCTCCAAAAGTTGCTTTGAAAAGTTTCCCTTAGAATATGCTGAAAGCAGGATAGGTTCAAAGTCCTTACTTGATCTTAAACTATTCTTTTTGTGTTTTAAATGTTTTCTATTGAAAGTGCATCAAAATTAGGCTAGTTTCAAAGAACTTACCCAATCTTAGATTACTTTTATGTCTTTCTTAAGTGTATGCCAAAAGCAGGATAGTTTCAAAGTACTTACTTGATCTTAGGTTCCTCTTTGTTCTTCATTTGTTTAATTCCCCTTCTTATTGTTTCATTTCATTCCATAAAATCAACTT
Organism: Pinus albicaulis; assembly: GCA_034641835.2. Classification (NCBI taxonomy): domain Eukaryota; kingdom Viridiplantae; phylum Streptophyta; class Pinopsida; order Pinales; family Pinaceae; genus Pinus; species Pinus albicaulis. The sequence goes on from CM076582.1 coordinate 736,020,497, forward strand.
TAAAGAGATCCTTAGACATAGATGACTTGCCCCATGGACCACTCTTGAACCTTGCTGCTTCAATTAAATCCTACTATGACTCCATAGCCCAATGGATTGAAGCTGCTTCTTGCTTATCTTGTTAACTGAATCATTTTTCACTTTCATTCACCTTCACCCTTCATTTAGACTTCCTTCACCTTCACATATCTTTGCCCAACCAAAAAAAACAAAAACCTTGTTCTTCATAACTAGCCTAATATCACACATAAAAAACCTTAAAGATAAATCAATCTTTGCACTTATAGAGAGATCCCTCTTTGGATTCAAGAGGGATAGATCCTAGAATCCCAAAGTGGTTCAAATTTACTCTCCGCAGCTTTAGTCTCACCAATCCTCTGAAATTATGGGGAGATAACATTTCTGGCGACTCCACTGGGGAACTTCTCAGTGAAATTACACCTATACATGCTTAAGGACCTTAGGAAAACACTTGATTCAAGAGCATTTGGTATATTAGCCATTTGAGCCACCAGCTAACATTTCTAGCGACTCCATTGGGGAACTGAGTCAAATTTCATCTTAGGTACCCTTAAGAATTCATAAAAACCCCTTGAGTAAAATTAGCCCTCTTCAAGCACTACCAAACAAATGGTAATCATGATAAAACTTATTTGAATCAGTGAAAAACTAAGGAAACCTTAGGATTCTCATAATAGTTTATCAAACCTTGAAAGAAACAGCTAGCTTAGCCATAAGAGTAAAATTTCTTTGTCTCATCACTGTACCTAAGTTTTGAAACATATTTAGGACACTTTTAGAACCCATAGGACTGAAAAAACTCAGAAAACCCAAAAATATTTCAGATTGGTATTCAAATAAACATGGTGGTGGACCATAAAACCTTTTACCTCCAAGAGAGCTAAAAATTTCCACCTAGTGACTCCACAATCCTAAACAAACCTTACGACTCCACTGGGAAGACCCATTATCATCATAAAATCATATAAAATCAGTAAGAGGACTTTAGGATTAAAATTTTTCTTGTTTAAAATATCAGTTAGCCTCTTAAAGAATTTCATATTTGGTTAAACTTTTCTTATTTAGTTGGGTCTAAAAAACATAGCATAGTGGTTCCTAGAAGGATTCATACTAGAGCCTATCCTGATCCAAACCCTCCTGAGATAGTTGATAACCCTGAAAGAATCCTTAGGAAGTCTCCTGAGGTTAAATATTCAACTATTTTCAGATCACCCCATAGAGCTCATTTTGTCCCTGAAAACTTTGCAGCTCTACAAGAATCACAAGTTGACTTAAGAAATCCATTTAGAACTAGGTCACTTGATGATTTAGATCAGCTAGATTCAGAGTTTTCACTTTCATCCCCGGACAGAAGTGAACATCCTGGTAGCAGAGAAACTACTCCACCTGATTCACATTTCATTCATAATTTTGGTTTCTCTCATCCTATATCTGCTCAAAAATCTATTGCTGGTCCATCCACATATGTTATTCATACATCCACTGTCCAAACCACTCCATTCCAACCCACTTTCCCTCTTGTCAACCCACCACTCATAAACCCCCGACTTTTTCCACAACCTCCTATCATGGCAACATGGTATGCCCCATTGGTCCTTCTTTCCTTTACCATTAGTCAATATTCCACAGGACTATCAGTCCAAGATACCATTGTATGATGCCAGTAATGCTACTACTGCTTCACAACATGTGGATAAGATGAATGACTACTTTGACAGAAATGAGATTATGATGAAACTGTCAAACTTATATTATTTGCTCATATTTTAGGGGGAGAAGTAATAAAATGGTTCAAAGGCTTAACCCCTCACAGTATTAATGATATCCAAGCCTTCCATTAGTTATTCTTAAACAAATGGGAATTAAGGAAAAACCCTCTCCAAATACTTTTTGACTACAAATATCTCCACAGAAACACTGGGGAAAGTGTACAAGCTTATTGCACTAGGTTTAACAGTGTTTATAATGCCCTTCCCCCAGACCTAAAACCTCCACAAGGCTCAGCTTTAAACAAGTTTCCTGAAGGATTTGATCCGGAGATGGCCTATCAGCTGAGAGAAAGAGACCCTCTAACTCTAGAAGATATGCAAAAAGGAGCTCTTGCTGTGGAAGTTAATTTAATGGAGAAAAGAGCAAGAGTGAGAAATGAGAAGTGTCCTTTAGAGAGGAATCCACACCTTCCACATCTAGCTCAAATATGGAGAGAATGATGGAGGAGATGATGAAAAAGATGAGCATACTTGAGAGAGCACAAGCTAGTCAAAACCAAATAGCTCCTCAAAACAGAAATCAAAACCAAAATCAGAATTTCAGGAGAAACCAGCCTAAAAAAAAACCAAGGGAGGATGATCAACAGATCACTCCTTCTTTTCATCAGAACTATGTAAGTGAGGTTGAAGAAACATTAGAACAAATATAGGAAGATGACATCAACATGTTGGGAGTAGAAAATGATGATATTGAAGTTCATTACACTTGAAAGCAAGGTCTATACACACCTTATGATGATAAAAGAGCTGAGGATGAAATTTATTATCAAGAAATGGAAAATGTCATCATAGAGACTCAAAAAGAGTATGAACTTAGGAGTAAAATCAATTAGGAAACTCCCAAGATTAAGACCTCTGAAAGTTCTGCAAAAAGCAGCCCTGTCAAGCTTAATGATGACCAGCCAGAGCTCATATTCGGTCCTAAGATTGAGGGTAGATATCAAGAGGGACTAGTTCCTCCTTTTTATGTTAGTTTAAATGTTGATGACAAAAGTTTGCACAATGCCATGCATGAATCAGGGGCCTCCCACAATTTAATGCCCAAAGCTATAATGGAGAGTCTCGGCCTTAAGATCACTCGACCTTACAAAGATCTTTACTCCTTTAACTCAAGCAGAGTGAAATGTTTAGGTTTAATCAAAGACCTCTATGTAAACTTAGCACAAATTCCAGACAAATGTTTAGTAATGGATATTTTCATGGTTGATGTACCCCCAAAATATGGTATGCTATTATCAAGATCCTAGGGAGCTAAATTACAAGGAACTATGCAAATGGATATGACATATGCAACTATCCATGTATTTAATCAAACTAGAAGACTTTACAGGGAGTCTCATATGCAATACATGGTTACTAGCCAAGAGAGACCACATAAATCTCCCCTTTATTCTATAAATACAGGCCTTGAATCATTTATCCTTTTCAATGATGAAACATTCATTGAACAAGTGACCTTAACTAATTTAATGGCAGATAGACAAGAGGAGGAAGATGAGACAGAAGTGTCAAAATAGTTTGCTAAACCCGAAAACTGCAGCAAACAAAACACAGGTCTAGGGCTACAAATCATTCATCCATTGCTTTTAAACCTTGAGATTCAAGAAATCAGTCCTCAACATGATGAAAAACCTGAGGAATTAAAACGAATTCAACAAAGTGCTGATCTTTAAGAACAATCTGAAAGCATGCTAGTTTAAGAGGATAGTAACCAAACTGATGAACCTGAAACCAGTCCTCTTTGGAGTATGCACTTTGATGGATCTTGTAATACGAGTGATGCAGGTGTGGGAGTGTGGCTTCATAATACAATGAACAATCATACTGAAGGGCATTCCTGCAAATTAAACTTTCAATGCACCAATAACATAGCCGAGTATGAAGCCCTTCTTTTAGGCCTGCATTTATTGAAGAAATTAGGGGCCAAAAGAATCAAGGTTCATGGTGATTCTGAACTAATAATTAGGCAAGTGAATGCGTAATATACTGCGAAACATCCCAGACTTAGAGCATATCGAAACGATGTCATGGATTTATTGAAAACATTCGAGGAATTTAAACTAATTTTTGTCCCAAGAAACCAAAATATCCAAGCTAATGGTTTGGCTTTTGCTGATAGGATGTGCCTAAATCCTTATGAAACCAAACAATGTACAAATCAAATCAAATTTAGACCAGTTGTCCTGGATAACGAGAAATATCTGCAAGTGTTTGATGGAGACAAACAAATAGAAGACTTCCTACAGTCCAGAAGTGAATTTGAACTACCAAGTTCAGATTCAGACTATGAAACCGACTGTCCTAGTGAAGAAAATATACTTGATGAAGAAGAAGAGTCCCCAGAGATGGCTAATGTAAATCTGTTGTCTAACAAACTTTAAAACACAACAGAAGTTAGTTCAGATTTATGAAAAGAAGACTTAGAAACTCTGCAGTCTAACAATCAAAGTTTTCCAAAGGGTCTGGTCCCTTTAGAAGAGTTGTTTGCTTTCAATGATGTGGCCAAGAAACCCAAACTGGAAACTGTTGAGGCTGAGGTTGAAGAGTTTAATATAGGCAGTGAACTAAAACCAAAGATGATCAAACTGTCTAAGACTTTACCAGCTCATATCAAATTAAAATACATAGAGTTGTTTAAATAATTTTCTGATGTTTTTGCGTGGAGTTATGAGGATCTGAAATCTTATGACACTGAAATAATTCAACACAAGATACCTCTCAAGGAAAACCAAAAGCCATTTAAACAAAAACTGCGCAGAATAAACCCTATTCAGTTACCTTTGGTTGAGAAGGAAATCAAGAAAATGTATGAAGCTAGTATTATTTTCCCTATTAGATATTCAGAGTGGGTGTCTAATCTAGTGTCAGTTAGGAAAAAAACATGAGAGATAAGGCTTTGTATAGACTTTAGAGACTTTAAAAAATCCTCATTGAAGGAAAACCACCCTTTACCCAAAATGGATCATATTTTACAAAGGATCGTAGGGTCTAAAAGAATTTCTTTGCTAGATGGCTACTCAGGATACAATCAGATTTTAGTACATCCTGATGATCAACTCAAGACAGCTTTCACTACACCTTGGGGCACTTTCATGTATGTGAAAATGCCCTTTGGTTTAATGAATGTTGGTGCTACAGTCCAGAGAGCCATGGATATTGCATTCTCGGAAGAATTAGGCTACTTCATCATTATTTACCTTGATGATGTCACTGTTTTTTCCAAGAAAGATGAAGAGCACTTAGAACAGTTGAGAAAAGTATTCGAGAAATGCAGAAAGTTTTGGATATATTTAAATCCAAAGAAAACATTGTTTGGTCTCCAAGAAGGTAAAATTCTTGGGCACATCATATCAGAAGAGGGGATAAAGATAGACCCAAAGAGGATTGAGGCTATATTGCAAATCAATCATCCTAGAAACATCAAGGAACTTCAATCCTTCATTGGAAAGATTAATTTCTTGATAAGGTTCATACCCAACTTGGCTGAACTCCTTAGAAACATTACAAACATGCTAAAAAAGGAACAAGGAGTTAAATGGACCTTAGAAGCAAAGAAATATTTTGAGCTGGTAAAACAAGAATTAACCAAAACACCAGTTCTAATAAGTCCTGATTTTTCAAAAGATTTTTACATTTTTTCATTTGCATCAGAACATACAATAGTTGTTGTCCTATTGCAGAAAAATCGATAGGGACAGGAGCAACCTATTGCATTATTTAGCAAGGCATTGAGAGATGCACCCCTGAAGTACAACATTATGGAAAAACAAGCCTTTGCCTTAGTCAAAGCCTTAAAATACTAGAGAGTTTACATTTTACCCTCCCACATCATTGCCTTTGTCCCAAATTCAGTTGTGAAAGACATTATAACACAGGACCCAAATGGTAAGAGACGTAAGTGGATAGCTGTGATACTTGAATATGATTTAGAGATCAAGCCCACTAAACTCATTAAAGGCCAAGTACTAGCTAGATTAATGGCTGAATCATATTTTGAAGTTCTTGATATAAATATGATAAATTCTTTATATGAACAAGAGGAATTGTCAACTCCTATTGTTGAAAATCATTTTATGAATTCCTCTTGGTATGTTGATATTCTATATGTTTTTCTTAATTTGAATACACCTCCTGCTTTATCAAAAACAAAGGAAAGGTTTTTAAAGTTAAAAGTTGTAAAATACTGCATTCTAGATAAATGTCTTTAATGGAAAAATGCAAGTGGGATATTGCTTAAATGTTTTCCTGAGAATGATGCAGAGAAGGTTAACCACGAGTTCCATGAAGGAGAATGTGGAGGCCACCTCTACTAGAAGACAACAACTAACAAAATCCTTAGAGCTGGTTACTATTGGCCCACCCTCTTTCTAGATATACGCAAGATGATAATTGCATGTCATAAATGTCAACTTTTTGAAGGAAAAAGAAAGTTGCTTCCCTTACCTTTACATCCAATTACTGTTGAAGCTCCTTTTCAACAGTGGGGACTTGACTTCATAGGAGATATCCATCCACCCTCATCTGCCCAACATACATGGATTCTCACTGCAACGGACTACTTCACCAAATGGATTGAAACCATCCCTTCTAGGCAAGCCAATGACTCTGTCATCATAAAATTTATTGAGACTCATATCCTCTCTAGATTTGGTTGTCCTAGGAAGATCATCACTGATAATGCTGTAGCATTTGGATCCAAGAAGATGGTTGAATTCTATCACAAATATCAGATAACATTGGGTCATTCTACTGCTTATTACCCTCATGGTAATGGGCTGGCAGAATCCTAAAACAAAATTTTGGTAAACATAATCCAGAAGTTGTTGGAGGAAAACAAGAAGTCTTGGCACACAAATCTAGTACATGTACTCTGGGCTGATAGATTGACACTTAACAAATCTATTGGAATGTCACCCTACCATCTTGTGTATGGAATAGATGCAATTTTTTCAACCAGCCTTGGTGTGCCATTTATGAAGATGATCCAAGAAGTGCAGTCTGAATACAATGACATGATCAGAAGGATTAATCAGACTATACATCTTCAGCAAACCAGAGAGGAAGTCTATAACAGAGCACTACAAAAGCAAGAGAGCATCAAAAAGCTTTTTGACAGAACGACAAAAGCCAGTAATTTTAATATTGGTGACAAAGTGTTAAAGTGGGATTCAGGGAGAGAAGATAAGGGAAAGCATGGTAAATCTGATAACTTATGGCTTGGCCCTTATCTCATTCATTCTATTGCTGGTAACAATGCTTATTTCTTGCAAGAATTGAATGGAGCTGAATTGATTGGGGGTCCTGTCAATGGCTGGATGCTCAAACATTATTTCTCTTGATCCTATCATGTTTGGAAGCCTTTTATATTTTTCTCATTATAAATATTTCACCCATAATTGCATTCAAAGTTAGAAAAATAAAAAATACAAAAGCAATAGAAAGAGAAAAGAGGGCAGATTGTAAAAATAAGAAAGGTACAGCCCCATACCAAAAAAGAGAAACAAAGTCTGAAAGTGTGCAAGCTTAAATGCCACTCCTAAGAAACACACTCCTAGTTAGTCATACAGCCTAATCATGACTAATTAGTTTTAAATTTACTGCTGATAGGTTAGTGAATCAGATTTTCCAAACAGCTTAATCTTGGCTTATTAGTTAGGTAGATTAAGATAGAAAAATAAAGGTTCAAACAAGCTCAAAATCCGAACCTATGAGTTTTCAAAAGAAGAATGACTCTAAACTGTTTAATTTTTGAGTCAAAGATAGAAGTAAACTGGTTCTAATAATCCCAAAACTTGAACCAGATAACAGAGAAAAAACAGCTCAAACAAACTCAAAAATAGAGTTGAAGAAAAGAGAAGGGTGTGCTTAAAACTTTCAAATCTTAAGCCTTCACCATTTTGATTTAATTTTCTACAAATAATAATCTATGTGCAGCTTGTTTTTATGCCATAGATCAGCAACAAGTTAAAATGTTCAAACCTGACTTGTATGCTTTTTAAATTTCTTGTTTTAGAAATTAGAGAATAAAAATCTGTTAGATAGTCTAATCCTAACAAATAGTAGTTAGATAGAGAAGCTTATGAACTCAACTGTTTAATCTGAGTTCATGGAGAAATAAGAAGTAGAGTTAGACTAGTTTTTTGCTTTCAAAAGAATAAAAATGTTTGCAAAAGAGTTTTCCAATCCAAATGCACTGTCAAAGAAGAAAAAATGTTAGATCAGTAGGATTGGGTAGGTAGAAATCTTGTTTGATAGAGTTCCATTATTTTTCATGGCTGCTAACATTATCAGGACTGAAGAAGATCATCCAAGTAAAAAGGGTTGCAGCCCAATGGATGATGCATTAATCAACCCCCTAGAGAATACAAGTCTGAAGTTCTTGACACCTTCAAAAAGGTGCCATCCCCATGTGGAGCCACTGTTAGCCAGCTATAAAAATTTTCATATCAAATGGTGGCTAAATCATTTTTGAAAGCAAGGAAAATTTTAAGGATGGAAATTTGTATTAAAGTTTAGAAACCTTGGCGAATATGACTAGCTTCTAACATGAAAATAATAAAACGTTTGGCTATATTTCTATAAAAATATTTAGTTTTACAATGATTTTATATTGCTCTATATAAAATTTTGGCGATTTTCAAGGTAAAATAATATTATACTATAAAATTTGGGCGAATAATTTTTGAAAAAAATGGAAATTGGCGAACCATTTTTTTGGTAAAAACATGGAAAATTAACCCACTTGCGAATATTAGCCCCTAAAATTTTCCATGTTTGAAAGCCTTCAAGAAACAATTTTATTGCCAAATTGTTAGTTCTTGAAGTCTTATGAAGATGACTTATCCTTGAGTTAATCTTCACTGCTGTTTCCCTCTCAATTCTGAAAATCTGCTCTTTTCTTGAAGAGAAAGACTGTTGAAAACCCCATTTTGCCCTCATTTTACCCCTCCTTTCATTCAAAATTCACCTTCATTTTTGTTGTGGGGAAAAACAGTAAACAAGAAAGGAATAGGAGAAATATAACTGAATTGGAAACTGAAGGAACTGAAGGATAAAACACTTTGAAAACTCTTATTGATTAAATGATTCTCCATGCATACAAGCCTCTCGGGCCACCTCTTTTAACTTATTCTATTTCGTTACTCCAACTATATTTTTTTATTCAACTTACATTTCGTTATTCTTACTACAAAAGTAAATTTACAATATTTGTTGTCACATTTTTAACAAACTCCACCTTGACAAAAAAATTTCCTAATGCCCATTCATCATCTTTTCTGCAAGCCGAGAGAAGCAAGACACCATCTCATCTTCTCTACTGTAACTGGCTTCGTGAATATATCTGCATGATTCTCCTGTGTGCGGACCTTCTTGAGGACTACTTTGCCGCCTTCGATTACATGTCTCACAAATTGATACCTTACATCTATGTGCTTTGTCTTGCTGTGATAGGCTAGATTTGTGGCCAAATGAATAGCGATCTGTCTATCACAAAACACATTAACTTTCTCCTGCGTCCTTCCAATCTCATCAAGAAGACCTTTTAACCAGATTGCCTCTTTACAAGAATCTGAAGCAGCTATATACTCCGCTTCAGTAGTGGACAAAGCAATTGTTTCTTAAAGCTTTGACATCCAACTGATTACTCCACCTGCAAGAGTAAAAACATAACCTGTAGTAGACCTCCTTTTGTCTAAATCACCTACATAATCAGCATCCACATATCCACAGACTGTACCTTCATAACCAACAAAACTAATGTAATGGTCACTTGTGCCTCTCAAATACCGAAGCACCCATTTCACTACTCACCAATGTTCTTCCCCTGGATTTTCCATGAACCAACTGACAACTCCAACTGCATGTAAAATGTCAGGTCCTGTAGATACCATCGCATAAATTAAGTTTCCTACTACATTTGCATATGGTACACGAGACATATACTTCTTTTCTTCATTAGTTCTAGGACTTAAATCCGAAGAAAGCTTGAAATGGGAAGCTAATGGAACATTAACAGGTTTCACATTGTTCATACTGAACTTTTCAAGTATTTTCTCCACATACTTCTGCTGTGATAACCAAAGCTTACCATTCTTCCTGTCTCTGTGTATCTCCATGCCCAAGATATGTTTTGCCACTCCAAGATCCTTCATTTCAAACGTCCTAGAGAGCTGAGCCTTTAACCTGCTAATTTCTTCCATGCTTTTGCTTGCAATAAGCATATCATCAACATAAAACACCAAGATAATGAATATTCCATTGAAAATTTTGAAGTATACAAAATGATCATACTCACTTCTAATAAAATTTTGGCTCACCATGAAGGAATCAAACTTCTTGTACCATTTCCTGGGCGACTGCCTCAGGCCATACAATGATTTCTTGAGCTTGCAAACTAATATTTTGTTGCGACCTTGTACAAAACCTTCTGGCTGATCCATATATATCTCTTCATCCAAATCACCATGAAGAAAGGTTGTTTTCACATCTAACTATTCTAACTCAAGGTCAAGTAAAGCAGTTAGTGCTAACAGAGTAAAAATAGAAACAAGTTTAACTACTGGTGAAAAGATCTCATGAAAGTCAATACCTTCAACCTGAGAATACCCTTTTGCAACCAGTCTCGCCTTATACCTTTAAATACTTCCATCAACTTTTCTCTTCAACTTGAAGACCCATTTGCACCCAACAAGGCTTCTCCCTTCAAGAATTTCTACAAGATCCCAGGTATTGTTATTGGCTAAGGAGTCTATTTCTTCTTCCATAGCCGTTTTCCATACCTCACTATCTGCATCATCAACTACTTCCTAATAAAAAGATGGTTCCCCATCTTTAGTAATCAATGTAAACATTGAAGCAGAGTCTTCATACCTTTTTGGTGTTCTTCTTTCCCTTGTATACCTTCTTAGAGTGACTAGTTGTTGACTGGATTCTGGAATTTCTCTAGTTTCCTCTGCTTCTCCACCTTTTTCAGAAGTCTCTCCTTCCTTTCAACTTTCTGGAAATGGTACAGTCTCCAATTGAATCTCTTAACCTCGTGATACCTGCTTCTATTCAACTTCTTCAACATCTGATTTTAAAAGAGATGATTCATCAAATGTTACATCTCTACTAATGACTATCTTTCGTGAAGAAGGATCCCACAACCTATATCCCTTCACTACATAATCATATCGAAAAAAGACACAACATTTTGATTTTGGATCTAATTTTGAATGTTGATTTCTAGGAATAAGAACATAGGCATCACAACCAAAAATATTCAAATGCAAATAATCACAAGACTGACCCGACCAAACTTCTTCAGGAATTTGACAGTTTATTGAAACCGAAGGTGATCTGTTAACTAAATAACAAGTAGTAGAAATTGCTTCCGCCCACAACTCCTTTTGCAGATTATCATTACTAATCATGCTTCTGGCTCTTTCTATAAGAGTCTGATTCATCTGTTCAGCAACACCATTCTGCTAAGGAGTATAAACAGAAATTTTATGTCTAACTATCCCTTCATCCTTACAAAATTGTTCAAATTCTAAAGAGGTAAATTCACCACCATTGTCAGTTCTTAAACATTTAATTGATTTGCCTGTTTTCTTTTCCACCATTGTTTTAAATTGTTTAAACACATTAAACACATCAGCTTTCTTTTTCAACATATAAACCCAAAATTTTCGAGAGAAGTCATCAATAAATGTTAAAAAATATAAGGCACCTCCATAGGACACAGTAGGATATGGTCCCCACGGATCAGAATGAATGTAGTCCAAAATCTGCTTACTATTATGATTTCCAGACTTGAATCTTTGTTTACATTGTTTTCCAAACACACAATATTTACAAAAATCCAACTTCAAGGATTTCAAATCAGGAAGTAGCTTGTGGTTCATCAGAACCTGAAGACCTTTCTCGCTCATGTGACACGACCGCTGATGCCATAGACGAGAACCTTCTTCTGCTTTATCTGACACAATCGTTGCTTCGCTAACTTGAGTACTTCCCTTGAGTTTGTACAGGTTTCTAACCTTCTCAGCCTTCATAACAACCAAGGCTCCTTTCGAGACTTTCAGCACTCCATTCTGACCTGTAAACCTATAACCATTCGAATCCAAAACTCCCAAGGAAATCAAGTTTTTCTTTAGATCAGGTACATGCCTAACATCAGATAAGGTTTTAATTGTACCATCATACATTTTAATTTTCACATTTCCAATCCCAACAGTTTGACAAGATGCATTATTTCCCATGAATATAAAATTACCATCTACAATTTCATGTGATGAAAACCAATTTCGATGCGGACTCATATGATGAGAAGCACCAGAGTCTAATAGCCAATAGTCAGCATCTTGTGAGATATTACAAATAGGGAGTGCTTCAGAAATTAAAACCTCATCATCCATACCTGAATCGACCTGTTTTGCTTCCTTGTTGTTGTTTTCCGCCTCCTTCCATTTCCAGCAATCCTTTTTGAGATGTCCCGATTTGTTGCAGTACCCGCATTTTTATTTACTCTTCTTACCGCCCTTTGACTTCGATCTGGAAGAACCTCTTGTCTTTTCCCCCCTTTCCTTTGACCGACCTCTAGCTACCATGGCTTCAAGAGCAGAAGTCTCAATGCTAGATTGTCTTTGTACCTCTTCAGATAAGAGAGCACCCACGACAGATTCAAGTTTTAATGAATCGGCAGTGCTCAAACTGAATGAGGTCACGAAGTAATCCCATGACTCAGGCAATGAACACAACAAGGTTATTGCCTAATGTTCTTCCTCCATCTTTACTTCCATATCAGACAACTGACAAATAAGCGTATTAAAAACATTTAAGTGATCTGCAATTTTCATACCCTCCTTCATTCGAAGGCTTTACAGTTGTCTTTTTAAATAGATTCTATTAGTCAAAAAATTTGTCATATAGAGTGTTTCCAATTTCTTCCACAACCCTACAATTGTACTCTCTCCAAAAATATTGAAGAGTACTTCGTCTGCCAAACATAACCGAACGGTACTGAGAGCTCGAGCATCCAAGTCTTCTCTATTCGAACTCGACATGCTTGCTGGTTTTTTAGTTACCCCATCTAGTGCCTTGTGCAACCCTTTTTGCACCAGCAAATCCCTAACCTTCAGTTTCCACAAAGCAAAATTGTTTTTCCCGGTGAATTTCTCCACCTCAAATCTTGTGTTTGTCATTTTCGGCATTTCTCCCTCCTAGGGTTTCAAATTTCCCTTCTTCTACAAATCAAAAAATTTCCACTCTTCTTCTAGGGTTTTTAAAGGTTTTATATTTTCCTTCTTCTACTAGTTAAAGAAATACAATTTCCACCTCTTCAACTAAATCAATTCTTGAAAAACTGAACCTTTTTTTTTTTTTAATTCCACAATTTCTTAAAAACAAACCCCAACTATTACTTCGAAGAAATATCACAAAATTTACTGAAAAAAACAAAGAATAGTTCTGTTTAAAACAACAAATTCCTTCTCCTTTAAAAAAAAAATTACCCGACTTTTCAGCGGCCAGGGACAGCAAAGGACAGCAGTTTCTCTTCACCCTCTGCAAACTCCTCCAATTCCTTCAAGAATAGTGGATTAGTCTTCTTCTCTACCAAGAAAGCGGATTGTAACTTAGTTTACGATTTTAATTTGCACAACCAGACTCTATGGGCAGAATGACTTTGCTCAACACTGACTTCTCTCCACTCGACATAGATTTCTCAAAAACAATTCTCCTACAACGCTTGCCCTTTTTCCACAGTAGACTCAAAAAAAAAAACGGCTCCTACAGTGCTTGCTTTGCCCACAGCAGACTTCTCTCAACCCTCTCTCAAAATGGATTCGATACTGGGCAACTCGAGCAAAAAACTTCGATGAGACTTCTCGGCTTTCTCTTTCCACGCAGGCTTGTTGGCTTCTCTTTCCACGCAGCCCAACAGCAAAACCCTCAGCAACCCCAAACGGTCTTCTTTCTCGATCTTGGAGCGGCTTTCTTGGTTCTCTTTCGATGGCTCTCCACCACTATTTACTTGGTCTTGGGTTGCTCTTTGTTCTTCATTTGTTTAATTCCCCTTCTTATTGTTTCATTTCATTCCATAAAATCACTTTAAAGAGATCCTTAGACATAGATGACTTGCCCCATGGACCACTCTTGAACCTTGCTGCTTCAATTAAATCCTACTATGACTCCATAGCCCAATGGATTGAAGCTGCTTCTTGCTTATCTTGTTAACTGAATCATTTTTTACTTTCATTCACCTTCACCCTTCATTTATACTTCCTTCACCTTCACATATCTTTGCCCAACCAAAACAAACAAAAACCTTGTTCTTCATAACTAGACTAATATCACACATAAAAAACCTTAAAGATAAATCAATCTTTGCACTTATACAGAGATCCCTCTCTAGATTCAGGAGGGCTAGATCCTATAATCTCAAAGTGGTTCAAATGTACTCTCCGCAGCTTTAGTCTCACCAATCTACTGAAATTACGGGGAGATAACAGGTCCAAAAATAGTTTTTTTATGATTTCTTGGAAGTTAAATAGTGTGATCATTATGCTCATCTTATGCTTGTTTTAGGTTAGACGTGGGATTTGTTGACTAGATCATATTTTGGCATAATTTAAGTAGAGTTTCTATTCAACTCATCTTTTCCTTTTTAAACATGTTAGTTTGAAAATAATCAATCCATGGATGTATGTAGTGGTTTCAGGATTCTCTATAGTTGCAATAAAATGACCCCTTTTATGTTTGGTGTGTGTTATATTATTTCCACTAATAGTTGCATGCATGGGGGGGCGAAGGGGGGTTATAAGGGGTACATAGCCCCTCCTTGTTCGTTGCGTCGGGTGCATCGGGTGGGTCACAAAGTAGATGGCAACCCCCCTATCTATGGGTTTATAGGGAGCGGGTAGTCCCCTGCATGGGGTTTGGGGAAACGCCCCGAGAAAAAAAAAATTAGACCCTATTTTAGGTGGGCGGACCCACTTATGGTTTCATGCATGGGTTTGCACATGGTTTTGGGGCATGATTGTTTTCGGCCCCTGGTATTTTGTAGATCCGCTTAAGGGAACTACGGTTATGTTCTAATCCATGGTTAATGGATTGGGGTTTATGAATGCCTCGACATGTATATGTATGCGTTGTAACACTAGAAGGTACATAATGAAAAATCAAACTAGTAGTCCCGATTTGAGATCCAGGGGAAAAATATTTGTGTATATATGTTTTATGTTTATGCTCTCGTTATTGTTTATTTTCTGTTTTTAAGAATTTGTTTGCAGATAATTTTAGTACAAGGTTAAAACTTACATTTTTTATAAGATGTGTTTCGGCTTTAAGGGGACGCATTTGTTGTTGAGGGGTTTTTTTATCGGGCCTATGGTAGACCTTGTTCAATGGGAGATCTGTGAGATTGATTATTGCAGTGAAAGAAGATGGCAATGAGTGGAAAGATAGAGATTGATAAATTTAATGGTCATATTTTTGAGTTATGGAAGCTCAATATGGGGGATATTCTGGTGGATAAAGATCAGTGGATCGTGTTAGATCCGGGTACTAAGCCAACGACAATGTCAAATAAAGACTGGACGAAGTTGGATTGGAAGGAAAAGAGAACAATATGGTTGTGTATCTTAGATTTGGTATTGTTGAATGTATCTAAGGAAGCTATGGCGAAGACTTTGTGTGTCAAGTTAGGGACTTTGTACAAATCTAAGTCTTTGGTGAATAAATTTTTCTGCATAAAAATTTGTATAAACTAAGGATGAAGGATGGAGACTCGGTGAAAGAGCATCTGAATGCCTTCAATACTGAGGTAAGTCAGTTTTCATCTGTTGATATTAAAATCTCAGATGAAGATAAGTGCATCATTTTTTGTGATCTCTACCATATTCGTGGGACAGTCTGGTTATTGCAATAGGTAGCAATACAACTACCTTTAATTTTGATGAAATTGTCTTAGCCTTGTTGTCGGAGGAAATGAGACGAAGAAATATGGAAGGCCAAAATGGAGATGCCTTATCTATATGAGGAAGGTCCCAGAATAGAAACAAAAATAATTTTTCAAGCCAGAGATCTAAATATCCAAGAAATCTTGTAAAGTTGTGCTGGAAATGCGGAAAGGAAGGGCACATAAAAAAGGACTGCATATCTAAAGATCCTGATAAAGGAAATGGATTTGATGATGCTCCTTCTGTTGAGGCAAAAACCATTTGAGAGGAAGGTGGGAATGTGTATTTGGATTC
Organism: Pinus albicaulis; assembly: GCA_034641835.2. Classification (NCBI taxonomy): domain Eukaryota; kingdom Viridiplantae; phylum Streptophyta; class Pinopsida; order Pinales; family Pinaceae; genus Pinus; species Pinus albicaulis. The sequence continues at coordinate 736,036,524 of CM076582.1, forward strand.
TTCTTCAATTACACATGTAGATCATGATGCATTTTTTATTGCCTCAGGTGCATCCTTTCACTTCACTTCCCATAGGGAGTCATTTTGTGAGTATGAGAAGTATGATGGTGGTGATGTCTTATTAGGGGATGATAGGAAGGCCAAAATTGTCGGATGTGGAAAATTCAAGCTGAAGCTGCAAGGTGGAAGGATTAGACACTTCTTGGTGTTCTGCATATTCTTGCATTGGCCATAAATCTAATTTTTGTAAGAAATATGGATATGCAGGTGTAAAAATAGTGTTTGAGAAAGATATTTGCAAGATTGTTCGAGGAGCACTAGTATTAATGTGGGGAGTTCGGATTGGAACTATGTACAAGTTTAGGGTAGCATTGTTATTGATGGGTGCAATAGTTCTGTGGTTCCTGAAAGTGGAGTGGAAAGCCTAGCGGTCTCTGGAGAAAATACCATGCTATGGCATCAAAGGCTTGGACATATTGGAGAGAAGGACCTTTGGATACTTCATGGTAATGGTATGGTAGAAGGTGTGTCTAATTTCTCTTTGGATTTCTATTTCTGAGAACATTGTGTATATCAAAAGTAGAATCAAGTGAGTTTTCCTTCTGGTGCTAAGAGGGCGAACAAGATATTAGAGCTTGTGCATAGTGATGTGTTTGGACCTCTGTCAGTTCCATCACTGGGTAAGTCTGTGTACTATGTTTCATTCATAGATGAATTCCCAAGGAATACATGGATATATTTCTTGAGGAATAAATATTAAGTCTTTGACATATTTAAATAATTTAAGGCTCTAGTGGAAAACCAGAAAAAGAAGAAGATAAAGATGTTGAGGACAGATAATGGTGGATATTTTTGCAAGAAATAATTTCAAGAGTTATGTAATAAGTGTGGTATAGCACGGAAAAATACTACTCCATACACACCTCATCAAAATGGATTTGCAAAAAGAATGAACAGAACGCTGATGGAAAAGGCAAGAAGCATGCTCAGTGATATCGGATTAGGACAGGAATTCTGGGCAGAGGCAGTGGGGACTGAATGTTATAACCTGGTTAACAGATAAACTTCATCGCCGCTGGAGGATAAGACTCCACATGAGGTATGGACTGGTAAGAAACCCTCTCTTTCACATATGAGGGTATTTGGATGTGATGCATATGTACATGTTCAAAAGGAGAAAAGGACCAAGTTGGATAATAAACCTGAAAGGTGCATATTTATTGGGTATATGAATGGTTTAAAAGGTTACAAGCTTTGGAACCCAGAAACAAGGAAGGTTCTGTAAAGTCGAGATGTGCCATTTAGAGAGGTGAAATATGTTGTTAAACATGAATTCCTACCAAAGAAACCTAATAATGTAGAATTTGAGCTAAAGGAGGATGAATCAGACTCTACAACAGAACAAGATTCAGAAGAGGAAGAGCTACAAACTCCAGCTGTGAGAAGATCAATACGGGAAAGAAGGCACTAAAAAGGGATAGTCCATCTGCTTTCTGCTCAAATTTTTCTTTAAATTTCACTGATGATGATCCTAGAACTATCTGGGAGGCAATGGATTCAGAGGATGGAAAACTCTAGAAAGACGCCATGGTTGATGAAATGGCATCCTTGCACAAAAATGAGGCACGAGATTTGGTGGAGTTGTCGGCTGGAAGGAAGCCCATCGAGATAAAATGGGTGTTTAAGAAGAAGATGAATGTAGAAGGAAAGGTGGAGAAATAAAAATCTCGTTTGGTAGCAAAAGGTTATTCCCAGGCATCGAGAATTGATTTTGGTGATATTTTTTCTCTTGTTGCCAAAGTTACTTCTATTAGATTACCTTTATTTGTTGTTGTTGCATTTGATTTTGAGGTAGAATAGATGGATGTGAAGACAACATTTCTTCATGGGGATTAGGAAGAGGAGATCTACATGAAGCAACATGAAGCCTTTGCAGTGAAGGGTAAGAAAGAACTGGTATGCAGGTTAAAAATTTGTATGGGTTAAAATAGTCACCAAGGATGTGGTATCATAAATTTGATACCTATATATGAGGACTTGTCTTCACCAGAAGCAAAGAGGATCATTGTGTGTATTTTAATTTAATTGGTGACCGTGTTATTTATTTGGTCTTATATGTGGATGAGATGTTGCTGGTTGGAAATGACAAAGAAATTATCCAAGATTTGAAGACCCAATTGTTCTCCAAATTCGACATGAAGGATCTCGGTGTTGAAAACTATATTTTGGGCATAAAATTAAGAGAGATTTGGCAAAGAGGAAGTTTTTGTTAAACCAGAGGAAGTATGTCAAGAGAATATTGCAGAGGTTCAATATGCAGGATAGTAAACCAGTTAAGGTTCCTATTCCTATAGTTGTAAAGTTATTTGTTGAACAATGTCCCAAGACACAAGAAGAAGAGGAGGATATGTCTCGTGTTCCATATGTAAGTGCAGTGGGTAGCCTGATGTATGAAATGGTATGTACTAGACCATATGTTGCACATGTAATGGGAGTATTGAGCAGGTTTATGTCAAAACCAGGGAAGGAGAATTGGACAATAGGGAAGCGGGTTTTCAGATATTTGTGTGGCACTAGTGATTATAGTTTGTGATACCAGGGAAGACCAGAATTGGAAAGAGTTTTGGAAATCGGGGTTTTTTGTATAAATTATACAAGCAATATGTATATCAATGGATTCAATCCGATCATGCGATATGCTAAAGCAACATACTAAATCTTTCTATAAATAAATTGTGGAAAATAAACACGATAGGCAATCACAAAAAGTAAGAAAGAAGCAAATCAAACCACAACATAGATGTTTTCTCAAGGAAAGCTTGTTACTCAAAACCCCTCTATATTCTATTTTATATTCACCAAGGAATCATGAAAAAATTACAGTGCACTCTTCTCACAAGAGTCTCTTGCACTCTCACAACTTTCTCACACTGATCCGGAAAAAATCAACCAACACTTAGCCAACTTTCAGCCTTTTCTCAACCTTCCTTGCTTTCGCAATTCATGGGGAATGCAATACCTATTCTTTAGGAAATTAATCCTTCCAAAACTGTGCAATATTCATGGGAAATCCTATGGGTGTTTTACTGCATGCGGGTAGCCTAAATATAATACAATGGATAGTTAACACCCCTTTAACCTTTGTCTCAACTGATTCTCCACTAGAACTGACATGCATGCATCTATTAATAGTAAATATTCAGTCACTTGAAATATCACTACATGTGAATTAAATCTGATTTAGTTCACTTGACCTCTCACTAGTGCAAAAATAAGTTACAACTAGTTAGACTGGCTTTAACTCACTTAATTGGGTTGACTGATTTCTCATGCATTAAACTAATACAATAACTGCAACTTGGACTCAAAAGCTAATAGAATAACTCTGCATACCTCAACAACCACCCTCAACTCAAAATTCATGACCTAACTGATTCTATCACACTCAGTTAACTATTACAAGTGTTTATGAGATAAGATTACAATTTATTGCCAATTTAATTAAGGGAAAATTAAATTAGACACAAATTTCTTGTTGACTTTTCAACACTCCCTCTCAACAAGAAAGGGATTATCATCTACCTTGATCCTGCCTCTATGGTATTCGAACTTTCTCCTCGCGAGCGCCTTCATCAGAATATTTGCATCCTGATCTTCAGTGGGAATGTACTAAGGTAACATAATGCGCCTCTAAACACAATCTCTCAGATGGTGGTACTGGATGTCTATATTCTCGGAGCTATCATGGAATACCATATTAAAAAAGAGTTTAATGCAACTCTAATTATCACAATGTATCACCGTCGGATCCATCTGATGACCAAACAAACCAACCAGAATCTTACTCATCTAGATGGACTCACATGCATCTTGACTAGTTATCATGTACTCTGCCTCAGCTGAACTGAGTTCCAAAGAACTTTGCTTCCTATTTTACCAAGAAATTTTTTTTTATCCTATGTTTAAGATCCCTCCTAATGTTATCTTTCTATAGGATGGTGTTCCTGCCCAATCTGCATCAGTGAAGCCTTGAAGCTTCACTCCCTTTGTCCATCTGTACCATAATCCATACTCTATAGTTCCCCTGAGATATCTTAAGACATTCTTCCCCGCCTTCCAAAATATCTTGGTCGGCTTAACCATAGCTTGATTAAGATGGTTAATTACGTATTAAATTTCTATTCTGGTGTTCAGCAAGTACATCAGTGAACCCACAAGCTGCCTGTAAACAGTAGCGTACACTACCTCACCTGAAGTAGCATCCTCCTTCCTTCAGTTTCCTGGAATAGGTGTCTCCATGGGTTTATAATTATCCATGTGAAACTTAATCAGAATATCTTTGGCATACTTTCCTTGAGAAACAAATAGCTCACCATCCCATTGCCATATTTCCAAACCAAGGAAATAGTGAAGGAGTCCCATGTCCTTCATCTCAAACTCTCTTACAAGATCCTATTTGAAAGAATTTATGAGCTGCTCACCACTTGTCAAAATTATATAATCAACATAAAGTATGATAATAAATAACTTACCATCAACCATAATCTGGTACAGGTTCACATCCACTTCACTCTTCGTGAAGCCCAACCCGGTGAAGTAGCTGTCAATCCCGGCGTACCAATCCTCAAGGTGCTTGCTTCAGCCCATACAGTGCTCTCTTGATTCTGCACACATGTAATTCATTGTAAAATATCTCAAGACCTTCTCGCTGCTCAATGTACACTTTTTCCTCAATAACTCCATTGATAAACATAGTTTTCACATCCACTTGATGTATGTTCCACCCCATCTGCACTGAGAGTGCAAGGATAGATCTAATCAATGAGTATCTTGCAAAGGTACGAAAGTATCCTCATAGTCAATCCCCTCAACTTGTGAGAATCCCCGGGCTACAAATATAGCCTTGTACTTCTCCACACTCCCATTTGATTCTTGCTTCACCTTATAGATCCATCTAGATCCAACCACTGATTTTCCAACTAGTCTTGGGACAACTTTCCAGGCATTGTTCTTGACGATGCAGTCATACTCCTCAACCATGGAGTCAACGCAAATTGGTTATTGCACTACTTCCTCAAAGGAGGATGGTTCTGTCACAATACACTTGCTCATAAGATCCGTGTATCTGGTAAACTTGTCTGGAGGTTGTCTCTGTCTGTGCAGTGAAGTAGGTGCTCCTACATGTTCTACCGCATCAAGTCTCAATCTATCAGCTTTCATGGTGCGCATTCTACCATGTCTGGTGGATGGCTCTGCATGAGTGTTTTCTGCCACTCCATGATCCTCCGCATGTGGCTGATCCACATCTTGAGGTTCATCCTTGGGAACCAAGAGTTCCTCATCTACATGAAAATCAAGCTCCCTCTCAAGGGACAATCGCATGGCTTTCTCCTCATCAAATTTTATATCCCGCCTCACAACATTCATCATGTTGTTTAGAAAATACACCTGATAGTTGTGTGGAGTATCAGTGTACCCCACAAATATCCCAATCTTAGTTGTTGGTTCTAGCTTTCTCCTGGAATCTTTGGTCACATGGCAATATACAAATGAGCCAAAAAATTTAAAATATGAAACATCAAGTTTCTTACCAGAAAAATCCTCTTTTGGTGTACTCATGCCAAGTATCAAATGAGGACCATGGTTATACAAAAATACTATTGTGTTGCATGCCTCAGCCCATAGATGCAACGGTAGGCCCTGATCATGCAACATCGCTCGTGCCACACCCACAATTTTTCTATTCTTTATTTCTGCGACCCCATTCTGTTGTGGGTTATGAGGCACAATAAACTCTCTATAAATTCCTTCTTTGCTACATAATTTCTTGAATTCATTGGAGATGTACTCACCACAATTGTTGCTCTTAATAGCCTTCACATGCTTCCCCGTGTCTTTCTCAATCAGTGCTTTGAACTCACAAAATTTTGAGAACATCTGATCTTTCTTATGCATGAAGTAGATCCAACACTTTCCAGAAAAATCATCAACAAAGGTCACATAATACATGCGCTTTGTTGTCTAAGCTGTAGAGAATGGTCCACACATGTCTCAGTGAACTCTCTCAAGGATTTCCACTGCTCGGTTCTCCTTCTTGTGAAAAGTGGCCTTTGCATACTTCCCCATGGTACATCCCTTTCATGTGTCTATATGTGCAAGAGTACTCTTTCGAAGCCCCGTAGAAATATATTGCAAGACATTCAAGGCTCCGTGGTGTAGATGGCCCAATCTACTGTGCCATAACTCACCCTCATCCTGACTCACCACTTTGTTTGCCTTACCCATCAATGTTTTGTAGCCATCCAAATCAAGTTTGTAGATATTTTTCACCTGAAGCCAAATCTTCTTGGCTTTTCCTGTGGATTTTTTTCGAAGGAAATATTTCCCTTCACTGGAAACACCATCATAACCTCTATCCTCTAACATTGCAACTGAAACTAAATTCTTTTCAATCCTCGTACATGCAATACATCTTTTAATAAGAATGGTTTACCTGACTATGGAAGATAGATGTACCAAACTCGGTAGTGCTATACCTCCTATCATCACCCATTTCGATATGCATCTGGAGGTCCTTCTCCTCCAAGCTACTGAAAATTTATTTGTCTCCCGTCATGTGGAAAGATGCACCACTATCCAAATACCACACTAATCCCATCGCACTTGACACCATGCATGTGATGAGCGAGAAGTCCAACTCAAATTGCGAGGCCAAATCCTCTCTAGCTGCAAATCCTAAAGCCTTATTGTTCTTATTCGTTTTTGGACAATTAGTGGCATAATGTCCATGCTGGTGACAATGAAAACACTTCACTTTGGACATGTCATGCTTCTTGCCTTATTTACTGGTCTTAGATTTGGAATAGGATTACTTTCCCTTCCCCTTCTTTTCCTTACTGGCCAAGGCGCAATTTTCCTCATCATCTGTCCTAGATGAGGATCCATCCCTAGTATTCCACCTAGATTCTTCTTGCACATCCGTCCAAAGTTTCTCCCAATTTGACAACTTCTCCCTCCCATTAACAGATTCCTAATAACTATGCCAACTCTTAGGAAGGCATAGAAGAGCTAGGCTCACCAAGTCATCATCCGAAATAGTAATTCCAACACTCCCAAGCTCGTCTCGACATTGGAAAAACTTGGTTAAATATTTCGGAATAGTGTCACCTTTCTCCATTTTGATTTTCCTGAGCTTTTCCTTTAGTGCCAATTTTATGTGGTAACTGCTACTCTGAAACAGACCTGTAAAATCCTTACACATTGCATATGGAGTTGATTTTCCATGGGTAATTGAGGCAATGTGGTCTCGTACTCCCTCCAATAAGATCCTCCTCCCCTTTGCAACCTTCTTTTGTCAAGCATCAAGAAGAGCGGCATCTGCTGCTGCGGGTTTGGGAATTTCATTATCAATGAATTATTTCAACTCATTGTCCTCCATAACTACCTCCCTCCTGTATTTCCACGCAATATAATTGGAAATACCATCAAGTTCATATTCCAATCTCAAGCCATTGAAATCCATCTTGATCTTGACCCGCCTGTCACACCAAATAATACTTTTCAAATTTGAATGCTATTCAACACAAACTCAATTTCCTCTCCACTATAGTGATTTCCTGTGCTCCGATACCATGTAGAAATTATGCAAACAATATGTATATCAATGGATTTAATCCGATCATACGATATGCTAAATCAATATATTTAATCCTTCTATAAATCAATTGTGGAAAATAAACACAATCGCCAATCACAACAAGTAAAGAAAGAATAAAATCAAATCACAACACAGATATTTTCCTGGGGAAAGCTTGCTGCTCAAAACCCGTCTATCTTCTATTTTATATTCACTAAGGAATCATGAAAAAATGACAATGCACTCTTCTCACAATAGTCTCCTGCACTCACAACTGTCATGACACTAATCCGGATAAAATCAACCAACACTTAGCCAATTTTAAGCATATTCTTAGCCTTCTTTTCTTACACAATTCATGTGGAATGCAATCTCTATTCTTTAGGAAATTCAGCCTTCCAAAACTACGCAGTGATCATGGGAAATCCTATGGGTGTTTTACTACATGTGGGAATCCTACTAATAATACAACTAATAGTTAACATCCCTTTAACCTTTGTCTCAACTGGGTCTCCACTCGAACTGACATGCATGCAACTATTAATAGTATATCATCAGTCACTTGAAAGATCACGGCATGTGAATTAAATGTTATTTAATTCACCTGAACTCTCACTAGTGCAACAACTTGGACTCAAAAACTAATAAAACCACTCTACATGCCTCACCAACCACCCTCAACTCAAAATTCATGAGCTAATTGATTCTATCACACTCAATTAAATATTACGTGTGTTTATGATATAATATTACAAGTCCAATTTAATAAGGGAAAATTAAATTAGACACACATTTCTTGTTGACTTTTCAACATTTTTTTTTTGCAGACTGGACTGGAGATCTAGACCAAAGAAGATCTACAAGTGGGTATTTGTTTAGCCTATTTAGAGGTGAAGTCAGTTGGATGATTAAAAGATAGTTTGTAGTGGCTCTTTAAACTACAGAGGCAGAATAGATGGCAGCCACTCATGCAAGCAAGGAAGCAGTTTGGTTTCAGAGATTGTGTTCAAGTATGGGGTTGGTGTAGCGAGCTATAAGGATATATTGTGATAGGAAAAGTGCAATTTTCTTGGCCAATAACCCTATGTATCATTCAAAGAAAAATCACATTGGTGTTCAATATCACTTTTTGAGAGATATGGTTGAGGATAAAAAAAGTATTGTTCGTAAAGGTGGACACTTTGAAGAAAGTTGTAGATGCATTAACGAAGTCTGTGAGCACTTAGAAGTTCTCTTGGTGTAGAGAAACAATGGGTGTTGCAAGGCTGGACTAAAAATTAATCTCTTTTATGGCCCCCTGCGAAAAGAAAACAACAAGTGGGATAATGTTGGGTGTGTGCTATATTCTTTCCATGAACAGTCGCACATGCGGGGACAGTGAAATCCTTTAAATGTTCGTTGCATCGGGTGCAGCGGGGGTGACAGCCCCCCTATCCAATGGTTTGGAGGCGGTGATTAGCCCCCTGCACGGAGTCCAGGGCAGCACCCTGAGAAAAAAAAAATTGGACCCTACTTTAGGTGGGCGGACCAACCTATGGTTTCGTGCATGGGTTTGCACATGGTTTTGTGACATGATGGTTTTCGGCCCATAGTATTTTGTAGATCCAGTCAAGGGATATACGGTTATGTTATAATATAGGGTTAATGGATTGGGGTTTATTAATTCTTCGACATGTATATATATGTGTTGTAACATGACAAGGAACATAATGAAAAATCAACCTAGTAGTCCCAATTTGGGATCTGAGGGAAAAATCTCTATGTATATATGTTTTATGTTTTATGCTCTCGCTATTGTTTATTTTCTATTTTTAAGAATTAATTTCCAGATAATTTCAGTACATGGTTAAAACCTACATTTCATCACTGTCATCTTGGACATCATCCTTCTTCCCTCGAAATTAAAATTTTTTCACCAAAACCTTGTTTTGTGAAATCATCTTCATCACCACCGCGAACAACCCTCTAAGTGAAAAATAGGCCCTCCAAGGGTTCTATGCTTATATGGAGGTGTTGGTCACCCCTCACTCACCTAATTCCACCTTCTCCCACATTTCCATGCCTTCCTTCCATCGTTTTCACCCTTAGATCCTTCTCGTCCTGCTTCCTATAGCACTTCAAGACTTCCTATAGCAATACAAAGATCTTGTAGCAAATTCTTGTAGCATTGTTGTAGGTCATAATTTCCACTCTATTTTTGCTCCTAGTTTCCATTTGAACCTAGGATAGGATGCATTTGACCCTAAAATCTAAATTCATTACCTGAAGAGACCCCTAGGCCACTCCAAAATTCCTTTCTCCTTTGCTGCAAAAATAGAGTAGACATTAGTGTTTTCTTTCATCACGGAATTAGCATAAATAGGACAACAATTTACATGCAAGTACAAGTTAGTTGAAGCAGTATATAGAGGTTTAATTTATGGTTTATGAAGTGTGTGAATATATAATATTACCTTTACTGCAAAGTAGATGGATATTTAGGTGAATGATTGCAACATAGCATAATTTCCTTTTCTGCAAATAGGTCAGTTGTTTATGATTGGATTTCACTATCAATTGCAAGTAGAAGTTGTTAGGTAATATATTTGTCTTAAATCAGAGGTATTTCTCTAAATTTCATTATCTAATTTCACTTTCATCCAATAGGAAGAATGACCTCAGAAGCACTATTGATCAGAAGACCTAGTTGACGGTGGCATGAGTAGAATCCATTTGTTGTGCATATAGCGTTGTCACCTCAAATTTTGTACGAGCTTTGGGTTGATAATTAAATTTTAGTAGCCCTTGGGATTTGAATCACTCTTAGTGCAATACCAAGGCTCACCATTTGTAAAAGTAATTTTTGCATCTCATAATTCCAATCGTTTCCTCATTGGGAGTGGATTTGGAGATGCAACCCAAGATAGGTGAAATCCATTATAAACCTATTTATATTATCTTTATTATTTAATATTTTTCATTTATTCATTTCAGCATTTTAATTTTTGACTAAGTTAATTCACACTTGGATTTGGTATCAGATCAGGTTTGACAGGATTTGAAAATGTGAATACTTGCCAGATGTAAGCTCAAATGTGGAGAAGGACAAATTGAAGAGTTTAATTCTGAATTGAATAAAGGCGTGCAACTCAAAAAATAGAAATGTCATTTCTAAAAGGAGGGAATCCTTTTGATTATGAAGTGGATTTTCTTTAAGAACTCATGACAATGAAAGACATGGTAGAAGCATTGTACCAAGAATGAAAGAGAATTGGAGAAGGCCCAAGTCAAGCTAAAGGAGAAGGAATTGGTGATGAATCTCATAAGACTCCTCCGTACCTCTCATCCTCTTCTTATACTTTGAAAATAGTTATTTTTTTAAGAAGCATTCTAAGAAAACAACATTTAATTTAACTTTATTGAAACTAGATGTTATGTTTGATTTCCTAATGTATGATGGTGAACTTAATGCAAAAAAAATTGGATAAGTATATAAAACAACTTGAATTCTATTGTAGGATTCATAAGATTTTTGTTGACAATGCAAAGATCCAACTAGCCACTCTTCGATTGGGAGGCACAACAATGATCCGGTGGGAGTAGAAATCAAGAATATCTCCTTCGAAATAGTAAAATAAATTATTTCTAGTACAAGTTTATTGTTTCATTAAGGAAGAAATTATATTCATTTGGCTATATGTAACAAGAAATAATTGATTGGAAAAACTAAAGGAAATTTAAAGGACAAAGTGCTCAAAGTGGTTAGAAATCAAAGTGGATAGGAATTAGGATTTTGATTCCTCTTTTCTTGATAATTACTTGTTATTATGTGTTTCCCTTTTAATTATTTATCATTTCTTCTTTCATCAAGCACTTAAAAATTCACAAAATGTATGAATATCACAAGAAAAAAAGACATAAGATATAGGCTCTCAGTAAGGGAAAAACCCCTCCCGTAGGGGAAAAACCAAGCAAAATATTCTCTACATAGAATGAGGTGAAAAATGAGACATCCAAGACCCCAAAACAAGACCAAGAACTTCCACCAAGCACCAAGTCATCCCTCCAAAGTGTCTCCTCCAAAAGAGTCAAGGTCTATCCAAGTCAAAGAAGGTCAAAGTGTCTTTCTTATTCAACTTTCAATGACTTGGCCTATGAATTTAGTCCTATAATTATTGGCCTATGATTTTAGTCTATAACATCAATAGAAACCTTATAAAATCTTGCACATGTGAGTCGACTCAGGTAAAAATAGTCATTTTCTCCTTTGCTTGGATTCTCTCCCTTTCTTGTTTCCTTCACTTGTCCTTTTATTCTAAGTTTTGAGAAAATAAAACTCATTTTTGAATTGATTCCAAATAGGTCAAAGTATCTTCCTATTTATACCTTCTTCAAGGGTCAAAAGCGCCTCTTCTAGGCCAACTTCACTGGAAAAGTCGACTTGGTGTTGGGAGTCCAAAAATGACACTTTAAAATCAAATTTAATATTTCTTTCCTGATACAATATTCCAATTAGGGTATTATATATATCACAAGGAATATATTGACTCAATAAACCCTAAAGCATAAAGAACATTCTTGACCTAACTGACAAGAATAAAACAGAGCATGAAGCCCATGTTTTCAAAATTATATTTTCTCTTTCTTTTTGTTTTTACAATAAATATATAATGATGTAAGTACAATCAAAATTATGAAGACAGAGCATAGTTACATTTCTCAACACTCCCTCTTAACTAGGGAGGTATTCATAATTGTAAAAATGGTACAAGGATGACCTAAATTTGAAATTTTCTAAGAAGAGTATCACAATAAACATATACAATGCTAGAGATCTTGATACAATCTAGGCTAATTTCCAAGGTATCAACCCATCAAGGGATATAGGTACCATCTAAGCTACCTTCCAAGGTACCAAATATAACAGGGATCTAGGTGTCATCTAGGCTACCTGCCAAGACACCAACTCAACAAGGATCCAAGTGTCATCTAGGCTACCTTCCAAGAAACAAACTCAACAAGGATCCAGGTGTCATATAGGCTAGCTTCCAAGACAACGACTCAATAAGGATCTAGGTTTCATCCACGTTACTTATCAAGACAACAATAGGGATCTAGGTACCATCTAGGATACCTACCAAGGTACCAACCCTAACAGGGATCTAGGTATCATCTAGGCTACCTACCAAGATACGAATCCTAATGATATCAGTACCATGCAGGATATATGCCAAGGTACCAATATAAATATTAGCTAAATCTCCCTCCGTCAATATGGGAGAGTGAAATTTTTTATCAACTTCTTAATTCCATTTATGCTACATGTTACTTCCACGTCCACTCAATCCAGCCATCATTTTTTAGTCAACATCCTAGCAACATGTCATGTCTCATCAATATCTATTCAACAATGCCCAGTCAATATAATAACCTTTACTTCTAATTACCTCTTTAGAGGTCAAATATTTTTTAAATTCACATTGATATAAAGGTCTTCAACCCATATATATCAATCATCATGTTCTTGGAATGAACTAGCCAGCAAGCTTCAGATAACTGATCCAAGAGGGAATTTACATATTCCATATAAGTTATCTTTTCTCCCCTTCTTCAAGAATCTTAGAACGTATATTGACCTATATCAGAAAGATCCTTTTACAACTCACTATTTCCCTCATATTGATCATACTTTATAGAGTTATCAATAGGAATGGAAATTTTATTCTTCTTCTCTTGCTTCGACCCTTTATTATGTACCTCAATTCTCAAGCATAACATGAATTTTATTAGTCTAGGGTTTCTCCTTATAACAGAAACATTTGTTCTTAGGGTCCTAAGATCCATTCATCATCCGAACCTTAGGTAGGATTTAGTACATACCCTAGAACCTTATTCAAAACTCTATTAGGGTTTCAAGATACATAGCAAAGAAAATTTCAACTAGCAAACCCTAGATGTCATATTCCAAGAACTAGGGATTCATAGAGGTAACAATAAATTAGGGTTAGGGTTATTTTTCCTAGGGTTTGCTTCCATCTTGGATTTTGAAATACTAAATACCGATTGTAACACCATGCACCCACATCTACCCAAGTAACCAACTAACTGGGGTAAACATGTGACGAAAGGCTACTATGATCTGATTCATGGCCAAGGTACAGTTAGGGAAGTGGAACCAACAAAACACATACAACCTGACCTTTTACACATGCAACAGAAACCCTAGGATCCATCCAACCCATCCAGTTTACCAGCCCCTAAGACAAATTGAAATTTTACAATGATAAAGCATCATTTCCTCCCTTGACATGGGCATGCATGCGACAGAGACCCTCCATTTTCTCCCATAATAAGGAATTCTTATGACTAGGATCTTTTCTAGGTATTTTTGTGCCAACGACTCCAGATTTTGTGCCACTTTTTCAAGGCCAAGACTCAGGCCACTTCCCAAACTCCATGAAACTTCTAGAAATTAAAAATAACATTGAAACCATGATACAAATGCTAATAATTGAACAAGGAATTTATTGTACCCCTACTAGACATGACATACATTTTGAAAAACATGTCACAAATGCACATTCTACATGTTTAAACAACATGACTGAGCATAGGGTTATCATACTTATATTAGAATCGCTAAGAAGCATCGGTGCCTTATGACATTAGTTGCATGATGACAACCATATATTTTCACTTTCATAAAACATATTCATAATCGGCATATAAAAAACAAAAATAATGACAATACAACAGCCATGAATACCACATATGAACCAATACATTTACACATAATATACCAAGGAAAGGATCTCTTATTGATGAATACAAAATTCAACCCGGTATGAGACTACCACTTTCCACCTGACCATAGATTGGTTGAGCTAAATCTCTCTCCATCCAATCATCACCATGCCATATTCCAAGCATGAATGTGGGACCCAAAACCAAACAAATAAAACAAGGCTTGCTAAGGCTAAACCACCTTACCCTCATCAATATAACCAGGCTTTACCGCAATCCTCACCGAATCAGTAGGCCATAAACAAGAATGGATTCTACCAGATTCCTCAAACTACACCATGAGGAATTTTACTACATCCTAGTCTCTATGTTTTTCCACAATCCACGAGTTGATCTAGGGATCACTAGGACATAATCGAGACACCACCCTCCAGGCTTTACCATATATCTTAATATTCACCAGGCAAGGATTCCTGGGCCTGATCAAGGGAAACCACCTCTAATATTTACTGTATATCCTACCATTCATCGGTTGAGGATTCCTAGTCCCACCGAGGCACACAATACCTTGCTTTACCCCAACCCACAGTCCAATTCAAGGGTAACTAAGTTAGTGGGTTTACTGCAATCCACATTCTGGTTCAGGGATCACTAGGCTATGTGTTATTTCATTTAGAGATCCACCTCACTTATTTTTGAATCCATCCAGTAATCCAGCCCAACCAAAAAAAGAGAACCCCATCACACCATAACTATTAGGAAATGGAAAGAAAAGCTTGAAGAACATTGTCACACCTAGAAAAACCCATGCCAATGACAACAAGAGAACCAAGAACACAATCACATAACCATGCATGCCAAATATAGCAAGGAAATCACACATGAAAATCGATACCCGCAAGTAAACGCGATGTAGTTGTTTGATCTTGTTCTTCCTTGCTTGACCTTTGTTTCCTCTTTTCCTTCTTTTCCTTTCTTGATTCAATGTTGAAGTGCTCCAAGAAAACTCTAATTTTCCAAGAGTGTGAGAGAGAGAGAATAGAGAGAGAGCTCTAAAACTGAACTAACAAAATCCATGAAATGATGCTAAGAAGCCTTTTTATTAATGTGGCCTCTATTTTCTTCATTTTCCATTATTTTATTTCATTTTCCTCCTCACATGAAACATGTTACCTTTCACCTTACTTTTCTCCTAATTTCCATTATTTTCCTAAATAAATTGCCAAAAATGCCATTTTTCCTTTCCATATCCTTTTCCATTTCCTTTGCCAATTTCCTCAGCCATAATAACCAAAATTAACACCCACACTAGGATGTATTTTCCCAAAATTCAGCTTGGAGTAAGTGTCCCATAACCGTGGTTATTATTTTTCCTTTAATAACGTATATTATATGGAATTTTCACCAAGGTTATTACAGAACCCTCCCTCTATGGGGAACATTGTCCTCGGTTTTCAATGATACCTACAACCAACAAGATTTATGAAATCAAAACATACTTCCCATGGAGCTTTATAACTTAGCTCGTTGTAGTATTTACAATGATCAACCTGCTGAGAAGAAAATTAACATGACAACATCACAACATGTCAACCATAATGTGACACCCATACCACTTATTGGAGATTTATAACATAACTCATGGAAGTATTTACATCCATACACATATGTACATATACCAAAACATCACATCGAAGAAAACATATATCATGGACATTCGCTCATCCAATGAAAATATAAGGATACTAGTAACTCAAATTTGATCCTCCATCTCCCATATAGCTTCATTGGGCCCAAATGATTCCACTGCACTTTAACCTACTCAATCGTTCAGTTTCGAGGCATGAGCACCTTTCTCTACAATATACACTGAGGTTCTGGCTGGAATTCTCCATCTGGCTCCACTTGCAATACAAACCTATCAATCACATGATCAACATCTTTAACATAATTTTTAAGTACTAACACATGGAAAACATCATGGAATTTTAATGTTGGAGGAAGTGCAAGTCGATAAGCTACAAGTCAAATCCTTTCAAGAATCCTGAAAGTTCCACAAAACCAAGGTGCTAGCCAAGGAAAATTTTAAGGATGGAAGTTTACCTTAATGTTTTGAAAACTTGACGAATCTTACTAGTCCCTAATATGAAAATTGTAAAATGTTTTGAAATATTTGTGTAAAATTATTTAGATTTCTATTGATTTTATATTAGTATATGTAAAATTTTGGCGATTTTTAAGGTAAAATAAATTTATACTATAAAATGTGGGCGAATTATTTTTAGAAAAAAAGGAAATTTCCGAGAAAACATGGAAAATTAGCCCACCTGCGAATATTAGCCCCTAAAATTTTCCCTGCTAGCTTGGAACATGATCCAATCTACAAGGACCACTTATTTGGCTTGATGTGAAAGTACACATATTCCCCAACCTGAAATTTCATAAACAACTTATTCCTATATGCATAAATTTTATGTTTTTCCTGTGATGCCTTTAGATTCTTCTTTATTACCTGCATTTCTTGTTCCATTTATGTTAAATAATGAACACAATTTTCACTGGATCACTCCAACTGATGGGAGTATTACAACTCTACCCATAGAATGCCTCAAACGAACTCATCCTCAATTACTCGTGGTAACCATTGTTGTCAAAAAAATCAACCATCTGAAATTACTCCTTGCATCTCCTCTAATGATGCATCCCATACACCCTCAACATGTCCTCCAATATCCTATTGACCCTCTGAGTCTATCCATCTATCTGCGGATGACAAGTTGTACTGAAGGCCAAATCTATACGCAAACCTGCAAAAATATCCTTCCAAAACTTGGAAGTGAACTTTGCATCCTTGTTTGATGAAATATTCTTCGGAAAACCATGCAATATGACCACACCTTTGATGAAAACTTGTGCCACATCACTAGTTGAAAACATAGTCTTCACTGTAATGAAATGTGCTACCTTAGTCAACATGTCCACCACAACCATGTTGGAATCATGTTGTCTAGATGTCCTAAGAAAACCTATAATGAAATACATGGAAATGACCTCCCATTTCCACTCTAGAATCAAAATCGGTTGTATCAATCCACCTGCATGTTTACACTCTGCGCTTACCTGCTAACAGTCCAAACATATAGCCACAAACTAGGCCACATCCTTTTTCAAATTCGTCCAATATTAAAATTTATTCACTAGTGTCAATGTCTTCTGGTATCCTGGGTGACCTGAATATAGCTTCACATGAAACTCCCTCAAGATAATCTTCTTGGCCTCACTATTGTCTAGCACATATATCTTGTCCCTAAATATGATCAAGTCATATGCTAAGAGATGATAGTCCACATCCTATGCACCTGTACCACTACCTGTACCTGTACCACTACATGTAATTGTACCTGTACTCTACTATAACATGTTCTTAAGCTCTCTATACCTGCCATCCTATTGAACTTCTTGTAATTCTAATCCAAAAAATTTTTCCCATAATATCTCATAACTTCTATATGATTCACCTATATCTTCCTGTTAAGAGCATCTGCAACCTTGTTCTCTTTGCCCTTTATATACATGATCTCGAAGTCAAAATCATTGATCATGGCCAACCATCTAGCTTGCATGGAATTTAGATTCAACAGGTCAAAAAAACATCTCAACCCACTTTGATCATTCCTCAGTACAAACCTCCTGCCAAGAAGATAATTCCCCCATGTCTTCAATGCACGAATGCTCGTTGCCAACTCAAGATCATGTGTAGGATAATTATACTCATGTTCATTTAGTGTCCATGACTCAATAATCCAACTTATCCTTCCTGCATAAGGACTCAACCAAGTCCTCTCTTGCAATCATTTGTGCACACTACAAACTCTTTGTTCAGATTTGCAATCTTAACACTACAACATTTTTCAACAATTGCTTCAACTATTCAAAATTGACTGCACATTCCTATGTCCATTAAAATTTCTTACCTTTTCATTGTGATGACGTGATAGGATATGCAATGCAAGAGAAGTTCTTAATGAACCCTATAATATCCTTCTAGCCCCATAAATGATCTTACCTAATCTACGTTTCTAGGAGGTTCCCACTCCATGATAACTCTTATCTTCTCTGGATCCACTCCTATGTCATCCTTGGAGACAACATGACCCAAGTAATGTACCTCAGTTTAAAATAAACTACATTTACTGAGCTTAGCATACAATTTATGCTCTCTCAAAAATATCAATACTATTACTAAATTCCTGATAGGTTCTTCCTCATTATTAGAATATCTCAAGATATATGGACACAACACATTATTCATCAAGCACATGAAGGTAGTTGGGTCATTATTCAAACTAAATGGAACTAGAACAAACTCATAATTCCCATACCTGGTCTAGAAAGTTGTTTTGTCAATATCCTCTTCCTTGATGTGTACCTGGTGATATCTGGATCTCAAATCAATCTTTGAGAACACAATTTCTCCCTTTAACTGATAAAATAAGTCATCAGTACTTGGAAATGGATACATGTTCTTGATGGTCACCTTGTTCAACTGCATGTAATCAATGCATAACCTGATAGTACCATCCTTCTTCTTCACAAACAATACTGACACACCCCATTGTGATACAATTTTCCTAATGTATCCCTTGTCAAGTATTTCCTTCTACTACAAATTTACCTGTACTAAATCTGGAGTGTTCATATTGTAGAGTGCCTCTGATGCTAGTTCTTCCCCTAGTACCAACTTAATGGAGAAGTCCACTTCTTTGTGAGGCAGAAACTCTGATATCTCTACTAGAAACAAATTCTGAAACTGTTGTAAGATTGGTTACCTGCTCAATATCTCTGCATCCTCGTCCTCCATACCTTTATCACTACAAATAACACACACCATTTTCTGTGATTGTGCTTTTCCTACATAGATGTCACCATTCTAACTGATTTTTCTTTCTTCTTACCCTATATGATTCTCTTCTCCCCATTGTCATCCAAACACTCAATGTTATTGTCATAACAATCCACTTTCTTCCTATCAAAATATAACCATTCCATACCCAAAATCATACTATATGACCCCAATAGTAATACATTCAGATGTGTTTATGTATGGCATACCATTCAACTCAAATGCAGAAGCTCTTACCCAATGATGAAATATCTTCCTGGTACCTTTCACCAACTGCACTAACCAATATTATGCATGCACTTCTTTAATCAAACCAAAATTATCCACCAAGTCAAGGTTAACATAACTTTAATTAGATCCAGGGTCAATCAAAATAGAAACAACTTGATCACAAAGATTACCGTCCATCTCAATGATAGAAGTTTGATGATCTTCCTGCCTATTATCCATTGTTGCATGGATAGGAGGATTTCTATGCCCAAAATCCTCAACATCCTGCACCTCCTGTGCACTATATATCTAAGGCCTACCACGCTGATTCTGTGGACATTACCTTTTAATATGCTCCTTACCACATTTTCAACACTCCAACCATCCGATACCATCACCTCTATTCAATTGTTGTGACCCATGTCCCTTTCTAGCTACATTGAACTTCTTATGCAGTGAAACATTCTACTTTTCTTCTACATTCTTAGGTCTTGTTATTTCAGATTCCATTTACCTTTACCTTTATCTTTCCCCTTCCATCCTTGTTGAGAATCATTTTTATGCTTTGACTGCTCATTATAGTGCTTCATTTTCCCAATAATTTCCTCAAGTGACCGAAGCTCATCATACTCAATCCTATCTCTAAATTCTAATGACATTCCACTAAAAAATATTTGAACTTTATCCTTTTCATATTTAAGATAGGGTACATACGTTAATAGCTCCAAGAATTTGGTCGTATATTCCTCATCTTTCATCAATCCAATTTTAAGCTCATAGAATTCCTTGGCTTTTCTATCATAGTACCTTTCTGACAAGTACTTATTTCTAAAGAGTCTTTTTAATTCATGCCAACTCAACTCCTTTGTCCTAAGGTCTCTGACCCATTTGACATCTTCCCATCAAATGTATGCTTTACCTTTCAGGCTAAATATAGCTATTCTAGCCTTCATATTTTTTGTGTACTCATGCAGTTCAAAGAACTTATTCATGTGAGGTAACCAAGCCTCTTCATCCTCTAACTTCTTCAACTCTCCATCAATAGTAGGCAGCTTCCCTTTCTTAAACTCATATAGAAAGTATCCCCTCTCACTCCTCTTGTAAGGGTGTTGTCGATGACAATCATAGTGCCTATCAGAACAAAAACTACAATAATAATCATGTCTATCACCTCTCATATCTGGCATATCCAAGAATATACCATCGTTGATTGTGTCATCTCTATCTAACCTATGACTACAATGATATTGAATTCCATGTGTCCCATTAGTCCCATCCTCCTATCCATAACTGATCCAGATTCACCCCTACCTCTGCAATTCTGACAAACTATGAAGAATTATTGCAATTACTTATGTGTGTTTCTCCTGTGCCTACATGATTATGTCATTGTCTTTTTTACAACTCCTTATTTATTCCTTCAAACTCCTCAATGTGTCTGCTAATTCATAAGAGTTCCTAACACCACATTTCTCATCTAATTCATAGGTAGAATCTTTCTAATCTACCATCTTACTATTCATATTGATCTCTTCCTGCAAGGCATACTATTTCAACTAAACCAAATCATAAACAAACCAATGTGCCTTACTTTAATTATGGGAGGATATCTCGTCTGCAAGACTGGCTGGATTAACAGAATACACACACACACACACACACACACACAGATATATATATATATATATATATATATATATATATATATATATATATATAGTCAAGTCAACATATAATCATCATTTTACCCATTATATATCTGGTTATCTATGCATGACCATAGCCACCACATATCATGACCTCATGCATGGAAACTACAACTATATCATTGTATGCATAACAATATATGTATGACACACACTCATACACCTTACATACAATTTTGACATGCACAACCAGTACATAACCGACATACATTCACAACAATTACATTCAAAAACTATAGGTTTTAACCCTGTACAGAAATTAACTGCAAACGAATCTTAAACACAGAAAATAAACAATAGCGAGAGCATAAAACATAAAACACATAAACACGGAGATTTTCCCCTGGATCCCAAATCGAGATGACCAGCTTGATTTTTCATTATATTCCTTTTAATGTTACAACACATATATATACATGTCGAAGCATACATAAACCCCAATCCATTAACCCTAGATTAGAACATAATTGTAGTTCCCTTGATCGGATCTAAAACATACCAGGGGCCGAAAGCCATTATGCCCCAAAATCGTGTGCAAACCCACGCACAAAACCATGGGCAGGTCCACCCACTAGAAAATAAGGACCAAAAAAATTTCCCGAGGCGCTACCTCGGACCCCGACAGGGGGGGCTACTGCCCCCCCTATGACCACCCCGACATTGCACCCAGCGCAACATACAGGGGGGGCTATTTCCCCCCCATGCATGATTAGTTGTGGAAATAATATAACACAAACCCAACATTCTCCCACTTGTTGTTTTCTTTCTGTAGGGGGCCACAGGAGAGCTGAGTCATTAGCATAGATTTGCAACACCGATTGTTTCTCTACACCAAGAGAAATTCTGAGTGCTCACAGACTTTTTCAATGCATCTGCAACATTCTTCAAAGTGTCCACCTTTACCAGCGACACCCTTTTAGCCTCAACAATATATCTCACAAATTGATATTGAAAATCAATGTGCTTTGTCTTTGAATGATAATCAGAGTTCTTAGCCAAGAAAACTATGCTTTGGCTATCATAGTCTATCCTTATATCTTGTTGCACCAACCCCATACTTGAACACAATCTCTGCAACCAAACTGCTTCCTTTCTTGCATGAGTGGCTACCATGTATTCTGCCTCTGTAGTTGAAAGAGCCACTACAAAATGTCTTTTAATCATCCAACTGACTACACCTTCAAATAGGCTAAACACATACCCACTTGTATATCTTCTTTGGTCCAGATCTCTAGCCCAGTCAGCATCAACAAATTCATGAATGTCCAACACTCTTTCCAATATTGGTCTTCCCTTGTAGCACAAACCATAATCACTAGTGCCACGCGAATATCTGAAAACCCGCTTCACTGTTGTCTAATGCTCCTTCCTTGGGATTGACATAAACCTGCTCAATACTCCCACTGCATGTGCAATTTCTGGTCTAGTACATACCATTGCATACATCAGGCTACCCACTACACTTGCATATGAAACACGGGACATAAGCTCCTCTTCTTCTTGTGTCTTGGGACACTGTTCAGCGGATAGCTTTATACCTACAAGAATCGGAACATTCATCGGTTTACTATCCTGCATATTGAACCTCTGCAATATAGTCTTGACATTGTAGGTTTTAACCCTGAACAGAAATTATCTACACACGAATATTATAACAGAAAATAAACAATAGCGAGAGCATAAAACATAAAACAGATAAACACAGATATTTTCCCTTGGATCCCAAATTGGGACGACCAGCTTGATTTTTCATTATATTCCTTTTAGTGTTACAACACATTTATATACATGTCGAAGCATACATAAACCCCAATCCATTAACCCTGGATTAGAACATAACCGTAGTTCCCTTGACCGGATCTACAAAATACCAGGAGTCAAAAACCATCGTACCCCAAAACCATGTGCAAACTCATGCACAAAACATGGGTGGGTCCGCATATGAGTGGGACCGCATACCAAATAATATAACACATACTCAACATTCTCCCACTTGTTGTTTTCTTTCCACAGGGGGCCACAGGAGAGCTTAGTCATTGGGCCAATTCTTCAACACCCATTGTTTCTCTACACCAAGAGAACTTCTGAGTGCTCACAGACTTCATCAATGCATTTGCAACATTCTTCAAAGTGTCCACCTTTATGAGCAACACCCTTTTAGCCTCAACCATATCTCTAACAAAGTGATATTGAACATCAATGTGCTTTGTCTTTGAATGATAAGCAGGGTTCTTAGCCAAGAAAATTTCACTTTGGCTATCACAGTCTATCCTTATAGCTTGCTGTACCAACCCCATACTTGAACACAATCTATGCAACCAAATTGCTTCCTTGCTTGCATGAGTGGCTGCTATGTATTCTGCCTCTGTAGTTGAAAGCGCCACTACAGACTGTCTTTTACTCATCCAACTAACTGCACCTCCAAATAGGCTAAACACATACCCACTTGTAGATCTTCTTTGGTCCAAATCTCCAGCCCAGTCTGCATCAACAAAACCACGAATGTCCAACATTCTTTCCAATCCTGGTCTTCCCTGGTAGCACAAGCCATAATCACTAGTGCCACGTAAATATCTGAAACCCGCTTCACTGTTGTCCAATGCTCCTTCCCTGGGTTTGACATAAACCTGCTCAATACTCCCACTGCATGTGCAATGTCTGGTCTAGTACAGACCATTGCATGCATCAGGCTACCCACTGCACTTGCATATGGAACACGGGACATATCCTCCTTCTTCGTGTCTTGGGACACCTGCTCGCCGTACAACTTTGCACCCACAGAATAGGAATACTCACCTGCTTACCTTCCCCGCATATTGAACCCTTCGCAATATAGTCTCTAAATACTTCCTCTCGGTGAGGGAGGAAGGTTCTTGCCCGATCTCTTCTTAATTTCCATGCCCAAAATATAGTTTGCAGCACCAAGATCCTTCATGTCGAATTTGGAGAACAGTTGGGTCTTCAAATCTTGGATAATTTCTTTGTCATTTCCAATCAACAACATATCATCCACATACAAGATCAAATAAATAACACGGTCACCAATTAATTTAAAATAAACACAGTGATCCTCCTTGCTTCTGGTGAAGCCAAGTCCCCGTATATAGGTATCAAATTTCTGATACCACATCCTTGGTGATTGTTTTAACCCATACAGAGACTTCTTCAACCTGCATACTAGTTCTTTTTTACCCTTCACCATAAAGCCTTCAGGTTGCTTCATGTGGATCTCCTCTTCTAGATCCCCGTGAAGAAATGTTGTTTTCACATCCATATGTTCTATCTCAAAATCAAATGCAACAGCAACAGATAAAAGTAATCTAATAGAAGTAACCTTGGCAACAAGAGAAAAAATATCACCAAAATCAATTCCTGGCACCTGGGAATAACCTTTTGCTACCAACCGAGCTTTGTATTTCTCCACCTTGCCTTCTACATTCATCTTATTTTTAAACACCCATTTTCTCCCGATGGGCTTCCTTCCAGCTGGCAACTCCACCAGATCCCATGCCTCATTTTTGTGCAAGGATGCCATTTCATCAACCATGGCCTCCTTCCAAAGTTTTCCATCCTCTGAATCTACTGCCTCCCTAACAGTTCTAGGATCATCATCAGTTATAGTTAAGGCAAAACCTGAACAAAAAGAAAATGGACTATACCTTTCTGGTTGCCTTCTTTCCCGAACTGATCTTCTCAAAGCTGGGGTTTGTGGTTCTTCCTCTTCTAAGTCTTCTTCTGTTGTAGAGTCTGATTCATCCTCCTTTAGCTCAAACTCTATCTTCTCAGGTTCCTTTGGTAGGACTTCATGTGTAACAACATCTTTCACCTCTCTAAACACCACATCTCGGTTGTTCACAACCTTCCTTGTTTCTAGGTTCCAAAGCTTGTAACCCTTTAAACCATCCTTATACCCAATAAAGATGCACCTTTCAGATTTATTATCCAACTTGGTCCTTTTCTCCTTTGTAACATGTACATATGCATCACATCAAAATACCCTTAGATGTGAAAGAGAGGGTTTCTTACCATTCCATACCTCATGTGGAGTCTTATCCTCCAACGCTGATCAAGGTGATCTATTAACTAAGTAACATGCAGTCTCCACTGCCTCTGCCCAGAATTCTTGTCCTAACCCGGTACCACTGAGCATGCTTCTTGCCTTTTCCATCAGTGTTTTATTCATTCTTTCTGCAACTCCATTTTGCTGAGGTGTGTATGGATTAGTCTTCTGTCGTGCTATGCCACACTTCTTACAGAACTCTTCAAATTCCTTCTTGAAGAACTCCCCACCATTATATGTCCTCAACGCCTTTATCTTCTTCTCTGTTTGGTTTTCCACCAGAGCCTTAAATTATTTAAATTTTTCAAAGACTTCAAATTTCTTCCTCAAGAAATATATCCATGTATTCCTTGAGAAATCATATATGAATGAAACATAGTACACAGACTTTCCCAGTGATGGAACTGACACAGGTCCAAACACATCACTGTGCACAAGCTCTAATATCTTGTTCGCCCTCTTAGCACCAGAAGGAA
The DNA here is from genome assembly GCA_034641835.2 of Pinus albicaulis. Lineage (NCBI taxonomy): Eukaryota > Viridiplantae > Streptophyta > Pinopsida > Pinales > Pinaceae > Pinus > Pinus albicaulis. The sequence continues at coordinate 736,062,238 of CM076582.1, forward strand.
AACTCACCCGATTCTGCTTCCCAAATACACAATGTTCATAGAAATTGAAATCCAGAGAGAAATTAGACATACCTTCTACCATACCATTTCTATGTAGTATCCGAAGGCCCTTCTCGCCAATATGTCCAAGCCTTTGATGCCATAGCATGGTCTTTTCTCTAGAGACAGCTAAGTTTTTTCCGCTCCATTTTCAGGAACCACATAACTGTTACACCCATCAATAACAATGCTACCTTGTAGCTTGTTAAGAGTTCCAGTCTGAAATCCTCGCATTAATACCAGTGCTCCCCGAACCATCTTGCAGGCATCTTTCTCAAACACTGTTTTTACACCTGCATCATCTATCTTTCTTACAGAAATCCGATTTCTAGCCAATGAATGTATATGCAGAACACCAAGAAGTGTTCTAATCCTTCCACCTTGCAGCTTCAGCTTGAATTTTCCACGTCCGACGATTCTGGCCTTCCTATCATCCCCTAGGAAGACATCACCACCATCATATTTCTCATACTCGCAGAACCACTCCCTATGGGGAGTGAAGTGAAAGGATGCACCTGAGTCAATCAACCATGACTCATGATCTACATGTGTATTTGAAGAAGACGCCAAATACACATCCCCACCTTCATCCGAGGTGGTTTTTGCCTCTGCAGAAGGAGCATCATCAGATCCCTTTCCTTTCTCAGGAGCTTTAGATCTACATTCCTTTTTGTAGTGTCCTTCCTTTCCGCATTTCCAGCACACCTTTACAAACTTTCCAGGAGATTTAGATCTCCCTCTAGATTTAGATCTCCCACTCGAAACCTTATTCTTGTTTCTGTTATGGGACCTTCCTCGTACAGATAAGGCATCTCCATTATGACCCTCCATATTTCTCCGTCTCATTTCCTCCGACAGCAAGGCTGAGACAATGTCATCAAAATTCAAGGTAGTTGTATTGTTACCTATTGCAATAACCAGACTGTCCCATGAATCTGGTAGAGAACACAACAAGCTGATGCACTTATCTTCATATGAGATTTTAATATCAACAGATGACAGCTGACTTGCCACAATATTGAAGGCGTTCAGATGCTCTGTCACCGAGTCTCCATCCTTCATCCTCAGGTTATAACGTTTTTCCGAGAACAACTTATTCACCGAGACCTCAGATTGGTACAAAGTCCCAAGTTTTTCCCACAAATTCTTCGGGCCGTAGCTTCCCCAGACATACAGATGGCAATATCGAATCCGATACGCACAACCACACAGTTTTAGCCTTCGATTCAGTTTCGCCCGCCTTCATCTCGACATTGTCGTTGGTTTAGTACCTGGATCTACCGCGATCCACTGATATTTATCCACCAGTAGATCCTCCATCTTGAGCTTCCACAACTCAAAACTCTGACCATTAAATTTCTCGATCTCTATCTTTCCGCCGCTTGCCATCTTCCTTCACCACAAGAGTCGATCCTACAGATCTCCCACTGAACAGGTTCTACCTCAGGCCCGAACAAAAAAACCTCAGCAGCAAAAGCATCCCCTTGAAGCCGAAACAACTCTGATACCAAATGTAGGTTTTAACCCTGAACAGAAATTATCTACACACGAATCTTATAACAGAAAATAAACAATAGCAAGAGCATAAAACATAAAACAGATAAACACAGAGATTTTCCCCTGGATCCCAAATTGGGACAACCAGCTTGATTTTTAATTATATTCCTTTTAGTGTTAAAACACATTTATATACATTCCGAAGCAAACATAAACCCCAATCCATTAACTCTGGATTAGAACATAACCGTAGTTCCCTTGACCGGATCTACAAAATACCAGGGGTTGAAAAACATCCTACCCCAAAACCATGTGCAAACTCATGCACAAAACATGGGTGGGTCCGCATATGAGTGGGATCGAATACCAAAAAAAATTTCACCGGGGCGCTACCCCGGACCCCAACAGGGGGGGCTGCCGCCCCCCCTGCTACGCCCGGCGCAACGTACAGCGCGTGGGGCTAGTCGTGGAAAGAATATAACACATACCCAACAGACATACATCCTTTGGTTTAACCAGAGCTTCCTCTTTGCCCGATCTCTCTTAATTCCATGCCCAAAATATAGTTTGTAGCACCAAGATCCTTCCTGTCGAACTTGGAGAACAACTGGGTCTTCAAATCTTGGATAATTTCTTTGTCATTTCCAATCAACAACATATCATCGACATACAAGACCAAATAAATAACACGGTCACCAATTAATTTAAAATAAACACATTGATCCTCCTTGCTTCTGGTGAAGCCAAGTCCCCATATATAGGTATCAAATTTTTGATACCACATCCTTGGTGACTGTTTTAACCCATACAAAGACTTCTTTAACCTGCATACCATCTCTTTCTTCCCCTTCACCATAAAGCCTTCAGGTTGTTTCATGTAGATCTATTCTTCCAGATCCCTGTGAAGAAATGTTGTCTTCACATCCATCTGTTCTACCTCAAAATCAATTGCAGCAAAAACAGATAAAAGTAAGCTAATAGAAGTAACTTTGGCAACAGGAGAAAAAATATCACCAAAATGAATTCCCGGCACCTGGGAATAACCTTTTTCTACCAACCGAGCTTTGTATTTCTCCACCTTGCCTTCTACATTCATCTTCTTCTTAAACACCCATTTCCTCCATATGGGCTTCCTTCCAACCGGAAACTCCACCAAATCTCATGCCTCATTTTTATGCAAGGATTCCATTTCGTCAACCATGGCCTCCTTCCAGAGTTTTCCATCCTCTGAATATACTACCTCCCTGACGGTTCTAGGATCATGATCAGTTATATTTAAAGAAAATTTTGAACAGATAGCAGATGGACTATACCTTTCTGGTTGTCTTATTTCCCCAACTGATCTTCTCATAGCTAGAGTTTGTGGCTCTTCCTCTTCTGAGTCTTCTTCTGTTGTAGAGTTTGATTCATCCTCCTTTAGCTCAAACTCTATCTTCTCAGGTTCCTTTGGTAGGACTTCCTGTTTAACAATATATTTCACCTCTCTAAACACCACATCTCGGTTGTACACAACCTTCCTTGTTTCTGGGTTCCAAAGCTTGTAACCCTTTAAACCATCCTTATACCCAATAAAGATGCACCTTTCAAATTTATTATCCAACTTGGTCATTTTCTCCTTTGGAACATGTACATATGCATCACATCCAAATACCCTCAGATGTGAAAGAGAGGGTTTCTTACCAGTCCATACCTCATGTGGAGTCTTATCCTCCAATGCTAATGAAGGTGATCTGTTAACAAAGTAACATGAAGTCTCCATTGCCTCTGCCCAGAATTCTTGTCCTAACCCAGTACCACTGAGCATGCTTCTTGCCTTTTCCATCAGCGTTTTGTTCATTATTTCTATGACTCCATTTTTCTGAGGGGTGTATGGAGTATTCTTCTATCATGCTATACTACACTTCTTACATAACTCTTCAAATTCCTTCTTGCAGAACTCCCCACCATTATCTGTCCTCAGCACCTTTATCTTCTTCTCTATCTGGTTTTCCACCAGAGCCTTAAATGCTTTAAATCTGTCAAAGACTTCAGATTTCTTTCTCAAGAAATATATCCATGTATTCCTTGAGAAGTCATCTATGAATGAAACATAGTACATAGACTTACCCAATGATGGAATCGACACAGGTGCAAACACATCATTGTACACAATCTCTAATATCTTGTTCGCCCTCTTAGCACCAGAAGGAAAACTCACCCAATTCTGCTTCCCATATACACAATGTTCACATAAATCGAAATCCAAAGAGCTATTAGACATACCTTCTACCATACCATTTCCATGCATTATTCGAAGGCCCTTCTCTCCAGTATGTCCAAGCCTTTGATGCCATAGCATGATCTTTTCTCCAAAGACCGCTAGGAATTCCACTCCACTTTCAGGAACCACAAAACTGTTGCAATAAAAAATAACAGTGTTTCCTTGAAGCTTCTATAGAGTTCCAATCCGAACTCCCCGCATTAATGCCAGTGCTCCTCGAACCATCTTACAAGTATCTTTCTTGAACACTGTTTTTACACCTGCATCATCCATCTTGCTTACAGTAATCATATTTCTAGCCAATGCAGGAATGTGCAGAACAACAGGAAGTGTTCTAATCCTTCCACCTTGCAGATTCAGCTTGACTTTTCCACATCCGACGATTCTGGCCTTCCTATCATCCCCTAGGAAGACATCACCGCCATCATATTTCTCATACTCATAGAACCACTCCCTATGGGGAGTGAAGTGAAAATATGCACCCGAGTCAATCAACCATGACTCATGATCTACATGTGTATTTGAAGAAGAAGCCAAATACACATCCCCACCTTCATCCGAGGTGGTTTTTTCCTCTGCAAAAGGAGCATGATCAGATCCCTTTCCTTTCTCAGGAGCCTTAGATCTTCAGTCCTTTTTGTAGTGCTCTTCCTTTCCGCATTTCCATCACACCTTTACAAATTTTCCAGGATATTTAGATCTCCCACTCGAAACCTTACTCTTGTTTCTGTTATGGGACCTTCCTCGTACAGATAAGGCATCTCCATTCTAACCCTCCATATTTCTTCGTCTCATTTCCTCCAACAGCAAGGCTGAGACAATGTCATCAAAATTCAAGGTAGTTGTATTGCTACCTATTGCAATAACCAGACTGTCCCACGAGTCTGGTAGAGAGCACAACAAACTGATGCACTTATCTTCATCTGAGATTTTAATATCAACAGATGACAACTGACTTACCACAGTATTAATATCAACAGACACCGAGTCTCCATCCTTCATCCTGAGGTTATACAACTTTTCCCGCAGGAGCAATTTATTCACCAGAGATTTAGATTGGTACAAGGTCCCTAGGTTGTCCCACAAGGTCTTTGTCGTAGCTTATCTAGATACATTCAACAATACTGACTCTGAGACACACAACCATATTGTGCTCTTTGCCTTCAGATCCATTTTATTCCAGTCTTCATCTGACATTGCCGTTGGTTTAGTACTTGGATCTACCATGAACCACTGATCTTTATCCACCAGCAGATCCTCCATCTTGAGCTTCCACAACTCAAAAATATGACCATTAAATTTCTTGATCTCTATCTTCCCGTTGCTTTCCATCTTCTTTCACCGCAAGAATTGATCCCGCAGATCTCCCACTTAACAGGGTCTACCTCAGGCCAAAGCAAAAAACCCCTCAACAGCAAAGGTGTCCCCTTGAAGCCAAAACTGCTCTGATACCAAATGTAGGTTTTAACCCTGTATAGAAATTAAATGCAAATGAATCTTAAAAAAAAAAAAATAAACAATAGCGAGAGCATAAAACATAAAACTCATAAACACAGATATTTTCCCCTAAATCCCAAATCGGGACGACCAGCTTGATTTTTCATTATATTCCTCTTAGTGTTACAACACACATATATATATACATGCCGAAGCATACATAAACCCCAATCCATTAACCCTGGATTAGAACATAACTGTAATTCCCTTGACCGTATCTACAAAATACCAGGGGCCTAAAACCATCATGCCCGAAAACCATGTGAAAACCCATGCACAAAACCATGGGCGGGTCCGCCCACCGAAAAATAAGGACCAAAATTTTTTTTTTGGTGCTGCCCCAGACCTCGACAGGGGGGGCTACCACCCTCGCTGTTACCCCCCCCCCGATTAGTCATGGAAAGAATATAACACAAAACCAACAAAAACAACGCCATCAACTTTCACATGGAGATATGACTAAAACCATAACCAACACCATGCACAAACAACTGGTACATAAACCATATGCGTAAGAACACATATGCACCCACCATGAATGCATGACCGACACACCTCCCATTTAGTCCAAGGGGTGAACCATTCTCTTATACCATTCTGTAACACCCTCATCCCACATTTACCCAAGTAACTGACCAACCGGGGTAAACATGTGATGAGAGGCTACTATGATTTGATTCAACTCCCCTTGTATAGTTAGGGAAGTGGAATTGATGGAAAACATACAACCTAACCTTCTACACATGTAAGATAACCCCCATGAGCCATCCAACCCATCCATATGACCAGCCCCTGAGAAAAAATAGATATTTTTCTACATTAAATCCTTAGTCTCTCCCTTGACATGGGATGCATGCGACTAGGACCCTCCAGTCACTCCCACAATAAGGCATGTCTGCGACTGGATACTTTTCCACCTAGTTTTATGCCAACAACTCCGGATTCTATGCCACTTTTCAAAGGTCGGGACTTAGGCCACTACCCATAACTCCATGAAAATTCAAGAAATTAAAAATAGCATCAAAACCATGATACAAATGCTAATAATTGAACAAGGACTTGATTGGACACCTACTAGCCATAATAGACATTTCTTCAAACATGTCACAAATATGCATTCAACAGGTTTAAATAAGAAATATGAGCATAGGGGTACCATACTTATATGATAATTTCTAAAAAGCATTAGTGCCTTATTACATTAGCTGCATTATAATCTATAAGGTCATATATTCATTTATCATTCATTTTCAAATCAAAACATGATTACAACCATACATTTTCATTGTCATAAAACATACTCATAACCATCATAAAAACAACATAAATAATGAGGATACAACAACCATAAATTCCACATATGAACCAATACATTTAAACATAATATACAAGGAAAGGAACTCTTATTGATGAATGAAAAATCCAACTTGGGATGGGACTACCACGTTCCAACGGAACATAGATTGGCTAATCCAAATCTCTCTTCATCCAATCACCCCCGTGCCATATTCTAAGCATAAATGTGGGACTCAAAACCAAACAAATCAACTAGGGCTTCCCGAGGTTAAAACACCTCTCCCTAATCAATAGAACAAGGCTTTATCACAACCCTCACTGGATCACTAGGCCGTAAAAAAGAATGTATGCCATCAGATTTTTCCACATACACGGTGAGGAATTTTACTACCTCCTATTCTCTAGGATTTACCGCAATCCACAATCTTATCCATGGATCACTAGACCATAATCGAGACACCACCCTCCAGGATTTACAAAATATCCCTCCATTCCTTGGCCAAGGATTCCTAGGTGTGATCAATGGAAAACACCTCTAGGCTTTAATTTCTATCCTGTCATTCACCGGTCAAGGATTCCTAGGCCCACCGAGGCACACAATACCTGGATTTACTGCAACCCACAATCCGATGCATGGGTCGCTAGGCCAGTGGCTTTACCGCAATCGACATTCTAGTTTAGGGATCACTAGGCCATGTTTTATTTCATTCAAATATCCACATCACTAATTTTTGAATCCATCCAACAATCTAGCTCAACCAAAACGTTAGAACCCCATCACACCATGGCTATCCAGAGATGGAAAGGCAAGGCTAAAGAACATTGTCACACCTAGGAAAACCCATGAAAATGACAACAAGATAACCAAGAAAGCACATGCATAACCAAATCTAGCAAGGAAGTCACACATTAAAATCGATACCTGCAAGTAAACATGTTGTGGCTGCTTGATCCTTGTTGGAAAGTGTAACTAGGTTTGGTCTTCATAATGACTAGTAATTATGAATTTATGTAATTAATAAGACAAAGATAATAAAATATTTTTTTTTGTAAATCTTGCTTCATGGGTTTCATGAGAAAAAAAAATTTCTTATAGGTCAAATACTGAATCTTCTTGATGTCTTTTAGAGTTTTTTTTCTTGTCATAAATATAAATATAAGTTAGAGTCATGTATATGAAGTTTTGTTACACTTATTATTGATGTAAATGTATGCCTCTTAACCTTTTCAAAGCACTCCTTGAAGATGGCTTGGAAGATGCTCGAAATATCTCGTGAGAATTCGACCTCATAATGGATTATCAAGTCGGCCTAGCAGTCATGTTAGCTCCCAGAAATAGACATAATTTTTCACTAGGTCAGGTCAGCTAATTACACAGATGAAAAACTATATATACCCCAATGAATGCATAGAAATTATAGCAAGAAAAATTCAGATATCTCTGAGATCTCGGACATGAAACAGTTCAGATCTGTGGAATTTCAATATAATAGTTTGGATATCTCATAGGATTCAGAAAAGTCTAAAGTTAAAGGAGGGATAATTCTGTGTTATAATACATCATGAAGACACGTATATACAACAAAGGCTAGAAGGAATATGATAATGATAAGGGCTCTCTGTTTTGGAGAGAAAACACTATAGTCACTTCAGGAATGTAGAGGGTAATTACAAAGACATGGTTGTTATCTTATGCATAATATAGTTTTGAAAAGGAGAAATGCATAGCAAAGGAATAAGGATAATTTATCTTTGTCTTGGGTCAACTACAACGTGGTCACTTCAAAAATAACTAAGGTAAATTGCAGGAAATACATTACTATAACTTACTGCAAGGAGAGGAGGCATCTCGGTCAAGTATTGCACTGTCATTGGATCAAGAAAAAAACGTTATCGCTTTTAAGGAGGCCAATTTCAGTCCATCAAAAGAATCACATTAGTTAGACACCGAGTTCTCTATTATTTTTGCAGAATGGTGCAAAATGATGCAAAAAAATGAGATCAGCATAAGGAGCCAAGAAAGAGCTATGAAAAGGTCTTGGAGGCATACAAAGATCAACGGTCTGTGTCATGGTCATGGTACTCATCAACTGAAATTATATAAGAAGAATTGCTTGTGGGTTTTCCTCTCCAAGAGGGAGAGGTTTCGGTCCTGGCTTGAAGAGCCTAAAACTTGTGTCTCTTGTGTTTTAATAATTGACTTGATGAAAGGCATAATAAGATAATAAAGAGAATATCTAAGTAAGAGAAATAAGTTCACAAGTAATTATCAAGTAAAGAATTGAATTAAACTCTGCCCTACCAAATTCTCAACACGGTTTTAGAGCTAAGGTGTTGAAGACAAAGGGCTACTTGATAAAGAGACACCCAAAGATCAAATAGAAAGAATCGATTTTTTTAGAAAGCATCAAAGAAAATAGCCATTGATAAGTCAAATCAGTTTGCAAGGAAACCCTAAATTCATCTCAAGGATACCTTCAAAGGATCCACATATCAAGGAGTTAATATTTTCGATCAAGTATTATTAATATCGAAGCCTAATCAACATTGTTAGAATACATGTTGTTAGAAAATTATATATTATGGAGCAATGAAACACATAAAATATGCGGAAAATACAAGCACACAAAAAACACATAAAACCAGAGAGACACAGATATACGTGGTTCACCCAGTTTGGCCTACGTCCACCCCGAACAGCCAGTCCTTCCTTTCTATTATCCAGCAAAAATGAAGAGAAAAAACCTACAGTAGATCCACTGTAATATCCTCTGTTCTCTTTCACAGTCTCCCTCTCTATTTCTCACTCCGAGAATACACATACAATGCACATTTGCAATACAATGCCCTCATAAAAGCCAGGGGTTTCCTTCTAGGGCAAAAAATCCTAATCTAAACATAAATTCTACCATCAGATCATTTTCCTAATGAACGCCCCAGATTGACTAGAAATTACTATACTTTTACAAGGCAATTTTACATCTGTTTTTAGCTTCGGAGGCGTTGCCCCCGAAAGCCCCCGCCAGGGGGGGGCTCCGAAAAGCACTTCCGCCCCCCCTGGACCCCCCACGGCAGCGATTAATTACGGGCGGCATTGCCGCCCCTTTTAAGGTACAGGGGTCCAATGCTGTGATACAAAGTAAACAAGATAATCAGGCTCCACACCCAACACATGTCATTAAACACCATCCAACACTATTGAAGACATAATCATTCTAAATTAATGATCAAGGATCCAAGACCACCTACTTTGAAGAAATCAATCTAAGAGAGATTTCCTACCACGATATTCGTCCTCATCATCCAAGAAGTTGATAAAAGGAAGAAGTTGAGCTACACAATTAATTATTTCTATGACCTCATTTGAATCTATCAAAATGACTTATTGCAAAGAAAGCAACAAATTGGTTGGGTCATCAAAATTTTGTGCATGGAAGAAAAGGATAGATTTGAATCTAATTGAAAATGAATTGATGGGCTACATCAAAGGATCTACATATCAACCTTCAAAAGAAGATGCTCCAACTCATGCCAGGTACATGAAGGGAGAAATAAGAGCCTAGAGGATTCTCATATAATCCATTAAGGACTCACTCATGCTCTATGTATCAAAACTAGAAAATGCAAAAGAAATATATGAAAATTTGGTGGAGCTATTCTCTATAAGTATTGCAGGAGACATAATCTCTCTGAGATAAGAACTAAATAAGACAAAATTTTCAAGAGAGGAAGGAATAACTTCATAATTTATGAGTATTTTTGAAATACGAGACCAACTCTAGGAATTGGTAGAAGTACCAAATCTGTTGTGCATTAACTGAGAGGATTTTTGTTGTGCTAGGAATTGGAAGAATTGGTATTTCTGAAATATGAGACCAGCAGAGTTTGTCACTGGATAGAATTCAAATTTTCATGAAGACCTTCTTGGTGCTACAGCTAATTCAAGATTGAAATGGCTTTCAATGCCTTGAGGTTAGAGCATGGACTTGAGGGCAGCTTGAACTATATTAATTGGAAGGACAGGATGGAGGCAGTACTCGAAGACAATGGCTTGAAGGAATTCATTGACAATGATTTTCCTAAACCTGTTGTGGCAGATGCTGCAAATCTTGATGCATGCAAAAGAAATTGGAAAAGGCGAGGAGGATCCTGTTGGAGGGAGTACGAGACCACATTATCTCAAGCCTCCATGGGAAAGCCACACCATATGCAATGTGGAAGGCTTTGATGGATCTATTCCAAAGCAACAACGACCATAGGAAATTGTCGCTCAAATATAAACTTAGGAAGTTCAAGATGGAAAAGGGAAACACCATTCCAAAATATCTAAAAAAGTTTTTCCAATGTCGGGATGAACTGGGGAGCATTAGAATAATGGTTTTTGATGATGATTTAGTGAGATTGGCCCTCCTAGGACTTCCCAAGAGTTGTCACATTTATCAAGACTCTGTCAATGGAAGAGAATTAATGCCAGATTGGGAACAACTGTGGTCGGATTTGGTGCGGGAGGAGTTCATACGGAACACCAGAGATGGATCTTTATCTAAGTATGAAGATGAAGAGGATTTTTCTTTGGCTGCCAAGGTGAGGAAGGGGAAGGGGAAGAAATTCCATTCTAAATCTGAGTCCAAGAATGGCAAGAAGAAGGACATTTCCAAGGTGAAGTGTTTTCATTGTCACGAGCATGTGAGTTTTTCTACTAATTTTCCACAAAAGAAAAAGAACAAGAAGGCTGGAGGATCTGCAGTTGGTGAGGCCCTTGCCTCACAATTTTAGCTTGACTTCTCATTGATCGCATGCATGGTGTCTAGTGCAGTGGGATATGTGTGGTATTTGAATAGTGGCACTTCCTTTCACATGACGGGAGATAAGGAACTTTTCAATGACTTGGAGGAGAAGGACCTCCAGATGCATATTGAAATGGGCGATGACAGATGGTATAGTGATACCGGGATTGGTACCATTAACTTTTAGAGGCAGTCAGGTAAACCATTTCAATTAAAATATGTAATTCATGTACCAGGTCTGAAGAAAATTTTGGTCTCAGTCGCAATGTTGGAGGATAGAGACTATGATGTTGTTTTTAGTGATGGAAAATCTTTCCTGCTACATAAAACCATAGGAAAAGCCAAGAGGATAGGGATTCAAGTTAATAATATCTACAAGATATAGGTAGATGGTTGTGCAGCAATGATGGGCAAGGAAGATCAAGTGGTGAGCTGGGATGAGGGTGAATAATGGCACAGGAGATTGGGCCATATTCACCATGGAGCCTTGAAATTCATGCAGCAAATTTCTACTGGTCTTCCCAGGGGTACACTTGTGAAGTCAGACACATGCAACAAATGTATTATGGGAAAATATGTAAAGGCCACCTTTCATGAGAAGGAAAACTAAGCTTTGGGGATCCTTGAGAGAGTTCACACAGATGTGTGTGGTACTTTCTCGGTTTCTTGAACAACAAACCATAAGTACTATGTAATATTTGTTGATGAATTTTCTTGTAAGTGATGGATATTCTTCATGAAGAAGAAATATCAAACATTCTGTAATTTCTGTGAGTTTAAGGCACTGGGGGAGAAAGATTCAGGGAAGAAAGTGAAGGCACTTAGGAGCGATAATTGTGGAGAATACATCTCTGATGAATTTAAGAAATTTTGCAGGAAAGAAGGAATTTGAAGAGAACTCATAGTGCCTCATCACCCACATTAAAATGCAATTTCGGAGAGGAAGAACAGAACTATTTTTGGTGCAGCATGAGCGATGTTGCAAGATCAAGGCCTACCAATGCCTCTGTGGGCAAAAGCATGCAATACAACAGTACATGTGAAAAATCATTTTCCTCATAGAGTAATTGGCATAAGTTCACCTGAAGAGGCTTTCACTGGTAAGAAACCTGATGTTTATGTTTATGTGCATGTGACCAAGGACACCAGGTAGAAGTTGGAACCAACAATTGAGGTTGGGATTTTTTTGGGGTGCACTGAAACACCCCATAATTATCATGTGTATTTTCCAAACAACAAAATGATTGGTGTGCGACAGGGTATCAAATTTGATGAGGATAAATCCATGTGGTTGTCCCTTGAGAGGGAGCTGGACTTGCATGCAGAGGAGGAATTGTTGGTTCCAAAAGATGATTCTAAAGATGTGGATCAGCCACATGAGGAGGTTCATGGAGTGGAGGAAAACACTCATGCAGAGCCATCCATCAGAAATGGAAAAATCCACACCACCGAAGCTAATAGATTGAGACTTGATGCTACAGAGAATGTAGGAGCCCCTACTTCGCAACGGAGACAGAGATAGTCTCCTGGCCGTTTTACTGAATACATGGCTCTTATGAGAAAATTTATTGTGACTGAACCATCTTCCTTTCAGGAAGCAGTGTAGCAGCCAACTTGGGTTGATGTAATGGTGGAGGAGCATGACTCCATTGTCAAGAACAGTGCATGGGAGATAGTCCCAAGACCGATCGACAAATTAGTAGTTGGATCGAGATGGATCTACAACATAAAGCAATATTCTAATGGGAGTGTGGAGAAATATAAGGCCAGATTTGTGGCCCGGGGATTCTCACATATCGAGGGGATAGATTATGATCATAATTTTGCACCTGTTGCAAGGTACTCTTCCATAAGATCCATACTTACACTCTCAGCGTGGATGGGGTGGCACATTCATCAGATGGATGTGAAAATTGCATTTATCAATGGGATCATTGAGGAAGAGGTGTACATAGAGAAGCCTGAAGGTTTCAAGATCTTCAACAATGAGTTGCATGTGTGGCGACTCAAAAGAGCATTGTATGGGCTGAAGCAAGCACCCTGTGCTTGGTACACTTGGATAGACAATTATTTCACCGGACTCACTTTCACAAAAAGTGAAGCATATGCAAGCATGCACCAGATTTTGGTGTAGGGTAAGCTATTGATTATTGTTCTTTATGTTGATAATCTAATTTTGACTGGTGATGAGCAGTTGATACACTCATGCAAGGAGGATCTTTCAAGGGAATTAGAAATGAAGGACATGGGACTCCTTCATTATTTCCTTGGATTGGAAATATGGCAGCAGGATGGTGAAATTTTTGTGTCTCAAGGAAATTATTCAAAGGAGATACGGGGTCAGTTTAACATGGAGAGGTTCAAACCCATGGATACTCCTCTTCGAGGAAATTGGAGGAAAGAGGATGCTACTTCTGGAGAGGTAGTGGATGTTATTATCTACAAGAAATTAGTGGGTTCGCTAATTTATTTAGTGAACACGAGACTGGAAATTTCGTACGTAGTTAACCAGGTGAGTCAAGATATGGTTAAGCCTACCAAACTCTTTTGGAAGGTGGGGAAGCATGTCCTGAGATAACTAAGGGCACATCATAGTATGGTCTATGGTACAGATGGATAGAGGGAGTGAAGCTGCATGGCTTCATGGATGCAGATTGGGCTGGTAGTCCATCATAAAGAAAGAGAACATCAAGGGGGATCTTTAGCATTGGATCATTCACAATTTCCTAGTATAGCAGGAAGCAACAATCTATGGCACTCAAATCAATGGAAGTGGAATATATCGCAGCAAGTGAAGATGCATGTGAGGCTATCTGGATGAGAAATATGTTGGTTGGCTTGTTTGGTTCTCAGATGGATCTAACAGTGATTCATTGTGATAATCAGAGTTGCATTAAACTCTCGATTAATCATGTGTTTCATTATAGGTCCAAGCGTATAGATATCTGGTACCATCATCTCAAATATTGTGTGTAGAGAAGGATAATGTCTCTTCAGTACATTCCATTGGAATATTAGGATGCAGATATTCTAACAAAGGCGCTCACCAGGAGAAAATTCGAATACCATATAGACAAGATCGGGGTGAAGGATAATCCCTTTCTTTTTGAGAGGGAGTCTTGAGATTCAACAAGAAAATTTCAGCAACCATTCCTAGTTTCATTAAGCACCCAGACTACGGTGGGGCCCACAGTGTTATTTTTGGGTGCATGTCTATTTTGGTTATCCCTTAATTAATATGGACATTAAAATGTAATATATTCTCAATATTGACTTGAATCAGTTAACTGAAAGTGATAAATTCAGTCAGCTCATGGATTTTGTGTTAGCTGTAGTTGGTGAGGCATACAGAGTAATTCTAGTTGTAACAGAGTTTAATGTGCAGTGGTGCATTAGTTAATGCAAGTTGTAAATAGTTTAACTCAGTTGTGCTAGTTGTAACTGAAGATACACTAATGAGAGATCAAGTGAATTAAATATTAATTAATTCACAATCAGTGATCTCACATTAAACTAAGGATTTACTATTATTAGCTGCAGGCATGTCAGATCGAGTGGAGACCCAGTGGATTTCTAGGTGAATGGGAAGTTGAATATTAGTTTTAGGATTATTTGGCTGCACACATGCAACCAAACACTCATTGGAGTTCCCATGATACTTGTGCAGTCAATATAGGCAAGAATTCATATCTTTTAGGGATCTATTCCATCAGGGATTGTGCAAGCAAGGTAGGCTTTCTGGAGGCTGAGAATTGGCTATGTGTTGGTCAGTTTTGCATATGACAGTGTGAGAGAATTAACTGAGTACTGAAGGGCCTCTTGTGAGAAGATTTTTATATGCAATTGTTTCATGATCCATGATTAATATACAATAGAAGACAGTGGATTTTTTAGCTATAAGCTTTCCCCGGGAAATTATCGATGTTGTGTGTGATTGATCTTTCTTCATGTTCATGTGATTAGCGATCATGTTTTTAATTCCTAAAAATATTTGTAGAAGTGATTTAGTATTTAACTTTAGTACATTTTTAGATTGGGTGAATCCAAGATATACATTCATGTTGTATAATTTCTACAGGGTCATCATTCAATAATCAATATGGAAACAGAATTATGGGATTAATATATGAAGACATATAGATGAAGCAAGTCAAGGGAATGAAGTTCTTCATTCTAGGGAAATTGTTGCAGGATGACTTAAAAATAAAAACATTAGGTACATATAATTATATGCTAACACTGGATGTTATGGAGTCATGTCATATGGTTGCAGGTGATGGAATTCTACCTTTAGAAGTGTGATGAAAGATTCGAGAGTCTCTTCAGATACACATGTTGCCAATAATAGATGAAATCAACATAAAATGTCCTCATATGGAATATGAGGTGGTTGTATACAAATAAGGAACTAACTATTATAAATTCCTAGGAATGAATTAAAACTATGTGGAGAAAGAAAGGAAGAGATCATGAAGTGCAACCATGATAAGAGGCAGTTATCATCTGGAAGCCAAGAAGATTTGAATGGGAGATTTCCTGGGAATATATGTAAACTCTGATAGAATTTCGGTAAACATGAATACCCTTAACAATACATATCTTTAGGAGATGCATCAATATGAATAAAGGATGTATTTGTGTACAAGAAGATGTCATGGAGAAATATCATCACTAAGGTAACTTTTGATTTAAAATTTCCTGTGTATATATGATCTAAAATAGATCTACTATAATACTGAAGTAGAACTGATTAATGTGGAATAATGAAGGAAAGAAAATTATTTAACGACTTAAACCAGAACTTCAGAAGCATATTAAACATTAAATTAATGTAAATAACGAAGATAAGAGACAACAAACATTGATTACAGAGTTTGTCATTGGAGGACTACGTCTCTGGGTCTGCTTTCAAGATGGGCGTCTATTTTATTAAGGATTGATACAAGGAAGTATTTACATAGAAAAACACCAAACTAAACTGCTCGTAGGAACCTCTAGTCACTTTAAATAGAAATGTCTCTCTCCTAGCTTTCCAACACCTGTCTCTGTGCTCAATTCCGCCTTCGACCGACCAATTTACATTGAAAACAAAATAGCCTCTCTCGCTCATAATCTGAATACAAATCTTCAAAATCACTCTCTATCCC
Source organism: Pinus albicaulis (assembly GCA_034641835.2). Classification (NCBI taxonomy): domain Eukaryota; kingdom Viridiplantae; phylum Streptophyta; class Pinopsida; order Pinales; family Pinaceae; genus Pinus; species Pinus albicaulis. The sequence goes on from CM076582.1 coordinate 736,078,761, forward strand.
ATCATGGAGAAAATTCTAAGGTTAAATAAGGTTCAGTCTCGAACTCCTTTTTCCAAATTAGGGTGGTTCAATGCTTAATGGGATTAGGTATATGGTCGTTTCATTATACAACTTAACATAGCACACATTTAATTCCAAAAACACAAAATTGAACTTCATGTTATATTTAACCCCTGGCAGTCAGCAACCGGTGTGGAGGGTGGACAGTATGGCATGTGTCCAGGTTGCAGTCTGACCACAAGTCGCTACCTGGTGGTTAAGTCCTGACGGTTCTAACTTGCTACGGTCAACCTCATCCATATGATAATGCTAACCTTCAACACTTGCGGTAAATCCAACATCTGAATTGTCCCAGCGGTTGCTACTATGGTGATCTCTTGTCTATTCACATGCGACAGTCTTCTCCACTGCAGTCCCCATGCGGTTTGGCTGCTACGGTTATATATGGTATGTTCACATGTCCACTGGTTAAGCTCTGATGTGGTTTGTTTGCTACAGTTAGGACTTTGTAATATGTTTTGTATTACATGGTTTAATACAAGGTCGGAAACCCTTAGAACTTAGGTTTATTACATTGCAAGGTTGTAACACCATAGTTTACGCTAGTGCTAGGGCTTAATTCTAGGACTTATCCCATAGGTAGTACCACACACTTCACCATTACATACATGTGCCACTTAGGTTTTCCCAACATAGTTTCAATACATAGGCTTGAGATCTTTAAAACTTAGGTACATGTCACCATTACACCATAGCTTAGGATAACCACATCATTACACTTTACCACCACCACATGGAATCACTTAACATAACCATGAACCATAATCATGAAATCAATCTAAAGAATTAACTTGAACCATATCATAACCATGAAGAATAACCCTCATCGAGCAAACTGAAGATGATTGGACTTCTCATCGAACAAACTAGAGCTGATTGTTGTCAATCTGCACTGATGTAAGATCCTCTTGGATCAATCCTCTCTACTTGAAAGCTTTTGGACCATGAAATTTTGATTACGTGGACTTCAGGTGAGGGTACAACTCCCTTAGTTTTTCGATCTCCATCCACCTCGGCTTGCTTGGATTCATGCCCTTGGGTCCCACTCGAAGATATTCAACATCTCCTCTCCTGGAAGTGTGAACTTTCCTATCCAATATGTTATCTTCCTGCAACTCATCCATATACTAAGGTGCCAAATCATCAATGGTAGGAATCTCTGTATCTTCCTCTAGATCAATGATCATCACAGGTTCATACAACTTTAGATTTTCTACATTTACAACTGAATAAATACACATGTAAGGAGGTAAATCTAACCGGAACGCATTATTTCCAATATTTTCCACAATCTTAAAAGGACCATACCTGATGGGTTTCAGTTTCATACCTTCACCTTTCAACTTGTCTTTACTGATATAAAACCATACCTAATCACCAACCTGAAAATGATGATCGAATTGATGCTTGTCATGGTGCATTTGTTACTTGGCCTGACTCTTCTCTAACTAATCCTACACTGCTTCATGTATCTGTTGTATTAGTTGAATTAACTTAATGGCATTATTAGAATCATTGTGTCCGTACACTTTATCTTCTTCACCGAACATGAATTCCATCGGTGACTTTGGTAGATACCCAAAACATGTTTCAAATGGAAATCTCTGAGTAGAAGAATGTAAGGCTCGATTGTAAGCATGTTGTACATAAGTTAAAGATTCATCCCACAACTTAGGATGCATGTTGCAGTAACCTTGGAGAATATGTGTCACTGTCCTATTCACCACTTTTGTCTGCCCATCGTTCTATGGATGAAAAGTGGTGCTCTTCTTCAACTTTGTATCCATGAGCCCTCACAGAGTGGACCAAAACTATCCTACAAAGAAAGTGTCTCAATCATAAATAATGGAAGTAGGTAACCCAAAATGAAACCATACCTGTTGAAAGAACATATGTGTCATATGTTTTGCAGTCACTTACTTTTTGCATGGAACAAGAATGCACATCTTGCTGAAACGATAAACCACGACATACATGTAATCATGCCCTCTCCTAGACATAGGAAGTCCTCCAACAAAATCCATGGAAATGTTGTCCCATGCTCGCAAAGGAACTAGAAGTGGCATATACAAACCAATCTTTTGATTGCTTGGCTTGCTTTTTGAGCACATCACACATCCTTTAATGTAGTTAACAATTGTTTCATACACGTGAGGCCAATAGCAATACCTTTGAATTTGCACCATAGTCTTGCTTACGCCAAAATTTCTTGAAATGCGAGAAGAATGTGCTTCCCAAATAATATGCGCCCTTTCTATCTGTGGTATGCAAAACTTACCCAGATGATATAACAACCTGTCATGAACATGAAAATTGACTTCTTCCACCTGAGTACCATGAGTTAGTGATTCATAAATATCTTTGAAATCAGCATCAGTACTATATTTTTCTATATAACTTTCAAGTTTTAAAGAACTATTTTGCAGCACTACTGAAGCATTCAAATATGGTCTAGACATCATATCAGCTACTTTGTTTGTTACACCTTTCTAGATCTACAACTTTGGAAAATCATCGTCCTAGAGTTTGATCCTTTGACTTCTAGGTTATGTAGATATAAAGCTAGATCTGAAAAATAGATGGCTCAAATATGTCACAATATCTGATCTAAGATTGAAGGGTTGATCCCTTCTCTAGATCCACAAGCTAGAAGCTCTAGATCTAGCTCCTCAATCCTCCAATGGAGATTGCAACTACTGCTACAAAACTGTTCATAAAAAATTCACTGTAAATAAGGGAGAGGCTCTATGCTTGTTGAAATATGCTTCAATAGACTCCAGGCTGATGGAAATATTGATGGCAAGGTGAGGGGATGATCCCTCATAGGATAACTAGCTGAAATACTAGCAACTTCCTTCCTCCTTTGGATCTGCAATTATGTATAGCGTAATTTTTTATGGAATTACTATTTCTAGGAGGTCAATAACTCTTTTCCTTATGCCAGATATAAAATGAGGCCCTTGAAATGTTGATCTTCAAGTCCAAGGTGATAGGAATAATCCTACACCGATTCTCCAGCTAAAATACTGAAGACAACCTCCACCTTCCAACTGATCTTCAAAAATTGTGTAATTCTTGATGGTAGATGTTTTTCAAATGATGGAAAATATAAATGGAACTAATGCCTGATGTAGAATTAAGTAAAACCCTCTTCCAATAGATAACTCATTGAAAGAGGAGGGATTCCCAACCAAGAACACCCTGTGCTAAAGAGCACTTGCAATATTTGCTAAATAGCCCAAGAAAGCATGGAATGTCACATGACAATTCCAGATCTAAACAGACCTCAAAATATATACTCAATAGCTTTCCTTCATTGTTTCCTTCATCTCCTTTATATAGTTTATGAGCCTTCCCATGCCTTGGCCCTCATCTAAACTATGTTGTGCATGTGGACAAGATCCTCCATGTTTGACTATGTTGTTTCTCCAAATCATCCATCATGTCTAGGTGCAATGTACACCCTCTCCATCATGTGTGCATTAATTGCACAACTTCCTCCACCACTTCATCATGAATTCTCTTTGATATTTCATTAGATGCCTTCCATGATCTTAGTTGACTGCTTCAACCTCCATGATCTATCTCATTAATGAGACATGATCTCCAATTCCATTCACATTAGTAGTTTCTCAACTACCTCATTATGTAGATCTAGGCTTAATTAATCCACATTCACACATAAAAAGAAGATATTTATTCATCTTGAGGATTATGGGTCCCTCCACCCTTTTATTTACTTAATTAATTAGGTTTATTAAGAACTCTAATATTCCAAATATCATGTAAAAATTTTGGAATATTACAGTCCTCCCCGGCAAAATGTTGCTTGTCCTCAATCAACTGCAACAAGTGGATGGTACAGCAAACATCCCCCCTCCAAATGGCATCCTCATGTGGAAGGTCTTCCCATCTGTCACAATGTGTTATGCATGTCCAGATCCAAAGCTACCTCTCTAGAATGTCTAAAATGGCCTCCAACTGAAAAGTTAGATACCCATCCTCATCAATGAATCTCCAAGTGGAAACCATATGATGACCAAAGTTATCCTCTATAAACGAGATACATAAGATGAAGTGGTTCATTCCCAAAGTGGAAAGTCCCAACTCATGAACTATTTCTCCAACCCATGATACATAGAGTAGATTACATATGTCAATGCTCTCATGATTAGCCATGTTAGCCATGTAGGAATCAAACATCACGTCATCATAGTGAAAAACAAGAAGTAGAGACATATGGGAAAACATAAACAATGTCAAACCATATTCCCCTAATAATAACCAACACAGCAAAGCCTCCTGCTATCATGCTAGATCATCTTGAAAATAAGTAAGAGAGCCATACTCTCTCAAAATAAGCCACCGCAACAATGCTTCTTGTTGCCATGCCAAATCATCAATGAGAATATGAAAGCCATACTCTCTCATTAGAAGCCACCTCAGCAATGCCTCTTGCTTCCATACCACATCATCATTGTACCAAATGTAGTGGCCATATTCTCTCAAGAGAATCCACCTTAATAAGGCATCTTGATGCCCCATCACATCATCATCATACCATGTACAATGACCATAATCACCCAATAGAAGCCAACGTTGTAAGGCCTCCTGTTTCCATCCTCCAATAATGTCATGCAATGTATGGGAAGAATTCAGCCCATACTCTCCCAACGGTAACCATAACAACAAGCATTTTTGTTGCCTTCTTGCATTATCATGATGCAAGTCATGGAGCAACAATAAAGTAATGGGCATGTGAGATGTCTCATCAACATAATACAAACAAGCTCCCTTATGGCACATCATGTGAGAGTTATGCTTTCTCCCAACCCCAAATACATACATGAACATGAGATACATCCCAAACAAAAATACATGTAAATACATGAGACATATCCCAAACAAGAGTAAATACATGGACATAAGATATAACATGTGATGTCCAAAATCTCTTCTCAACAACCAAAGTAACCATTCCTTTTTCTTTTGCATTCTTCCAGTGATGTGTAAGGCATGAATCAGAAAATTATGACTCATTCAGTGGTAGACATACTCACCCAAGAGAAACCAGCATAGCCATGCTTCTTGTTGCCCTGTATCATACATTTGAAAGTGGTTGGGAAACCCCTTGTTCCATACTATTAACCATTCATCCCAATGTTGATGATGGATCTCATTCTGCAAATACTTGGTATCCTCCCATTATAGGACACAAACCTCCCCAAACTGATGAATAACCTTGCACTCCATGAAATGTTGAAGTGCATCTCCAATGATATCTCTTAATGAGACCTTCCTCTCATCCATGGCCTTCCAAAACCAATGATGTTTTGGATCTGCTGCTAGTAGAATTCTCCCTTTGAGCTATGAAATGCTCATTGAGAAAGTGTCATCAAGAAAGGAGAAAAGATTTCTCATCTCAAGATGTCTACCATTCATCATCTTAACCTCCATTTCTTCATGAGTGAAGCTACCTTCAGAATGCTCCAAGAATAATGGGGCCTATTCATTATCACTGCTAGTAAGTGACAGCACTGTAGATATGTAAGGTGATACATATACTTTCTCAAATAAAGGAATAATATTGATCTAATAACCAGTCATTGTACATAGGATCATGGTCATCCCTTATTTTGAAAGTCTACACTTCAACTCAAAAGGTTGAATGTAGTCCATCCATGATAAATTGGGATAGCTTTTCATCTCTTCCTTGATCAAATCAAGGGTCCTCTGCGCTGTGATATGTTGCTACTTTAAATCAGCATTTTTTTTTAACCCTTGGTTATGCATTGGCCCTGATGGCATGTCCCCATAAGTTTCAATAAGATCTACTGAAACAATAGGTGATGAATGTGTATGCATACCTTGTATCAACTGATGTGTGGGAACCTCTTGACAGAACACAAGATTTCCTCCAACCGGGACAATGGTGTCTCCAACTACTCGTAAGAGAGATGGTTGCTCTTCTACCAATGTAAATCTTCATGTTCTTCCTCATGCATCTCATGAATCATTCCTGGGACTCTATCTATTAAGAGCTTAAGAATATCTTGCAAGGTTACAAGTATCTCTTCCCTAGATGCAAGTACTTCTGTAGCTGGTGGTGAATGTAGTGACTTCTTGTCTAGAGTGACAGGAATGACATCCTCCTTTGTTTCCTTAGGAAATGTATCTTTGTGGCCCATATCTGTCTTCCTCACATCAAACGTCTTCCTCAACTTGTGAAATAAATCTGAATATTTAGTCACTTTTGAATGCTCCATGTGACTAAACTACCAATCATTAGCTTCACCTAAGAGATGAAGTGTTGAAATTTGGACAACCCCTTTTTCAGCCATAGGATGTAGCATGAAAAATGTATCTAACTCTTTCCTCCAAGCCTTAACAGTGCTTAAGGAAGATACATCAAATGTAGGAAAATAGAATCTATTGTGCCTCTTTCTTCTATTTCTGCTATAGGATCTTCTTTCTTCTTTGAGTTCAAAGAATTCTTGGAGAGTTATACTGTCTTTGAAAGCTCTAGATTGTTCCTTGTACTCTTCAAGATACAAACTAAGATTCCCGTGATTCTCAAGTTCTCTTCTTTATTCATTTCTATACCTCTTACCTTCTTCAAAGAAAGTGGGCATAGTAGATCTATGAGGAGATCTATGATTCTTCGGTTCTCATTTTTGCTAATAGGAAATGCTTGGACTTTCCTCTTCAAATATTCTTCTTCGATCCTTGCTCTACCTTTCCTTCTTCATTTGATAGACCTCCTTGGAGAGATCTTGCATGGATCTAAAGAGAGGAATGACAAAATCCTCCTTCATGATAGATATCATCTATCTTCTTCTTCTTTTGATTCAAAATATGAAGTGTCCACAAGCTGAGCCAAAGATCATGCTCTGATTCCACTGTAATATCCAAAAAGGGAGAATGCAATAATACTTAAACACAATATAAGAACTACAACTAAGTAAAATAATAGATCTAAAGAAAACATAAGAATATAAAAATAATTTGAGCCATTTTATTATATGGATATGAATCAGTTACACAATGTATAAAAAAAGAGTAGATCTACCCCAAGAGATGGCCTAGAATCACCCTACAGTGGTGGTGCAACAAGCACTGCGTAACTGCTGAGCTTACAAAAGAAATACTGCGTTTTCCCTTCTGCTACTGATACACATGTAAATTATGCAAAAGGAAATGCAGATCTAGGGAGCTTATGAGCTCTAATGATGCCAAGATTCAAGATCTGTCCAATGTGATGGGAACCCAATATAGCCCAGAAAGGATTTTCCAGATCTACAACTTTGGAAAATCACCCTTCTAGAGTTTGATCATTTGACTGCTGGGTTATCAAAATATGAAGCTATATCTGACAAATAGATGGCTGAAATATGTCACAAGATCAGATCTAAGCCTGAAGGGTTGATCCCTTCTCTAGATCCACAAGTTAGAAGCTCTAGATCTAACTCCTCAATCCCCTAATGGAGATTGCAGCTGCTGCTACACAATTGTTCATAAAAACTTCACTGTAAATAAGGGAGAAGCTCTATTCCTAGTGAAATATGCTACAATAGACTCCAAGATGATGGAAATATTGATGACAAGGTAAGGGGATTATCCCTCATAGGATTACTAGCTGAAATGCTAGCAACGTCCTTCCTCCTTTGGATCTGCAATTATGGACAACGTAATTTTAGATGGAATTAATACTGATAGGAGTTCAATAACTCTTGGCCTGATGCCAGATCTGAAATGAAGCACTGGGAATGCTGATCTTCAAGTCCAAGGTGATAGGAATAATCCTACACCGGTTCTCTAGCTGAAATATTCAAGACAACCTCCACCGTCTGACTGATCTTCAGAAATTGTGTAATTCCTAATGGTAGATGTTCTACAGATGATGGAAAATATAATTGGCACCAATGCCTGATGTAGAATGAAGCATAACCCTCTTCCAAGAGATCACTCAGTGAAAGAGGAGGGATTCCCAACCAGGAACACCCTGTGCTGAACAACACTTGCAATCTTTGCTAAACAACCCAAGAAAGCATGGAATGTCACATGACAATTCCAGATCTAAACAAACCTCAAAATCTATACTCAATAGCCTGCCTTCATTGTTTCCTTCATCTCCTTTATATACTTTATGAGCCTTCCCATGCCTTGGCCCTCTTATAAAATGCGTTGTGCATGTGGAAAAGATCCTCCATGTTTGCTTGTGTTGTCTCTCCAAGTCATCCATCATGTCTAGGTGTAATGTACACCCTCTCCATCATGTGTGCATTAATTGCACAACTTCCTCTATCACTTCATCATTGATGCTTTATGATCTTTCATTAGATGCCTTCCATGATCTTAGTTGACTGCTTCAACCTTCATGATCTATCTCATTAATTAGACATGATCTCCAATTTCATTCACATTAGTAGTTTCTCAATTACCTCCTTATGTAGATCTAGGCTTAATTAATCCACATTTACACATAAAAAGTGGATATTTATTCATCTTGAGGATTATGGGTCCCTCCGCCATTTTATTTACTTAATTAATTAGGTTTATTAAGAACTCTAATATTCCAAATATCATGCAAAAATTTGGGAATATTACAGAAGCGATTGATGATATATGTGAATTATTGTTTCCTTACCCATTAATTAGTAGTGTTTCCATTTCTTTACACTTTCAACCAAATCAAATAGTTCTTTATCATATGTTGGATAATTTATAACTACCTTAGAAAAAGTTTCAGAATGAAAACAAATTTCTTTCCCTTTTTGAAGTAAAACTACACCCATTGCATAACCACTAGCATCTGTTTCAATTTCAAATGGTTGTTGAAGATCTGGTAAAGCTAAGATTGGTGCTGTGAAAATTTTCTGCTTAAGTGAATAAAAATATTGTTGTTTTTTCACTCCCCATTGAAAGGAAACTTTAGATTATGTTAAAGCATGTAACAGTGATGCAATCAAAAAAAATTGAGCAATGAATTTTCTCCAATATTTAACTGTACCTAGAAAACTCTTAACTTCAGTCACATTTTGTGGTTTTTCCCACTTAACAATCACATCTATTTTAGCTAGATCTATCTTCAAATGACCACATCCAACTATGTAACCAAGATAAATCAGGGAATTTTTCGCAAACTCGCATTTAAACAGGTTAAGGTACAATTTTTCCTTGTGCAACACTTCAAAGACCTATTTAACATGCCTACCATGCTCTTCCACACTGGAACTGAAAAGCAGGATATCATCTAAGTAGATTATGACAAAATTATCAATGTATGGATGGAATACATCATCCATAACCCACATGAAAGTTGTTGGAGAATTACACAAACCAAAAGGCATCATTAACCATTCAAATAGTCCCTGCCTAGTTTTAAATGCAGTTTTCTAGATGTCATTTTTTGCAATCTGAATTTGATGATACCCACTACACAAATCCAACTTAGTTAAATAGACAACATTTTTCGACTGGTCAATTAAATCATCTATCCTGGGAAGAGGATACCTATTCTTGATTGTGATTTTATTTAAGGCCCTAAAGTCAACACGCGTTCTCCATGTCCTGTCTTTCTTAGGAACTAAAATTATGGGTGAACCACATGGAGATGAACTGGGTCAAATGAAACCTTTTTCAACCAGCTCTTGGATTTGTTTATTTATTTATTCTTTCTCTATAACTGACATGTGATACATTATGACATTAGGAAGAGGGGCATCACACATAAACTCTATCGCATGTTGTATTTCCCGTTTAGGAGGCATATGTTTTGGTTCTTTAAATAAACTTTGAAAATAATCTACCACTTTAAACAAACTATCCGTAGACTTATATTTACAACCTCAAAAAGCATCATGTTGATCCTTATGTTGTTCTTTTACAGCCATGAGTACATATATCTTACTTGAAATTATTAGTCTCTTCATCTGATTAGCAGTAACTAAAGCCAAGTGAGTTTTGATTTTATATGCCCGAACAATGTATTCAATTCCATATTTCTTAAGGTGATATTTATGCTCTTTCCTATGAAACATTTCATCACAATCATAGAGATAACGAATTCCTAGAACTATTCCACATATGTCTAATATAATCACATCTAAATCCACTTCATCAATGTAATTAGCTAAGATGGAAAATTTTAAATGAAACTACTTTGTGACATTAATCTGAGTCTTTTATTTTATCCAACCTAATGTGTTAGTATGAATCTTAATCACAAACGTACGAAAAAGGCTCACTTTAGCTGCACATAACAAACAACCCTAACAGCAAAGATGGCTGCCAATATCTTTAGATCTGCAATTAGTTGACCAAGATAAATGCTGCAAAATCTATATCTATGCATTAAAAGACATTAAACAGTAAATAAAGGCAAGAGTTGCTCCATGCATCCAATAGACAAGACAATAATGTTTTAAATATTTTTTGTATTTTTTGACACTTGGGAAGGGAACATAGAAATATGTTACCAGCCCCCCTCAGTGGAATGGGTTCTTGTAAGTCCTCAGCACTTCAGATCTAAAATATTTCTCTCTTGATGGTGTAGAAAACCTAGGAAAAAAATGGAACTCAAAGGGAGCTCACAAGAAAAATGGTAGCAAAATATGACAATGATGGTGGATCGAAGTCAGACCAAAAGTATAGATCCAGAGCGATCTTTAGGCAACAAAAGGTAGTGATTGAATGGAAAAACCCTTCTATTTATAACAAAATATTGATTTAGTCTAGATATTGATGCATAGTTAAAATATTATTAACCAAATCAAGATCCAACTTTCATGGAATATTTTATTATCTTCGTTGGAGGGAAAAAGAATTTGACTTGGGTCAAATCCCTTTATCTATAAATAATAAATAAATAAATGATTTATTTATTATTTTAAGGATGTGGTTGAGTAATAATCAAATACATAATGATTTATTTAATTATTTATAAATGATTTAGTCAAGTTTAACAAGGAATATTATTTAAATAAGGTTTAAATAATTGTTCCTAGAAAATAATAAGATAAATAATGATTTATCTAATTAATTTTCATGTTTTCGGTTAAATGTGACCAGGAATATTAATTAAACTGTTGTTTAACTAATTATTCCTTGAGGAAAATCAAGCAAATGTAGATTTATTTAATATTTCCTCATGGGGTTTCCTGTTTAGACCATAAACAACTTAATAAATGTGGTTTACTAAGTTATTTTTCATAGTGAAAGCAATTATACTTAGTGTAAGATTGATCTTACATGGTGTACTTTGGTCCATCTAATATTAACAGGTTAGATTACCAAAAATTGTTGTAACATATTGCCCCCCAACATGGGAGCGTTAGAAGATAATCGTATGACCGAAGTACGTTGCAAGAACTCAATCACTAGACACCGAAGGGGATGTCAGAGAGTGAGAAATTTAAGGTAGACCAAAGCACTAGAGGAATAGACCCTGAGGAGGTAAGACTTACAAGTGTGGCAAGTCTATTTTATGAGTGAGTACCTTTGCTATAGGCGGCAGGGGAGGCATACCTATGTCCGCCGAGACCAAGTACAAAGAATAATGTGTCCAGAAGATAAGGGACTGAACTATATATTACATGTTCGCATAAACATGAGCCATCACATCTAAATACACTTCATCAATTTAATTAGCTGAGATGGAAAATTTTAAATGAAACTACTTTGTGACATTAATCTGAGTCTTTTCTTTTAGCCAACCTAATGGGTATGGTTTGGATGATTCTTTGTTGCCAAAACTAATTTCTTAACTAATTCTTTAGATATTAAATTTTCCTGTGATCCATTGTCAAACAATGTATCTATTTTTGTGTGCTTAGAAGTTACCCTTACGTGAAATCATTCAACTCTTTTATATTCATCCAGAATATTTATGTTTGAAGAAGATGCAGAAGTACTAGAACTGGAACTAGTGTCAGAACTTTTACCTGTCGGAACCTTTGCAGTTATTTTCCATTCATCACCTTAATCAGAACCAAAATATTGTTGGATTTATGCATTAGCCTTCATTTCACCTTTCTTCTTCTATAACTTCTTCGGTCTGAGTTCCGGGTGAAGTTTTCAACATCTAGATTCATCATGTCTGATCCTTTGGCAATGAGTAAAAGTAGGTATTTCACCTTCCTTATAAGTTGTCGATGTTTTCTTTCCCTTCGAATTTCTCTTCCTCTTGTTGTCTTTGGAATCCTTTATTTTCAACTGTATGGATTCCTTTGGTAAAAACTTGAATGGTCTGCCACCTGATTCAATATTTATGTCTTGAACACACACTTCATCAAATTCATTAGGATTAAACATCAATAAGTATGTTGTAAATATGAATGTAAACTTCCAATGTACTTTAATACATATTCAATTGTATCCAATGGAATAGAAAGCACCAAATATTTCTTCCTAAACTCCTTATTAAATGTCTGAAAATTCTACCCTTTACCTTGCCTCATATGCTGCCAATCAATAACATATTACTGCATGTATCCCAAAGGATAGAATTGCTTTCTCAGAACTTTTAAAAACTTAGACCATGAAGAAATGACTTTACCTTTTCGCTTTAAATCTACTTGAGTTTTACTTTCCCACCAGATTAAATTTGTTCCCCCCATTCTAAGTGTAGCTAACTGAATTTTTTTTCTTTCATCAAAAATATTTTGAATTCTACAATACACTTCTAACTGCTTAATCCAGTTATCTAGTTTCTCAGGATTCATTCTGCCATCATAAATAGGTAGTTAAAACTTTACATCAAGTTCCAAAAGAGACTTCTGAGGTTTCTTTTCTGTTTCATAATATGAACTAGAAGAAGATGATGATGATGATGATGATGAAGATGATGGAGGAGAAGGAGGAATCTCTTTCCTTCTTATCTTAGTAGAATTATCCCAAAATTTGGTGCATGTTCAAGAACATTTTTTGAATCTGTTCTTCGCCCATAACCTTCACTTCAAGAGTTTCACCTGCATCGGTTCCTCCCATTGTCGATTCATAAGCGACTTTCCGCTTTCCAACTTATGTGTCTATATCCTCAAGCATTCCTTCTCCACGTCACAATCTGGACCTGGTTAAAATTCATTGGAAAAAATATTACAACACAACACACTCAGATACCAAAATATATGATCTGAAATAGATATGTGCTAATATTGAAGTAGAATTGATTATTTTCCAATAGTGAATTGATTGTTAACTCAATCTCTTAATGTGGAAGACTGAAGGAAATCAAGTGATTTAACGACTTAAACCAAAACTTAAGAAGAATATTAAACATGAAATTATAGCAAAAAAAAGAGATAAGAGACATCAAACACTAATTATGGAGTTCATCCCTAGTGGACTACATCTTCGGGTCAACTTTCAATATGGGCGTCTATTTTATTAAGGATTGATCCAAGGAAGTATTTACACAAAAAAACACCAGACTAAATTTTCTCATAGGCACCTCTGGTCACTATCAACATAAATCTCTCTCTCCTAACTTTCCAACGCTTATCTCCATGGTCAATTCTGCCTCTGGACGACCAAGTTACACTGAAAACAAAAACTGCCTCTCTCGCTCAGAATCTGAATACAAGCCTCCAAAAAACACTCTTGTTTCGTCATGGAGAAAATTCTAAGGTTAAATAAGGTTTAGTCTCGAACTCCTTTGGCCAAATTAGGCATGTGGTTGAGCAATTAAATTTTCATTAGTTCTTGGTGCAATTGAGGTTCAACACCTAATGGGATTAGGTATATGGTGGTTTATTTACAACTTTGCGCAATTAAATGTAAACCCAAAAATACACCTTATGATAAAATTAACTGTGACTGTCAACAACCGACGTGGAAACATAGACTGTCAGACATGTGACCAGGTTGCAGTCTAACTACAGATTTCCACCATGTGGTGCCAGCTCGTCATTGTGAAGCCACCCGGAAGCTGACCACTAGGTGGTAATCTGCAGTTAGACCGCAGCCTAGTCACATGTATGATAGTTTTTGTTTCCATGCCAAATGCTGACAGTCACGGTTAATTTTATCATAATGTGTATTTTTGGGTTTACATTTAATTACGCAAAGTTGTAAATAAACCACCATATATCTAATCCCATTTGGTGTTGAACCTCAATTTCAGTGAGAACTAATGACACTTTAATTTCTCAACCACATGCCTAATTTGGCCAAAGGAGTTCGAAACTGAACCTTATTTAACCTTAGAATTTTCTCCATGATGAAAAAAGAGGGTTTTTTGGAGGCTTGTATTCAGATTCTAAGCGAGAGAGGTAGTTTTTGTTTTCAGTGTAACTTGGTCATCCGGAGGTGGAATTGACACAGAGACAGGCATTGGAAAGATAGGAGAGATATATTTTTATTGACAGTGACCAAAGGTGCCTACCAGCACTTTCAGTTTGGTGTTTTTCTATGTAAATAATTCCTTGGATCAATCCTTAATAAAACAGACGCCCATATTGAAAGCGGACCCAGAGATGTAGTCCACCAGAGACCTGGAGACGTAGTCTCTTATCTCTGTTCTCTGTTGTAATTTCATGTTTAATATTCTTCTTATGTTTTGGTTTAAGTCTCTAAATCATTTGCTCTAGTTGAGTCTTCCACATTAAGTGATCGAGCTAATAATTAATTCACCGTTGGCAAATAATCAGTTCTACTTCAGTATTAGATCCTACATAAACTTATCCATATATATATATATATATATATATATAAGTTTATGTAGGGCTGCCAACCATATGGAATGATGAAATATCCTTGGAAACTGGTTCGAAGGAAAGCAACACGACATGTAGATGGACAAGATGAGGAAGATTGATAAATCACTTTCTAATAGATGAAATCACTCATGGATGAAATTGATGGATGATTTTTTCCATATGAAGCGATCCCAAATTTGAAGACTCCTCAATATCAAATAAATTCATGGCATCAAAGGGAGGAATTCTTCATGAGCATCTAGGTGTCTCACCATTGATGTTGCAGGTCCCTGGTTAAGAGGGAGCTTGGTGGAAAGTTTCTTACTTGGAATAAACATGGAAAATCCTAAGAATGAGCTTAGGTACATTCCTCGTATAGGAATTAGTATGTCCTTCCTAAAATAAAAGGAAGTGACCATGTACCATTATGAATACCTCCCTAGTTAAGAGGGAGTGTTGGAAAGTGTGACTAGGTTCGATCTTCATAATGACTAGTAATTATGAATTTATGTAATGAAGAAGACAAATATAATGAAATATACTTTTTCAAATCTTACTTCATGGGTTTCATGAGCAAGGAGTTTTTATTATAGGTCAAAGACTTCTTCTTGATTTCTTTTAGGGTCTATTATCTTGTCATAAATATATATAATTTAAAGTCATGTACACAAAGTGTTTATAAATAATTTAAATGTGTGACTCCTAACCTTGTCAAAGCACTCCTTGAATATGGCTTAGAAGATGATCGAAATATCCCTTGAGAAGTCGACCTGATAATAGATGATCAAGTCAGCCTAACAATCATATTGGCTCCCATAAATAGAAACAATTGTTCACTAGGCCAGGTCGAATAATTACAGGGAAGAACAACTATAAATACCCCAGCGAACTACGCAGAAATTATAGCAACAAAAGATTGAATATCTTTGAGATCTCAGACATGAAATAGTTCAGATATGTGGCATTTATGAAGAATATTTTGGATATCTCACTAGATTCGGAAAAGTCTAAAGTTAAAGGAGGGATAATTTTTCATTATAATATAGTGTGGAGACAAGTATATAAAGCGAAGGCTAGAGGGAATATGACAATGATAAGGGCTCTTTGTATTGGAGAGAAGACACCACAGTCACTTCAAGAAGGACGAGGCTAATTACAGAGACATGTTTGTTATCTTATGCATAATAAAGTGTTGAAAAGGAGAAATACATAGCAAAGGAATAAGGATAAGTTATCTCTGTATTGGGTCAACTATAACGTGGTCACTTCAAAAATAACTAAGGTAAATTGCAGGAAGTACAGGACTATAACTTAGTACAGGGAGAGGACACATCTCGGTGAAGTATTGCATTGAGATTGGGTCAACACAAAAGGGTTATATCTATCAAGGAGGCCGAGTTGAGTCCATCAAAATAAGCACATCAGTTAGAGACCGACTTCTCTAGTATTAGTGTAGAATGGTGCAAAACGGTGCAGAAAAGGAGATCAACATAAGGAGCCAAGAAAAAGAAGTGACAAGGTCTTGGAGGCATACAAAGGTCAAGGGTCTATGTCACGTTCATGGTACTTATCAACTGAAAGTCTCTAAGAAACATCACATGTGGGTTTTTCCTCTGCAGGAGGGAGAGCTTTTGGCCCTGGCTTGAAGAGCCTAGAGCTTGTGTCTCTTCTATTTTGATAATTGACTTGATGAAAGACATAATAAGCTAATAAAGAGAATATCTAAGTAAGAGAAAAAAATTCACAAATAATTATCAAGTAGAGAATTGAATTAAACTCTTCCCTATAAAATTTTCAACAATATTGCTCTTCCTTGCATGATCTTTGCATCCTCTTTGCCTTTTTTTCCTTTCTTGATCCAATCTGAAGTGCTCCAATAAAAATCTAAGTGTCCAAGAGTGTGAGAGAGAGAGAATAGAGAGAAATCCCTAAAACTAAACTGAAAAAAAAGCCATGAATTGATCCTCATAATCCTTTTTATTAATGTGGCCTCTATTTTCTTCATTTTCCATTATTTTCCTTCATTTTCTCCTAATTTCCATTATTTTCATAACGAAATTGCCAAGAATGTCATTTTTCCTTTCCAAATCCTTTGTCATTGCCTTTGCCAATTTCCTTAACCATAATAACCGAAATGGACACCCACACTAGGATTTTTTTTTCCCAACATTAAACTTGGAATAAGTATCACATAACCATGGTTATTAACCTTTATTACATGGAATTTTCACCAGGGTTGTTACAGAATTCGTCCAATAGAAAACCCTGGATGTCATATTCCAAGAAATAGGGATTCATGGATGTAAAAATCAATTAGGGTTAGGGTTTTTTTTCATATGGCTTACTTCCATATAGGGTTTGGAAACCCTAAATAATAGAAAACCGTAATATATCAAGATTTACAAAATAGCTCCAAAAACCCCATATATCATCTACATCACAAAGACATAATATAGAAAACCTATCTCAAAACTTTTGAATCAAAGCTTGTTTTTAAATTCATATTTCTTTCAAGATTTAAAGCTCCCTTTGAAGCTTCCCCTAAATCCAAGACTTATCACATAGTTTTGTTTTGATATTATAAATTCTTCTACCCTAGACAATTTTCAACATGTACCTACAATCTCATTCGAGGAGATCACAAAATAATAGTTACAATCAAATAGTGAAATATAAATTAATTATTAAAGGAATTAATAATAATACAAGAGATATGGGACACTTATATTTTATGAGAAACAAAATTTCCCATTTTCCATTATGTTGATCATTATTAAGAAGTCATCCTCAAGAACGAATCTGAAATTGTTTTTTCCTTCCATCCTTTTCATCTTGCTTCCACCATTTATATGCAATTCTTTGACAACAAGGACAACCATTAAAATATACAAATACTAGAGCATGATGCCAATTTTTTCAATCTAGGGTTTTCATGATATTTCAAAAGTGTTCTTGTAGTGTTTTTATCACAAACCCTAGATGTCCCATGATACAAGCCTTATTAGGGTTATTAGAGGAAACATATATACCTAGGAATCCCTAGATTATTATCCAATTCAACACTTGCTAGGGTGTTAATACATACCCTAGATTCTTCTTGAAAACCCTAAATGTCAAAGGTCAGGATTTCCTTTCCTAGGTTTTTCCAATCCAACTCCCATCTAGGGTTTACAAACCATATATATAAACAAATTTTAAACCAAACCCTAAATATTAATACTTACTATGCAAGTATCTCATGCATTTCCTTTCCTGATCTTGAGGCCTAAATATTTTGAATGCTATCATATAGACAACTATATGTCTTTATGTTTATGCAGACCCTTTATCTTTCAAAAGACCATTGTGACCTAGATACCTTGATACTTTAACATGAAATTCAAATAGGAATTGTACATGCCTTTGTGATTTTAGCATACGTTTTCCTTTTGCAAGGATCCATTCCTCCTTCACCTATCAACATTGCCTTCGTTAACCTTAGCCTCTGTGCATAATTTTGAATCTTTTCATTCTACTATTAGGGATAACATTTTTCCCTTAAATATCCACAAATATTTGTGGCTAGCCTTCTCTTAAAAGTTCCTTCCACTTGCTACCCCTTAAATTTAATGCCATTCCATAGTAGGAATTTTCATCCCTCCAAAAGATCACCTACAGGTGCTCAGTATGTTTAAGAGTAACCATATGAAGTTTAGACATGTTATCATAAGGAAATTGACCACAAATTTGGCACAAAAGTACATATAACCTCTCCTTCTCAATTGGCTAGCCTTATGTTCTTTCTAGAACCTGCAATAGATATAGATAGACCCAAAACTAATCCTCAACTATCTTTGTTCTAGTATTACTTGATCTCAACTGCTACATATTTTTTTCTCTATGATGATTTTCACTTGGTTGATTTATTACATTATATTCTCCGTAGTAGTTCATCTCTCCAAGATTTGAAACATGCAAGAGATATTCAACTTTGAATTGTAACTAAAATCATTGTCACAATTTGGACATCAATTACTACTTACTTTCTTCTAGATTGTTACCACTCAAACTAGCAGGGGACATAAAAGGCGTTCCTAAGAGGGAAACTACCAAGTTAAGGGAAACAATGGAGGCTTAGCCAAATGTCACCACAGATAAGGCTCCCTAATATTTAAATAATTTCACCAATGGGAGGAGTCCCGGTAGTGTAGGAATCACTTGTTAAGTATGTGTTAATGGATAGGTGAAAAGTGACCTAGAAAACCCTTTCCCTATGATGAGTTGAAGAATGGGGCTTGATTTCTTCTCAAGGAAGGGGCTTAGTCCACTAGGGGTAAGAGATGAGGATTGGAGGGTTTTTGTAGAAGGAATAGGCTTATAGACGAGGTTCTCAATCCCTAAAATCCTTCGGGAACTTGGATTCCCATATGATCCTTGATAAATATTTTTCAATGAGAAGTGGGACCACACGAGGCCAAGTGGACCGAACCCAGTTTTTGGGATGGAATATAGCAACCAACAATGTTCTTGTCTTGGACAAGGTGAGGGGAGAGGACCAGAAAAGAATATTCACTTCAAAAGGTTAAATTGATCCTATTGAGGTATACCCTTGAGGATGCCTAGGAATATATCGATCCTATAACTACAGCTCAGGATTTTGAAAATTTATGGATAGGGAGGGCACCAACCAATGTAGTACCTCCTATGACATCAAAAAAATTTCTTGGCTCAGTTCTCGGGAAATTGATGCCCTAGGTGACCCTTGAGGGCTAGACCATGGAAAATTGAAAAGGGGAAAAATTATGGATAAAATGATCACCTTTCTGGGGATCATTTCCTTAGTTCACTTGGGGAGATGGAGTCAAGGATGATTAATGATTAAGAACTTGGTTTCTTGGTTAAGGAGGATAGAAAAATTAACTTCGTTCAATATTAGTGTAGAATCAAAGAATAAGAGACCTTCAAGCATTTATAATTCAAAAAATGAGTGCAAGATTATCGATAAAATGTATCTCTAAGACATTTCATTCATATTACATTGGCCCAAACATAAAAAAATTCTAAAATATGCACAATTCCACATTATATTCATGCAACAACTAGCCCCAGTTATAGTGAAAATCATTAGTATGCAGCAACAAGAATAATAATATCAAAAATCACTTACAATGCCATAGGGTATATCCAACCAACAACTCGTTTTCAATAATAAAGCTCCAAGACAAGAAAAAAATCCCAAATACATACATCAAAATTCATCCATCTCCAAAAGATCTCCTCCAAGGAAAAAGTACGAAATTCTCTATGAGAGAGATATCAAATCCAAAGTATGATGATCAAAATGAATAAAGATAAAATCAATATATAGGCTCCTAAGGAGCTTGAATTAGCCTAAAGGCCCCTAATAGCTCTAATAATAAAATAATGTGAAAATAACACCCCTATTGGTGACAATCCCACCAATTTAGCTCATAGGTGCAAAAATAAGCCACACAAGGGCCAAATAATTATATTTATACATGTCATAGGTCCATCCAAAAGGCCTAGTAACATATTGAAGTTCCATAAAGAGGAATAAATCCACTGGAATATGATGGACAAGGGGGTGGCCTCTTGTTCTCCAAGTAGTATACCTATGGTGCTCCCAGTGTGTGTGGGGGCACATAAATGATCCCATGGGTATCCAAATGGATTGGAGATCCCTATAAGTTCTCTTTGAAGGCTCAGATGTTGTAATAAACATTATTGGGTCCTCTTACAAGCCCTGGGGCACCCTCCAAGTGTCTGATGCACTGGTGGGACTTGTTGGGTATGATGCATATTCCTCATCCAAGAGTTGATATCAAGTAATCCCTGAACATCTGAAGGGGTCCGTGAAGCATTTTATTCTATTTTTGAGGTCCATACCTCTTTATACACACCCTATGTGTGCCAATGTATCCCTCGAGGGTCATCATCTTCTATAGGGAGACCATACCCAAACGGAAACCACTTGTAATCCTTTAGAATATTTAATGTGTCCCCTAGGCTTCTAGTACAAGTATTCATTAGAGTAATAGAGTTTAAAAACCATGGATGACAAAGTGGAAACTTCATAATTGCATGCCCTTTCATAGTGGGCTTTGGCATGTGCTAGTGTCTCCAAGATCCAAACGGGGTTAACCAAGTACCTTATTAGGTGGTTTAAGCCCTTAAAGGGGATATTATTTCCAAGGTACATCTTTCTAATGGGGGTGGAAAGTGATAAATAAGTGGAATGGAGTTGGGAGCGAGAAAAGTAATCTTGGGCTACATATTGGGGTGTAGGGGTATCCAGATAAAGGGAAGCGCATGCCTAGGTATATAATATGTAGGAGGGAGAATTCATGGTACATGAGGTGCCCCGGGTTTAATTTTTCCACCCTTATTTATATGTATTTTTCCTCTTATGATTTTTTCTTAATTAACTGCTCGAGGCTCAAAGGGATAAGAGCATGATGTGTAAGATATAGCAGTGATTACCCCCTTTTTGGTAGGTTGGTTCATTTACCTCTAGGTTTTAGGAAAATCATGGGTTCCTGAATGACCAGGGAGCCTCATATGGGGCCTATGGAACCAGGATGATGGCCATGGATGGGGTAGAGCTCATGTATTGGCCTTTTCCCATGTGCTAATTATTTTTTTCCCAACCATATTTTTCATTTTATGGTAAAATTTCCTGTTAAGTGTGTTTCAAATTATGCTTTTTATTTTTCTTTTAGCTACATCAACCTCCAGGGCATCATTTCAGACCTGACCCAAGGTGGGGGTAAGGGGATAAGGAGGCTAACCCTACGTGGAACCTGAATGGAAATGTGGACCTAGGTGGGAGAAAAAATGAATAGGGGTATAGGCAGTGGAAAGGGAGTAATATATGTAGATAAGGGAGGGGGATCACACACCCAAAGTCAGGGTTTCCCAAATAGTACCACCATAGAACCAAATGTTCAATAAAGGAGATCCCGTGGGACTAAGATCCAACGGTAAAATCTAAAATATATCAAGGGGAAAAGAGAACAAAATAAGCCCACTATTTCTGCCAACTCCCCCCATCAATCCATAACCATAAGTATACATGCACTAGTACATATAGTCAATTTTCTGACACTTTAGTTTCAACATTTTTGACGTATTGTCGGAAATTTACCCAAATTTTCTCAATTTTCTTAATCTTGCCACATGATGTCGCTCTTGCGACCCTGATGGCGATGTTGTCACTCTTGCAGCACTACAAAAAAGCATCGCTATTGTGACCCACCAGGCTACAGTGTCAGAATCGTGATAGTAATATAAGACAATGTCTCTATAGTGACGTCCATGTTATGTGTGTCGGTATACCAACATATATAAAAAGACCGTTGTGGAACAGTCATGTTCCCCTTAACCCCTAACCCCTTAAACCCTAATTCCCAACCCCTAACCCATTTAACCCCTATACCCCTAAACCCCTAACCCATTTAACCCCCTACACCCTAAACCTCTAAACCCCTAACCAACTTAACCCCTAAAACCTAAACCTCTAAACCCTTAATCCCTAAACCCTTAACCCCTGACCCATTTAACCCCCTAAACCCCTAACACATTTAACCCCCTAAACCCTAAACCTATAAACCCTTAACCCCTAACCCCTTAAACCCTAATTCCCAACCCCTAACCCATTTAACCCCCTAAACCCCTAAAACCCTAACCAATAAACCCCATAAACCCTAACACCATTAACCCCTAACCCATAAAATCCTTAACTGCTAAATCCCATAACCCCCTAAACCTCTAAACCCTTAACCCATTTAACCCCCCAAACCCTAAACCTCTAACCCCTTAACCCCTTAACCCCTTAAACCTAAACCCTAACCCCTGAAATCCTTAACTAATAAATGCCCTAACCCCATAAACCTCTAAACCCCTAACCCATTTAACCCCCTAAGCCCTAAAAATCTAACCCTTAACCCCTAACCCCATTAACCCCTAACCCATAAAATCCTTAACTGCTAAATCTCCTAACCCCTAAACCTATAAACCCCTAACCCATTTAACGTCCTAGATCCTAAACATATAAACCCTTAGCCCTTAACCCCTTAAACCCTAATTCCCAACCCCTAACCCATTTAACCCCCTATACCCATAAACGCCTAACCCATTTAACCCCCTAAACCCTAAACCTATAAACCCTTAACCCCTAACCCCTTAAACCCTAATTCCCAACCCCTAACCCATTTAACCCCAAAAACCCTAACCCATTTAGCCCCCTAAATCCTAAAGCTCTAAACCCTTAAACCCCTAAACCGTTAACACCTGACCCCTTAACCCCTTAGCCCCTAAACTGTTAACACTTAACCCATAACCCATTAACCCCTCACCCCTAACCCCTAAAATCCTTAACGGCTAAATCCCCCAACCCCTAAGCCCTCAATCCCTAATCCCTTAACCACTAACTCATTCTTCCCCTAACCCCTAAATGCACCTAAATCCCCTAAACCCTAACCCCCCAATTCGTAACCCCTTAACCACTAAATCATTATTCTCCTAACCCCAATCCCTAATCCCTTAACCACTAACTCATTATTCCCCTAACCCCTAAATGTGCCTAAATCCCCTAATCACTAATCCCCCAATCCCTAACCCCTTAACCACTAACTCATTATTCCCCTAACTCCTAAACCCTAAACCTCTAACCCATAAGCCTATATTCTCATAACCCATAAGCACCCTTATCCCCAATCCCTTAACCACTAACTCATTATTCCCCTAACCCTTATAATAATCCTTAAAACTGTTAGGATTATCCATTCCAAATGAGATCAGGTGTAGTTGGGACCTGCGATCGGGTTGATTCCCCCTTGTTGGCAAGGTGGAATTTTTTCCCTTTCAATAACCCTATAGTCCTTAATCCCTCTAATATATAACCTATATTATTGATAATTCATATGAACTTTAATCCTAAGCCCTAATTTCTCTAAAAATTATAAGACCCAATCCTTATAACCCCTGCCACACTTAATACCTATAAATTACAACCCTTATCCTCTAAAATAATTTACCTCTCTAACATCTAATACATATAATCATTGACACCTGACCTCTATACTCATTAACACATATAAACCATAACCATAATAATATAACCATTATATCTCTTAACATTTTACCATCATAAACCTTAAACTTTATAACCTTTAATACCTATATTTTTTTAAACCCTAAAACCCCTAATATAACCTTATAACCCATATTTCAAATAATCCCTAATATCTACAACCTTAGTCCTTATAATCCTTTCATTAAAACCCTAACCTTATAATCCATATTTCCAACAATTCTTAGCCTTCATAGCCCTTAGTCCATATAATCCTTGCATTATAACACCAAAACCTTATCCTTGTAACTAAAACTATCACTTAATGACTATAATCCTACTTCGTCTTCTAACTTCCCTTATTTTTTGCTATTTGCAATATTTTTATAAGTTTTCCTAATACCAAAAATTAGGTGTCAAAATTTCCCCCCTTTAATATGAAGGTATGTTGATGAGTCTAAGCATCATTCTGAATCTTTCAAACTTTTCCCTTCCAAATACTTTGGTGAATATGTCTACAATTTACTCATTTCTGGAACAATGTCTTAGGTGGACTTTTTTGGCCTCAACGTGATGATGAATTATATGATATTTTGTATTGATGTGTTTCGTTTGATCATGGAACTTTGGGTTATTGGCCAACTTTATTGCATAATTGTTTTAAATCAAAAGAGGAGTTGAATGTACTTGTTAGGGAAAATTTTAGGGGCTAATATTCGCAGGTAGGCTAATATTCCATGAATTTTCCAAAAAAAATATTCTCCAATTTACATTTTTCTAAAAATGAATTTGCCCAAGTTTTATAGTATAAAATTATTTTACCTTAAAACTCGCTAATATTATATATTATCTAATATAAAATAATTAGAAATTCAAAAAAATTTACAAAATTATCATCAAACACTTTAAAATTTGGATATTATCGACTAGTAAGATTCGCCAAGGTTTCTAAACTTTAAGATAAACATCCATCCTTAAAATTTTCCCTAGCACTTTTTTCTCCTACAAATATTCTAGAATTTTTCTAAGCAACAAAATTTTCTTTGTTGCTTCAGCTATTGCCATATATTCTTCCTCATTTGTGGAATCTACTGGAACTGTCTATTTGTGTGACCTCCGGGAGACAACACTTGATCCAAGACTCATAACATAACCTGAAGTATATACTCCAGTTTCTTGATCTCCATCAAAGGTTGACATAAAGTATCCAATCAAGTTGAAGTCACCCACCTATGTATACATGAGTCCAAAGTCTCGAGCTCCCTTCAAGTAATTTATAACTCTTTTTGCAGCAGACTAATGACCCTCACAAGCTTTTGCATAAACCTGTAGAGGATTCCAACAACAAGCCTAGATTTATGCTTGTCAACTGAGCAATTTTCTTTATACTTGTTCGTTAAGACCCACTTGCAACCTATTGATTTAGTTTCCAATGGAGGATCAACCATCTTCTATGTGCCATTATTTATCAAAGCATCATATTATTTATGCATTGCTTCTTTCCATTCATCATGAGAAGTGACTTATTTGAAGGACGTTTGCCCAAATATGTAGAAAAATTAGTTCACAATCATAAGAAACATCCATATCAACAGGTGAATCATGATCGTATACATCACCTCCATTATTTCTAGTCGAGCTTCTTATTCTTGTATTTCCATCCTCATTAGGACAAACACTTTCAAGTATCTTTGTCAGCCATTTTGGAGGACCTTTTTTAGATGGCCCACGCTGCTCAGTTAATTAAGATGGGGCCGAATCAACATTTAACCTCCTAATTTTGTCAATCACATCACTCAAAGTGTCATCTTGACTAGCCGTTGGAGCTTCATGTGGGAGAGAGAGTTCTTTATAAGGATATTTCACATATTGTTCCAATATAGAGACTATGGAACAAGAAGAAGGGTTCTCACTTGAAAAGAGAACTTCAAAATCACTCCTAATGCTTTATATTTATGGAAACAATACTATGTTGGAGTTTTGTGAGTTATTATTCTAAAATGTGTTATCTTTAATATACAACTATAGAGGTAAGAAAACATATTCATAAAGATTGGAGATAGTATATGCCAAGCACTTATTTGTTATGAAACCAACAAACTACATTAAGGGATGAGTTACCTCTCACATAGCAGGAAGGCTTATGCAAAATGAGACAATTTAGTATAAGGTTGATCGATGGATAGAACAATTTCAAACCATATTGAAGTCAAAACATCTTTCAAGTCCCAAATTTTAGGTTGGTTCGTAATTAATTAGTCCCTTGTTGTCAATGTAATTCAAAAAATATTAAAATAGGGTTAACGAGGGGTTTTCTTACATTTCAAATAAAGGAAATAGTGAGACATGTATTTTACATTTGTAGAGTTCGTTGAGTGTTGTATGCCTATACAACTTTAGAATAAGCAAACTTCATTATTGGTCAGCTCAGCTAGAGCGCAAAGATTTCAATGGTTTTCTTACAATTCAAACAAATGAAACAATCAAACATGTATTTTAAAGTTGTACATTTGTTGAGTGCTATACATATGGACCACTTTAGAATAAGCAAACTTCATGGTTGGTTAGCTCAGCTAGAACATGACAATTTCAGGAGATTGATGGATTGTCAAACAACATGGAAAGGAAATATAAAGCACTATTTTTTGCACAGGTATCACCTTTCTATGGAGAAGGTAATTTATGGAAGACTTTAATGTTGCCTCAGCCAACCTTTTCCCTATAGAGTTGACAAAGTCTAAATTTTAACTTGCTGCAAAATTTGCAACCAAAATGAGTTTGTATATAAATAATATGTATTCTATGGATTTTGGTACCAAGGTGGATATGTTGGCCATGCTTACCTATCTCAGGAGAGAGAGAAAATTGCAATATCCCCTTACTAATTAAAAATTTCATCAATGGCATTATATTGTTATTTATTACAAGAAAGGGTTTACAATTATCATAATTATCAGATTTGATCAGTCTAGCTTGAACCCACCAGTTAAAAAAAAAAATCTATTTTGGAAAAAAAATGTCCTAAACCACCTCTCTACACTCGTTGGTTATATACAACCTTTGACTTGTGTGCCAATTTTTCCACCAAGAATGGGTCTAGACCCTAAACCCTAGCCTTAATCTATTTAAAGGCATCATCCATCCCTCCTCCTGATCTACCTATCTTTTATAATTAATCATTTATTCACATATGAAGAATTTAGAGTTGTAGCAAAGAACATTGATTTTGAGAAATGTTGGCCCTGATTAGTGCTGATTTTGGTGGATAGATTTATCTACTTAAAAAATATACAATTTTTCTACAGTCTTAGAGGATATTTGACATTGGGTTCTTGTGCCCATTTAAATTTATCTAAAAAACTTTCTATCCCCAATCTCTTATACTATATATTTGTAAGGTTCTTTGTAACCACCCATGGCATCTCACAACATATGTAGATATTTTGGTAATCACAGGCGTCGAGAAAGAATATGGATGTGGAAATAGTAAGGGTATAATCATATATATAATTTAAATAACAACTAAATTACACTATGTGGTCAATGAAAATATTTATTTCAGTTATTTTATGTGTGTTGATATATGTACCTTAGAATTACATATATTAATGGAAGACATCTTTAATTTCAATAATGGGAATTCATCATTCTCTCTTGATTTATAGAACATGTAAATGACTCAGTCACAACACATATATATGAACCTTTTGAAATGTATTATGGTACCTTGAATTTCATTTCATTTATGGTTACAAACTATGAAACAACCACCCTCATCATCACAATTTATCATTCATCACTTCAACAACAATAATTATTTTGTCTGAGTCCAATGTCAACATTAAACATCACTTCAATAATTCTCAACAACATATCATCAACTTTCCTTTGTTCTTCAAATCACCCTCTCATAATGAAAATGATGGGAAATAATAATGAAAGCGATGATAATTTGGGTGATTGTACTTTTTTTTCAATTCTCTCCATCATACCCGAAGATCACTACCAACTATCCCTTTGAACAAGATGGGGAGAAGGCATTCGAGGGGAGCGGTACTTGGAACAGAGATGATGGTTTGTATCTCTTTGAACAAGAGGGGGAGAAGGAATTAGAGGGGAGGGGGGCTTGGAACGTAGACGACAGAGTGGCCAACTGGACAATCTGAAATAGGGATGACCTTGTGCGAGACTTCAAGAGAGGGATACTTTCCAGAATTAAAGCACACAGGAGAAGAGTCACACCTGGAATATATGAGGAGACTATAAATGTGGTAGATTAAAAACAACCGCCAAGGATGGAGAAGGGTCAGATCAAATAAAAATCAAGGAGACGGGTAAAGAGCCTTACTAACTGGAGGTGAAGGGCGATAGTAGAAAAGGGAAGCATGTGAGGACGAGGGGGACAAGGAAGAGAAGGAAGAAACAAAAAGAGAATGATTAGGAAGACAAAGAGGGTTCGAATATATTTATGCAACTAAGGTATGGATCTGGAAGACCAGTCGCGCAAGAACAGGTTCTAGCTTGGCTGAAAAGGCTCGACAAGGATATAACTAAATCAGTATCATCACAAGTTAGTACCATAAAATTGTATGTGATTTTTTTTGCCTCAATAAACCCTTACACTCTTCGTTGTTGTGTTTTATACTGAATGGAAGGATTTAGCATCGCCGAGTCTTTTATCTATCATAAATTTTTTCTAACTATGTGTCTACCATTGTTGCATGTGCCTACAATTATTTTCTGTGTTTGCATTTATAGTTTTTACAATGAATTTTCACAGATAGTCATCCCATAATACCCCTTTTGTTTGAAACTGTGTTAGCATGTCATATCTAGGGTCACATATGTATTTTTAAGCCACAGGAAAAAATCGAGATAGACCCATTTCGGTCCAAGTTCACTGGCCCTTTTGTTAACTTCGTCACTACATCTACGGGAATCCTCCTTGATAAGAATGTAAGAAATATGTGATGAAATAACTTTATAGTGATCAGTTGGAAGAATTTAATGAAGTAAGCTAAGGGTGGGGAAAAGTCTCTAGAATCCCATAATAGAGTTAGGGTGGAGAGACATGTCTTTTTAATCCCAGATGCCTAAAGGGTGGAGGCATTGATCTCTGGAGGCCCTTTCTGATCAAAGGGTGGAGACGTTGACCTCTAGAGTCCCTGTTTGTACTTTGGGTGGAGATATACATCCATGGAATCCCTTATACAAAAAAGGAACTATTGTGCACAAACATAGACCAACGAAACTATCATTAGTATCAACAGCTTCACCTGTGACAGAATTCACAGGATACTATTAAGGATCCTAGGATTCTTAACCAAATCCTAGCATATCATATGTTGTGTGATTTTTTGCCATCTAATCATTGAATAAATTATTGATTAGGCCATCCATAGACAGATTTCAAAAATCATAGGTTTGACATTCTTCAGGAACACATTCCAACATTTAATAAAAACAATGTTTCACCTTCTCAATAGAATGAGAAACTTACAACTCTACTAAGATAACATCCTTCCACATTGTAGTCCAGTTGGGGATTAACAATTTTTATTTTAATAGAGAGGAACTACGATATAACACAATAGCCAGAAATGAAAAATGAATGTACAAATAAACATACTCTAGAGTCTATAGTGTATCCCGGTCATTTGTTAATTACATTACATTTTCATACCTCCACTTGACATTGTAGTTATTGTACATAATTAATTATCTCATCAAGAATAACCGCTTTCCCAATTACCTACAAGAATAAAAATTTATCAAGATTAGTTTTTTGAGGCACAACATACCTTATTTCATTTTCTAGTCTCTGCAAAGTAGAAGTACCTTATTACATCCAGGGACAAGGTCTTGCAAAAGTTTCATTCATTCACTGATCTTTTCTCATCTAGCCTTTCATTCAAGAAAATGAATTTTCTATTTTATTTCAAAGCACTTCAAATGATATCTTGATTGAAAATCTTAACCTTCGATAGACAAAATGTAGATCAAAAATTTCATTAAAAATATGGAACCATGCCCTCTCTTCTAGGCTATGCCTATCAGTCGCTTGGCCTCTTCTTTCTCTCACATGAATGTAGTCTTGCTTGACTAGTACAGAAGAAGGTTTCACATTATCAGCTATTTTTTTGGGACAACTTTCAGTTGTTTCAGCACTATTACATTCTTAAATCTTATCCTTTAAATCATCCTGGTCTTTTTTACTCTCTCCAACTTCGTAGTGCTTTCCATTCCTCTCAGTATTATCTATTTCCTTGGTCCGTTAAGGGACAAAGTCGACAACATTAGGGTTTTTTGCAATAAACAAGGGTATTTCTAGGACACAGTCAGGTGGAGCAAGAGTACAAGTGCCAACTTTCTCATGAATGTGGGACACTCAAACTTAAGCTTTTCTATAGGAGTCATGAGGTTCAGTGTGGTTATTGAGACTTCATCAGATGGCCATTCTCTGGACTTAAATTGTGTGACAGCATTGTGGCTGATTTTGAAACTGGAGATTGAACATACATTTGGTTTATTTTCAATAGACATTTTCATCAATAAATGTAAAGCAATGGCTAACAAATACTAGAAATTAATAAATAGAGAAGACATGGTAATAAGCAACAGTACCTACAAAATTGTTACATTGAGACACAAAGAATAAGGAACTATTGTGCACCAATAGAGACCACCGAAACTATCGTCTTTCCCACTTGCTATTTTTTGATGACGTATTATGCATGGGATTGGCTAATCTCTTTGAATGGATTGGATAAGCTCTCTAAATGGATTTCTTTCCACCTTTTCATTACTAAATTTTGGACCAAAAAAAAATTCCTGCATACGACTCAAGAGTTTGATTATTGAACGCTTCTACCTCGTGCTGAATGGGTTACACGTTATGGGAATAACACACAAATTTAAGTGGTTGTTTAGTTCATGGAATAAGAATTGAATTCCGCACAAGCCCTGACCACCAAATTTCACATATTGACTTGGCATACCAAAATGACCTCATGTAGGCACTTGCATGGTTCACAATGATTCAAAAAAATTATTACTCCTGTAGCCTGTTGGTGTTATGCTGATTGTTGCATGATTTGCAGAAGTACCCTTGTTGCATTATTACTGACCTATGCTTCTATTCAACTTACTACACAAGAATACATGTCATAAGTGAGCTTACCTTACCTTGATAGGTATTAGATATTTTATTGGAATGAATACAAATAATAGCACTCAGACAGGGAAGGTTATTTCTAGTTTGAGAGGGCATTTCGACTACTCATTTAGATATTTTGCTACAAGAAATCACGATTCTATTTGTAGAATCTAGGACACTCGAACTTAAACTTTTTATGTAGCAATCCTGAGGTATAGTGTGGTTATTGAGACTTCATCAGATGCTTGTATTGGATGCTAAGACCAATTATGATCAATTTCAAGAGATCGAACCTTTAGGTGAAAGAATCGGCATATTATTAAATATAGACACAAAGGCACCTTTTATTAAAACAACTGACTGAATATATGCGGGCTTGCTATAGAATAATCGATGCCATGAATTATAAATATTTAAGTTCCTTGATATAGGATTTGAATTATGGGAGGTTCCAAGGGGTGTGGAGTAGATTCCTTTATCGTTGAATGAACTTACTCGAAGGCCTTTTGGTGATTAGTTAAAACTATAGTATTTATTATATATATATATATATATATATATATATATATATATTTCAAAAAAAAAAGGGAGAGATGCATATACATTATACTAATATTGTGAGAGGGTTGTTACATTCTTTGTTAGGAATTAGGGGTAGATTTTTCATTTGCAGATAAAATTTCACTGTTAGAGGCATTCTAATGGATCCCAAAAAGAAGAGCGAGTATATGGAACCATTTCCAAATGGTTGAGTTACAGATACTATTGAAGCTTGACAAGATGGAATTTTGTGGGCTGAATTAGACTCCAGACACATTTTGGCCCACCAGTGAAACTTGACTAGTGACTTGGAAGAAACTAGCCAGTCAACCCACCCATGATATATATATA
Source organism: Pinus albicaulis (assembly GCA_034641835.2). NCBI lineage: Eukaryota > Viridiplantae > Streptophyta > Pinopsida > Pinales > Pinaceae > Pinus > Pinus albicaulis. Next base: position 736,110,634 of record CM076582.1, read on the forward strand.
TATATATATATATATATATATATATATTCTCCATGTAATTTATTACTGTCTTGGAGTTAGATTTATCATTTATTTTCCCAAACTGGCTAAAATCATCTGTAATCTCTTATTAGTTGTTAAAATATGTTTTATGCACCTTAGCATCTATTAGACAATTATTTTATTTGGTTGGTTCCAAAATAATTTTGGACATCTTGGTTGAAGTTGCCTTAGTGCTCACAATATCTATTTTCCGAGTTCCGAAGATGGAGGAAGTTTGCCACATGCCTCAGCTCCAATGTCCTCTTAACGGTGCCTGCTATTCAGAGGAAAGAAGAACTGGAGACAGGCAAGAAAATACTATATTGGTACAATCCCATGGTGTCTACTTTGATATTCTTTTTGTTGAGGTGAGGCTGGCATCCAGAAGATGATCTTCATCCGCATCTGCTGCACCCATGAGGATCTTGTTAGAGAATGCAAGCAGACTCCCCACCAAATGCTATTGCTGAATGTTGTCCTACCGGGTGTTCCCCCAAGTACCGGTAGGACCGAAAAAGGACGTAATAATTTAAGTGTTGCTTTGGAACTCGGGGTGGGGGTGGGGGTGGTGTAGAAATTTGTTTGAATAATGATTAATTATTCACTCGAGACTATTCCCCTGATCACAATAAAATTCGAATTTATATGCAACACATAATCTCTTCCACTCAGATCATCAAACATGCGGAAAATAAATCAAGCGATAACACATCAAATCATCATACACATTAACACAGTATGTGTGGGGAAAGCTTATAGCTGAAAACCCCCAACTATAGTATATTATAAATGGAGAAAAAAAGTAACAACTCAGTACAATACTCCTCACAAGTACCCGCAAGACTATCTCATGAAGTCACACACACCTAGCTCGCCGGAGATTCTGAATTACTCGGTTCAAAACTCACACCACTCACCGCTAATTGCCTCGCCTCTCCGCGCAATCCGTGCCTCATTGCCTTACAGAGATCCAAGGTTCGAATATCCTTGGCTTGACAAACGTTAAATCATCATGGGAAATTCCTCCAAGTATGGTGCAAATCTCATGCACAAATCGATGTCTATGAAGATAGCTTCCCTCCACCTCATCTACCTCTTCCACTGGTCTTCACTGAACTGTCCATGCACTGTAGTGAACTGATGTGTTCTTGAGTTGAATAATGAGTTAATAATTAGTGAATTAAATAATATCTAATTCACTCCACTCATTACTATTTGATTAGCTAGTTACACTAATCACAACTAGTTCAACTAAGTTAAATTGAACACAACTCCACCAACTGTCTCATCAACTCCACCAAACTTTTGCCACTGAATTCCTAACTGAAGTCAACCATGCATGAGCTCACCAAACCCTTAGGAATAGCATAATTCCTCTATTAGATGCATGAGCCACTTCTGTAGCTCCAACTGAAGTGCTCCAAGAGAGTAACTGAAGTTTAGAGTCCAAATATTATTAAGGGTAAATAATATTTGACTTTTCTATTTTTAGGAGAGTGCGCGCAGTACTTCGACTTTGACCTTGAAAATAAGTCCCATATATTTTTACCAACATGACCAATGCTCCAAGAATCTCACATCGGGAATCCCCCCGAACCATGCTCCATATGTCTAAAAACAGACATATGTCTAAAAACAGACTTTGCGCCAAAAATAGCCTGCGGGCCCACTTAGTGAAGGCGACTTCATTTCACTAAGCTCCATCATCTTGTTGCATTTTCAACACTCCCTCTCAACAAGATATGGATTATCTGCAACCCCTATCCTGCCTCTGTGGAATTCGAACTTGCTCCTGGTGAGCCCTTCGTCAGGATGTCGGCATCCTGATCCTCCGTGGGAACATATGAAAGCATCATGATTCTCCACTAAACACAATCTCCGATATGATGGTACCTGATGTCAATGCGTTTGGACCTATCATGAAATACTGGATTAGCCGAGAGTTTAATGCAACTCTGGTTATCACAATAGATCACTGTAGGCTCCAAATGCAACCCGAACAATCCAACGAGGATCTTCCTCATCCAAATAGCCTCGCATGCAGCCAGCTGGCACAACATACTTTCAGCCTCTATTTGAGCCCAGGTGCACGGATATACGGCTGTTGTACCGAAGCGTTGTTGACCCAATGCTGAAAACTCCTCCAGAAGTGCTCTTCCGGTCCGTTGGACTCCCTGCCCAATCTGCATCAGTGAAGCCAGAAAGCTTCACTCCATCCTCGTGTCTGTACCATAGACCATATCCCGATGTGCCTCTGATATAGCGCAATACATGCTTCCCTACCTTCCAAAAGAGCTTGGTAGGCTTAACCATAGCTTGCGAAAGCTGGTTAACTGCATAGCATATATCGGGTCGTGTATTGACCAGATACATAAGCGACCCCACCAACTGTCGATAGACAGTGGCATCCACTACCTCCATTGAAGTAGCATCCTCCTTCCTCCAACCACCAGGAAGAGGAGTGTCAACAGGCTTGCAGCCTTGCATGTTGAACCTCTCCAGAATCTCCCGGGCATACTTGCCCTGAGAAACAAACAGTCCTCCACTGCGCTGCCAAATCTCCAATCCGAGGAAATAATGAAGGATGCCCAAGTCCTTCATCTCAAACTCTCGTGCAAGATCCTCCTTGCATGAAAGTATCAACTGCTCATCGCCAGTCAAAATCATATCATCTACATACAGTACGATGATCAACAGCTTCCCCTCCACCACAATCTGGTACAGGTTTGGATCCGCCTCACTCTTGGAGAATCCAAGCCCGGTGAAGTAGCTGTCTGTCCGAGTGTACCAAGCACGAGGTGCTTGCTTCAGCCCGTACAGTGCTCTCTTGAGTCGGCACACATGCGACTCACTGCTGAAGATCTAAAAACCTTCAGGCTACTCTATGTACACCTCCTCCTCAATAACTCCATTGAGGAACACAGTCTTCACATCCATCTGATGAATGTGCCACCCCATCTCCGCTGAGAGAGCAAGGATCGTCCGTATGGAAGAGTACCTTGCGACAGGTGCATAGGTCTCCTCATAGTCAATCCCCTTGATCTGTGAAAAGCCACAGGCGAAAAATCTCGCCTTGTACTTCTCCACACTCCCGTCAGCTGCCTGCTTCACTTTGTAGATCCATCGCAAACCCACCACTGATTTCACAACCGATCTTGGGACAATCTCCCATGCACTGTTCCTGACGATTGAATCATATTCCTCGATCATGGCATCAACCCTTGCGGGTTCCTCCACAGCTTCCTCAAAAGAGGATGGCTCCGTCACAACACATTGACTCACAAGAGCCATGTATCCAGTGTACTGATCCGGTGACTGCCTCTATCTGCGTTGTGCTGTAGGTGGTCCTACAACCTTCTCTGCATCTCGAGCCAGTCGCTCAGCTTCTGTAGTGCGCATGCGCCCTCTGATGGTTGGTGCTGCATGGGTGGTTTCTTCCACCTCCTGAACTTCCTCTTGTGGCTGATCCACATCCGGAAGCTCCTCCTTAGGAACTAACAGCTCCTCATCTACATGCAAGTGTAGCTCCCTCTCAAGCGAACACTGCATGGCTTTCTCCTCTTGAAATTTTATATCCCGTCGCACAACAGTCTTGCGACTGTCTGACAAATACACCCGGTAGTTGTGAGGTGTATCAGTGTACCCCAAAAATATTCCAACCTCAGCAGTTGGATCCAGCTTCCTTCTCTCATCCTTCGTCACATGCATGTAGACAGGAGAACCAAAAATCCGCAAATGGGAAATATCAGGCCTCTTGCCAGAATAAGCCTCCTCCGGTGTACTCATGCCAAGAACATTGTGAGGACAACGGTTCTACACATACACTGCTGTATTGCATGCCTCAGCCCACAAGTGAAGGGGTAGGCCCTGATCATGCAACATCACCCGTGCAACACCCACGATCATTCTGTTCTTCCGCTCAGCCACCCCGTTCTACTGTGGGTTATGGGGTGCGATGAGCTCTCTCCGAATCCCTTCTGCACTGCAGAACTCCTTGAATTCAGCCGAGATGAATTCACCACCGTTATCACTCCTTAGAGCAATCACCTTCTTCCCCGACTCCTTCTTGACCAGTGCTTTAAACTCACAGAACTTCGCGAATGTATCGCTCTTCTTCTGCATGAAGAAGATCCAGCACTTTCGAGAGAAATCATCAACAAAGATCACATAATACCTGTGCTTTGCTGTCAAAGCAACTAAGAAAGGACCACACACGTCTGTGTGAACTCTCTCAAGGATCGTCGTGGCGCGACTATCCTTCTCGTGAAAGGTGGCTTTCACATACTTCCCTAAAGTACACCCCTTGCACTGATCTGACTGCGCAAGGGTGCCCTTAGGAAGCCCAGTAGAAATCTGCTGCAGAATATTCAAAGCTCCATGGAGAAGGTGGCCCAATCTCCTGTGCCACATTTCGCCCTCATCATCCCGGCTCACCACTTCTCCCGCCTTGCATGCCATAGCTGCGCAGCCATCTACCTGCAACTGATAAAGGTTCTTGGTTCGAACCCCTATCTTCTGGGTCTCTCCAGTAGTCTTATTGCGCAGGAATGATTTTCCTTCGCTGAAGACCACATCATACCCCTTATCCTCCAACATCGCCACAGAGATCAAGTTCTTCTTCAATCCAGGTACATGCATGACATCCTTCAATACAAAGGGTTTACCAGACTCCCTCCGAAAGGATATGGTACCGATACCAGTCGCACTGTATCTACCATCATCGCCCATCTCGATGTGCACACCCAAATCTTTGTCCTCCAGATCTGAGAACAACTCCCGATCTCCCGTCATATGAAATGACGCACCGCTGTCCAAGAACCATACCGATCCCATCACACTTGAAACCAAGCATGCGATCAGTGAAAATTCAAGCTCGAACTTTGAAGCCAAATCTTCTCCATCTGCAGATCTTCCCGCTTGCTTGTTCTTCTTCTTCTTTGGACAATTGGTAGCATAATGTCCGTGATCATGGCAGTGAAAACACTTCACTTTCGCCATATCCTGCTTCTTGCCCTTTGCACCAGAATGAGAGGTTTTCTTACCCTTCCCTTTCTTTTTTTTGGCCACCAAAGTGCAATTTTCTTCATCAGCTCCCTTTGATGAAGATCCATCTCGAGTAGTCCTCCTTATCTCCTCCTGCATGAGATCCGCCCAAAGGCGCTCCCATCCCGGCAGCTTCTCCCGACCATTGACACTATCTTGATATGAGTGCCAAGCCTTCGGAAGACCAAGGAGAGCCAGGTCAACCATGTCCTCATTTCGACAGTCACCCCCACACTTCCCAGCTCATCTCTGCATTGAGTGAACTTCATGAGGTATTTGGCGATACTGTCGCCTTTCTCCATCTTGATGTTCCTGAGCTTATCTTTGAGCGCCAGCTTCCTTTGGTCACTCTTACTCTGGAATAGATCTGTCAAAGCTTTCCACATTAAATATGGAGTAGCCTTTCCATGCAGGCTGGATACAATATGATCCTTGACGCCCTCCAACGGGATCCTTCGACACTTCGCCATCTTCTTTTTCCATGCATCGACTTCAGCAGGATCAGTGGGCTTTTGGACATCCGTATCTACGAACTCCTTGAGACCATTATCTTCTAATACTGCTTCCATGCGATCCTTCCATGCAACATAATTCGAACTGCCTTCAAGAGCATATTCGAGTCGCAAACCGTTGAAAGACATTTTCAACAACGGCACCAAGAAAACAAAACTGCTGCAAAATTCGAATTCCACCTCAAAGCTCAACCGCTCTAGATATGTGAGAACAAATTATTTCTAGCACAGAGATTGACTGCAAGGGGCGTTTAGCAGACCTTTCACTTTCCGAAGAAAGATGAATCCGGAGGCTACCTGGCCCGCATGCAGACTCTGTCTACCGAAATAAGTTTGTAATCACTGTGATGATCAATCTCTGCTTCAATAGCTCTGATAACATGTAGAAATTTGCTGAATAATGATTAATTATTCACCGAGACTATCTTGATCACATACAATTCGAATTTATATGCAACACATAATCTCTTCCACTCAGATCATCAAACATGCGGAAATAAAATCAAGCGATAACACATCAAATCATCATACACATTAACACAGTATGTATGGGGAAAGCTTATAACTGAAAACCCCGTAGCTATTTTGTATATTATAATGGATAAATCATGTAACAAACTCAGTAAAATAGTCCTCACAAGTACTCAGTACTATCTCATGAAGTTACACACAATCTAGCTCAGTTTTGAACAGGTTACTGGTTCAAAACTCACCGCCAATTACCTTGCCTCTATTGTGCAATCCAGGCCTGTCTATATAGAGATCCAAGGTTTGAATCTCCTTGGCTTGACAGTGCAATCATCATGGGAAATTCCTCCAAGTATGGTGCAAATCTCATACACAACTGATGTCGCCACTGATAGCTAACTCAACCCTTTCATCTACCTCTTTCACTGGTCTCCACTGAACTGATCATGCACTGTAGTGAACTGATGTGTTCTTGAGTTGAATAATGAGTTACTAATTTATGAATTAAATAATATTTAATTCACTCCACTCATAACTAATTGATTAGCTAGTTAAACTAATCTCAACTAGTTCAACGAAAATAAACAGAACACAACTCCACTAGCTGTCTCATTAACTCCACCAAACTTTTGCCACTGAAGTCCTAACTGAAGTCAACCATGCATGATGCCATCAAACCCTAGGAATAGCGTAATTCCTCTGTCAGATGCATGAGCCACTTCCAAGGCTCGAACTGAAGTGCTCCAAGAGAGTAAACTGAAGTTTATAGTCCAAATATTATTAAAGGTAAATAATATTTGACTTCCCTATTTTAAGGAGAGGCAGTCTAAAAATAGACTTCGACCTCTTTGACCTAAAAAATAGAGTCCCATCTATTTTTACCAACATTACCAATGCTCCAAGAATCTCATACTGGAATCCCCGAACCATGCTCCATATGTCTAAAAATAGACATAGTCTAAAAATAGATTTTGCGCCAGAATTTGCCTGCGGGCCCACTTAGTGAAGGCAACTTCATTTCACCAAGCTCCATCATCTTGCTGCATTTTCAACAGTGGGGAAGGTGGTGATTTTCTTAAACATGGAAGTATGTAGTCATCAAGTTGTGGCATGACTGAAGAGAGAATATTGGCTTTTTTCAAGGCCCTTAGGATAGACCTTATAAAAAGAAAGTATGTAGTATGTAGTATGTAGTACAACTATAGGTGTGGTGTGGTCAGTAGGCCCTACTAATTTACAACTATAGGTGATCTCTATCCTGCGATCTGTGTTTGCAGCTCTATGAGGATCTTGTTGGGGAGGGGGGTTGCAATAGACTCCTCTACTCATATGCTATTGTTTAATGTTGTCCTACTGGTGTTCTTGTTAGCTGGTAGGACTAAAAAAGGACGTAATAATTTAAGTGTTGCTTGGAACTGGGTGGGGGGTGGGGGTGGGGAAGGTGGTGATTTTCTTAAACATGGAAGTATGTAGTCATCAAGTTGTGGCATGACTGAAGAGAGAATATTGGCTTTTTTCAAGGCCTTTAGGATAGACCTTATAAAAAGAAAGTATGTAGTATGTAGTA
>CM076582.1:736118344-736379452 GCA_034641835.2 Pinus albicaulis
CACTCTTGTTGTTGAGGAGGTAAATCCCCTCTGCGGACAGAGGCGATCCCTACTAACCTAGTAGGGGTCTAGCAACAATCATCAAATGTTACAGCGCAAATTCCTAGTTACGAATAAAAGACCAAAGATGGAGGCCTACCTGGAATCCAATGCTATGATCCGTAGAAGAGAGCATTCCCGTTCCTCAGCCTCGGCAGATCACGATCCTCCCACGATCTCCGCGGATGGACACCTGCACATGCAAGAAACAACACGAATACAAGCATAAAATCCAAAATACGCAACTATATATCAGTCAGAAAGGATATAACTCATTATTAACATAAGTGAAAACAGAGTGGAACCATAACCGTAATCATTCATTAAATAACAATCGAAAGAGAGTACAACCAATGTTCTGACGTCACGGTCTCCTTCGGATGGGTCTCCAGTCGTTCACGTATCGCAAAGCTCGCCAGGGAAAGGGAAAACCTCTCCAGAGTCTCTCGACGATAGTCTCCTTACTTGAGTCGGCCTTAAGGGAAGAAAGAGGGCTCTTACAGCACAAAGGCTCTTGGGAATTTTGAGATTCAAAGCTTAGGCACTTCAAGACTAGCTTGCCATGGAATTGAGCAGGCTTTTATAGATGGGGAAGGAGGGAGTTGGGATCCCTATTATTGTGGGATTGGCCCTATCAACAAGGAAGGTTCCATGGGAGGTGGCAAACCACTTCCCTTCCATAGAACTCCCGCAGCCAAACCTCCCAACTCAATATAGGCAATGGTTTCTGAGTTTGTTGAAACACAACTTCCGCCATCTTTATTTAAAAAACACTCCTTAAATTGGCTGGCGCGACTACTGCTCTGGGACAGAGCGCCAGTTGGCGCGGCCTCTTTGCAGGATTTTCCCCATTGGCGCGAGTGCTGAACTGTCTGCCCGCACCAATGCAAAAAGGGATGTTTTTCATGATTTTTGCAAGGAGATGTCTTTAGGGCAAATGAAGCTCATGCTTAGAGGAATGCATTGATGATGTTTTCAAGGCATGACAATGTTCACAGGTCACAAAATGGGTCCTCCATTATGCGGGACGGGGAATGGTAGGGACGGTGACAAATTACTGTGTAACAGATGCCCCCTAAAGTATGAGGCCCGAGAGAGAGAGGGGTGAAATGCTTTACGAGAACATGTTCAACTGAAGGCCCGCCGTCGGAAAACCTGCGCAGAAAAAATACAACTGATATCTCAAGTACATGATGTATATGTGGTATGGGCGCAGCCATCCGAAACAGAGTACACTATAATCCGGATCCAGGGTATGGGCGCAGCCATCCAACGAGGATCAAATAAATAGACTCAGGTATGGTCGCAGCCATCCAATCAGTGAGTCATATACATAATGATAATAATCCACAATCGCAGCCTGGATTACAACAGACACAATCCAGGGTCTTGCGCTCCATCTCGACCCAAAAAAAGTACAAGTTCAAGCATGTGAATATGTGAGCTGAAGTCGAACATGCAAGAACATCGTCTGATTACCAGCCAATGATGAAAGCTTTTAACAGACGCGAGAGAAACCACCAATAATGACAATGGTCCTCAAAGTACTACAGGTACAATCTACGGTGTGCGAATAAATGAGTTGACGTCGAACACCCGCAGAATCATTCGATCGGAAGTCAATGATGTAAACTTCACGTCGAATGCGACGAACCTGCCATTGAGGCATGCAGGCTCCAAGGTACCATCAGGAGTCTCTAGACCAACTTCCCGGATAATGAGTTGAAGTCGACAGGAAGTGACCTTGATCGAAGGTGGGCCATAATGATTCCCACATCATCGACACGAGACAGAGGAACATGATGTTTTTTGTTGTGAATCAGGATCATATGAGAAACAGAGGAAGGTTGATATTTGTAGAGGCCAACTTCTCTTGAACACATGAATGGCACGACAGTGGACTTGGCAGTATTTGACATCAACGGATCAGAGGTCATGGTGACGAGGCAGTGAACAGATGAGAGGTCAAAAGAGATTACCCAAACCCATGGAGGCAAAGTGAAGCAACGAGATGAGATGTCCCCAACCCGACACTGATGCAGACAAGTGCCATGTTCAAGAGCGACATACTGCCGACGACAATGACGATGGTTCCATTTTTCCCCCACCATTTCTGGCGAGTACCCCAATTATTTTTGATAACAAGCTTGAAGGGGATAGCATATGCTTGTAATATAAGTCCGCCCTTTGGGCGAATCCATCCTAGTGCATTTAACGAGTCCTAGGAAGGAGGAACTCGGAGAACGTCATTTCGACTGAATCCGATGTCATCAGGGTTTAACGAGTCTGACAAAGGAAGAACTCGGCGTCTTTTCATGTTTAGAGAGTTTGAAAAGACAGCAGAAAAGTAAACTCCACAGGTCCCTTTTCGTAAATAGTTCCTCATATCCAAAAAGGTAGAAAACAATATCCGAGAAAACCTCCTAGTCGCGATAGGCTAGGGTATTCCTTTTTCGTAATCAATCCATCCCAGCCCGAAAAAGGGTTAAACGTATACTGGGTAGATGTCGATTCGTGTCCATTTTAACGAGATCGAAACGACAAGGGCCTCGGCAATATTTTCATGTTTAGAGAGTCAGAAAAGAGCTGAAAGATGACTCCAAAGTGACTTTTTCGTGTATTTACCAAGTCCGAAAAAGTATAAAATACAACTCGTTTCCATCGTTAAAGTCGCAAAAACCTACTGCTGCACATACCAAGCAAGCGTAAAACCCATTTTCAACATAACATATTAAAATATGTGATAAAAATATCTTTTAAAACTCATCTTATGTCAAAAAAGTTATAAATATGCCAAAATGGTAAAAACAAAATTACATTTACTATTTACCTTGGTAAAAAGCAGCAGTGGTCCATTTGGAGTGCAAACTTCTGACGGCGATTGCGACAGATCCGGTTGACCATTCATATTCTCGTCTGCTACAGGTAAGAGGTGCTTCCCTGTACTTCATTTCAATCCATTTTTTAATAGTTTTCCCTTATGTATCAGCCCTCTGTGGCCACTCTTTGAATTTTTAGGGCCGCGCTCATTGGTGCGGGTATCGGGCATGGACCCGCGCCAATGGGATTTTTATGCAAAGGGCTCGCGCCACGTGGCGCGACTGTTCACAAAACAACCGCGCCAGCGGCCGAACCCAAAATTCCGCCTAAAAATCCGAAATTTTAATCATTTTAAATGAAATTTGAAGCCTACCAGAGATCTAATTAAGGGTTTATGACCATGTGGATGCAGGAAATCAAGCAAAATGGTGATTGAGTGGAAAGAACGAGAGCATGGAGAAGAGGATGAACAGGCCATAGAAAGTGAGGCTTGCATGAATGCCCTCAGAAACTGTGGGCTAAAGAAGTTCTTCCTTACACCCTGTCTACGAGCTCAGCCCAAGCTCCTCCAGTATCTGATCAGTATTTGGGACGAACATGAACAAGCGTTCATGTTGCGAGACCAGGTATTGGAGCTGGAGGTTTCTGATGTGTATTTCATAATCGAATTGTCTCGCAGAGGTCCGGTACCCATCCTGACTGGGAGCAGACCATCTGGCGAGAATATGGAAGAAGTGATGGCACGAGTGTGCCAAGGAGCACAAATGGGATCAGGGAGCAAAAAGGTGGATATCCACACTATCCCCGATCTGGCATTGAGAGTTGTCCTACATACCATCACGCGGGCTGCAGGGTCGCAGGCACCGCACGAGGCCACAAAGGCCCAACTCCTGCTGGCCTCAGAATGCATGAGTCCCTTACTGTTTGACTGGGCAACAGCAGTAACAATAAACATGAAAAGACAGCTCACAAAATGCAAGCAAGCTAAACTGAAACAATTTGGCTATGGTTCCATCCTGGTATCGTTCATTCTGGAACGTTTACCAATCTTCCAAGGCCAAGGGGCCATAGTAGCAGATCCGATACCACGAGAGCCAAGAATGGCTCGCTGGGCAGCACTAATGCCCAGAGCTGGAGGCGGCCAACAGATGTTCTGGAGGCCAAAGTTATTTAGGTGGTTACGGCGCCAGTTGAGTGTAGTGGAGGACTAGCCATATGCAGGAACTGACTTCACTGGAGACCCAGATCTCCCACTGCCAGAAGGAGACGACTGGGACGAGGAGTTGGGTAAGACCTCATGTTTTTTGATTTTTATGTTTTATGTTTTTTTTTGTTAATACACATTCGTCCTAACACATTTTATATATGTATGCAGATGTGGGCCCTGAGAGACTAGCTGGGATGTCTCCAATCTCGCGGAGGACTCATCTCGCCCCTGATCCTCAGGGAGAGGGCACAGGAGGGGAGGAGTTGATCCAGAATCTCGAGGGCATTGCCCGAGGGATCCCGGACTATGCTCGGCTGGCGGATGTACCGATGGCGTACCAGCGTCATACGGTGGGAGTTCCAAGTCGGATCCACCGAATCTTGAGACGCTTAGTGCGTGCAGTTACATGTTATCATGAGCACCATGCGGATTAGCTCTTAGGGATTATACCACACATATTTTTTGAGAGACATATCGTCTTCGGATGTACTTAAGACGATTATGTATATTTTGACTTTATGTGACACACTCTATGTAAACATTTCGATATCTATATATATATGCATATCTATTTCTGGATGGATCTTTCTTTACATGTGATGATGATTTACAAATTGCGCAAATGTCTGTCTAATACCAAATTTGCTACTACATCTGTTAATGTATTCAAATGCCTGGGTATATGATGATATGTAATGTAGTCAAAATTCCTTTCCAGTAATCGAATACGCAGATACAGACGTAAAATGGACGGGTTTCTTACCGAATAGTGTCCATTCAGCTGTAACACTACAAGTTGCGAATCTAGATACACAAGCAATTCACGGATACCAAGGTTTACTGCCTCGATTAATAATTCTAACACATCACTATATTCCACGATGTTGTTCGTAGTACGTCCTAGGCACACACCTTGCAGGTTGACCAACTCACCAGCAGGATCATAGATTACCCAGGCTGCTGAAGACAGATTCCTGGTACTGCGGGAGGCACCATCCGCGAAACCAACAAATGGATGAATAGACATCTGCACAACCAGGAAGACCCAATCACCAGAAGGATGTTTACAAGGCACACCACACCATACATGCACACAAATGAAAAACACACACCTATGTACACACACCACAGCAAGAAATCACTTCAGGCATAGTACTTTTTGAGGTACAACCCATTTCTGGGCTGCGCCAGCGGAATTCCTTCATAATCTATAAGCTCATAGGCCCCATTTTTCAAAACACGTTTTACTATATAGGGCCCATGCCACATAGGCTGGAACTTACCGGCTCCAAGCTTGTCATGTGCTTGATCATACAGGAGGACGAGGTCTCCTTCGATAAAGGAACGAGGAGAAACAGATTGATCAAAATGAGTTTTGACTCTCTTCTTTTGTGCTTCGATAACCAAAGCAGCCAGACGACGGGTTTCATCTAACCGTTCCAGATACAGAAGACGTTCTTCCTCAGCAGAAGTATTAGGTAGAAGCTCCACAGCTAATTTCAACGAAGGAATCTCGCATTCAACCGGAAGAGTTGCTTCCAGACCATACACCAATTGAAATGGTGTGAACCCAGTTGCACTCTTTGCAAATGTTCGGTATGCCCAGAGAGCTGAGAACAGTTGGAGATGCCAATTGGATTTGTGAATACCAACTGTTCGCTGAAGCATAGTGACCAAAACCTTGTTCACTGCTTCAACCTGACCATTCGCTTGAGGGTAATATGGTGTCGAGCTGTCGTGACGCAAGCCCAACTTTGAAGTCAGCTCCGCCATCATATAATCTCGGAAATGAGTACCGTGATCAGTGACGATGGCTTGAGGAACCCCAAACCGTGCAATAACGTGGTTGAATATAAATTGAGCAGTCGTTTTACCGTCAGCAGCTAGTGTAGGCATCGCCTCGGCCCACTTGGTGAAGTAGTCGACGGCGACAGTTATATACGCATGCCCCCCAGCCGAGTGAGGGTTACACGTCATAAAATCCACGCCCCATTTCGCAAAAGGGCCGACGGTAATAACGGGATGCAAGGGTAAAGGCGGCGCGCGCATCTTGCGCTGAAATATCTGGCACGCATGACATTTACGGACTGCAGTGATACAGTCTTTGAATATGGAAGGCCAGAAATAACCTGCTCGCAGAATCTTCTGGGAAGTAGCATACCCGGACATATGTCCACCACAGGCGCCACTGTGGCATTCATTTAGGACCTTTTCAGCCTCTTCCAAGGTTAGGCATCGCCGGAGCACCGAATCTACTCCAATGCGGTATAAGGTATCTCCTACTATACGGTAGGGTTGGGACTGATGCCGAATCCGACGGCGGGCAGCTTTATCCAACTCAGACCGAAATGTCGAGGTTTGAAGATACACTATTATGTCACCGTACCAAGGGTCACGAATACTGATGAGGAAAAGCGTTTCGTCCGGTATATGGTATTCAGAGTGTGAGGGAGTAGAGTCTGTAGGGAGAGAGCATATCAGATCCGCGAAGACGAGTGATTTAGTTGACTTAGCGGTAGTAAAATCTAAGTCAAACTCCTGCAGGATGACAATCCATTTGGAGTACTTGCCCCCCAGTAATTGTCTAGAAAGAATATACGTCATAGGGTTGCAGTCTGAAACCACTGTTATCGTACGCAAAAGGATGTAATGGCGAAAGCGCTGTACAGCGTGTACTGCTGCTAATGCCAACTTCTCGACATGAGCATAACGCGTTTCTGGATCGAGAAGGTTCCGTGACAGATAATAAACAACATGTTCATCACCGTCATCGTCATCCTGCACCAAGACCATGGCTATGGTGCTAAATGCGGTGGCTAGATATAAAGTGAAGTCACGGTGGTAGTCCGGAGGACGAAGCAACGAAGCATTAACAAGCAACGTCTTCAGCTTCTCAAAGGATTGCTGAGCGATTTCGTCCCAATGGAAGGGAACGTTTTGCTTTAATAAACGAGTGAATCCTTTGGCCACCTCGGCATAATTCAGGATAAAGCGCCGAAGAAAGTTCGCTTTCCCTTGCAGACTCTGTAACTGATATAGGGAGGAGGGTGATGGGAGATTTATGATGGCCTCGACCTTTAAAGGGTCAAGGCGAATTCCGTCCTTCGAGACTATGAATCCTAAAAGACGGCCAGAATCAACGCAGAAGACGCATTTATGAGGATTAAGCCTAATATTGTAGCGCCTGCAACGAAGAAAGATCTGGCGGAGATGCTCAGGATGGTCCTCTCGCTTAGCCGAATGGGCTGGCAAGTCGTCCAGATAAGGCTGAACGATATGGCGAATGTCATGAAAAGCGTAGGACATCACACGCTGAAAAGTGGCTCCAGCGTTCTTCAAGCCGAACAGGAGCTTTTTATACGCGAAATTACCCCACAGACAGATGAATGTGGTCTTGTGTTGATCCTCGGGTGCAATATTGATCTGATTATATCCTGAGAAACCGTCCATTAAGGAATAGATCTCACTTCCGGCACATTCGTCGATGATCTGGTCTATAAACGGAGTGGGATAATTATCCTTTGGACAGGCGCGATTGATGTCGCGATAATCAACACAGACTCTAATCGTACCCTGCTTTTTATCGACAGGGACAATGTTAGACACCCATTCTGTGAGGGGGATGGGATAAATAAAGCCCGCGTTCAGAAGTTTTTCAACTTCTTCCTTGATGGCGGCGACTTTCCGAGGATGCATGGGGCGTAAGCGTTGGCGCACGGGCTTCGCACCAGGGTAGGTTGGAATCTCATGCACTACGATACTGGGATCAATCCCCGGAATTTCCTCGTAGGACCACGCGAAAACATCTCTGAATTCCTTAAAAAGCTCAGTATAGACTTGAATCTCATCGGGAGAACAAGTCACACCCACATGAATATTCTCAACGATCCCCGGTTTAACGGAGATGTTGGTTGGGATGGTTTGAGTAATGTTACTCAGGTTACCCTCCGAAAAAACCTCGTGCGTCAAAATGGGCGTTTGAAGAGGGGGGTAGGAACCTGAGTAGCATAACGCTCCAGACAGTCAGTCATTGCCCCCAAGCTAGGCATAAAAGAGGAGCGATGATGTCCATCGCCCCAAGGCAGCTCCTCAAGAGACATAGTTTCAATGATGGCCTCATCGGAAGGAAAAGTCTCTTTGAGAGGATTAGGTGAATCGGCCTGACCAAGCCAGGGGGATTGAGAGTAGACGTCGAGAGCCATGCTCAAAGGAGCATGCTGAGGAGGTGGAGGATCAGATGCGGCAAAAATTTCACAGTAGTTGATCTCTACTGGAGTCAAGGGCATTGATTCTCCAAACTCAAACACCTGCTCAGGCGTAGGAATAAGCCAGGGGTCATCAGACCTGGACATCATGTTGACTTGAGCGGTGTGCGGTGGCGGTGCGGGAAAAATACCCATGAGGACCGGGTCTTTGAAGAGACCAGGTCCCACACTGTCGGGGGGATTCGGAATCTGATCCACGTATGGCACGTTGTTCTTAGAGGTAGAGGTGAAAAATGACAACTGATCCACCGTGACAATTTTGCCCTCGTGAGGGAACTTAAGAAATCGAAAGACGGTGGACGGCACGCAGAGCATGGCATGAGTCCAGCTGCGACCAAGAAGTATATTGTAGTTGAGTTTAGCGTCAACCACTTCCACTTCCACGTTGACAGTCTTCCCCTGTAATGTGATCGCTAGACTCTCGAGAACACCCAGGGGTTTGGATTCCCGACCATCAAATGCCTCAAGGGCATTGGGAGATGACGAAAGGGATGGAGAGCCGATGGCCTTCCAGCAAGCGGAGGACATAACGCAGGTAGATGCACCTTCATCCATGACGGCCCTATGAATGTTCAGACCGTTAATCCCGACTTGAATAATAAGAGCGATTTGATGTGGAAGCCGGGGAGTGAAATTCTCTAAATCGAAGGTGAGAAGACTCGAGTCGGTGGGATCAATGCCCCCGATCGCAGACAATAAAGCCTTCCGTTGCGAAGGAAAACTTTGAAGAACTTCTAGCGCAGACATAGCGGACGGCGCCTGTGCCAAATCCTCAACAATGATGTAATGTTGAGCGGCACGAGCATTCGGATTATAAGAAGATCTTCGTAAGACACCTTTAGAAGGTGGCTTCACAACGGGTTCAGGAGTAGGCTTCTCGATTTCCAACGAACCGGAGGCAGGTAGGGGAGGCGGTCCATCCACAACTGCCTTCCCGGGTGCCTGCCGCGATTCGTTGTAATCCTTCGACCGCGTAGCGACAGAGATAGGTGCAACACTCTTCATCATGAAAACATGGGACCCAAATGGTGCAGATGGTGACGGATGTTTGACCATCTGGTTTTTCTGAGATGGGAATGGCTCTTTAAGCATAGCTGGAGTCCCTTTAGGGTCCTTGGAAAGTTGACTAACCTCGGATCGTCGTGGAAAATCCTTAGTATAATGGTCCCCTTCACAAATGAGGCAAGGGTACTTCGGTTTACGCTGAGAGCCATCCTCAGTACGAGATTTAGATTCTGGCTTCGGGGCATCAGATTTAGATTTGCCTTTGCCCTTCTTTTTCCCCTTGGAAGTTTTCTCCGTAGGATTGGCCTGAACGGCATTCACTTCCGCGGTTTTACCAGAATCGGAGGGGGCAGGATTAGCAGGAGCATTGTTGGAAGAATTAGACTTCTGCTTCCCATTCGAAGATTTCTTCGAATTCTGAGAGACAGAACCAATGACACCATCCACCGCAGGGGTAGGCGGAGCCTTAGAGGTTCTGGACCGCGGGGCATCAGGCAAGATATCATAAAGCGTGCCGAACTGAGAATATACAAGATCCAGATATTGGGCACGTGCAATGGCTTGTTCCTCTGTCACACACGCTCCCATCGCAATATCCTGAGCGATTTTATTCACAAAGGAGGTGGTGAACCAGTGAGTCAGTATCTGATCAGGTATGTGAAACTTGATCAGTCTACGACGGCGCCGCCACTCATGGATGTGATCAGAGATGTGAGTGGCTTTGTCCTGCTTTAGAGAAGTCAGGAGGTGCATCCCGGCTTCATAACGAACCGGTAAATGGAAGTGCGTGAGGAAAGCCATGGCTAAAGAATTGAAATCTTGGAAAATGTCGCGGGATAACTCTATGTACCACTTAGCAGCAGCTCCAGTTAAAGTACGCTGGAAGAGGCGCAGACGAATCGAATCGTCGACCCAAGAGTTAGATGAACACCAAAGATGATACGTCATCACATGCGCCTGGGGGTCCTCTCCAGCTTTTCCCTCAAACTTGAGGCAATCACCTGGTATCTTGGTGGGAACCAGAGGCCAATATGGATTATGTAAAATCGGATCATTGGTCAACTTTGAAACATCCGGCAACTCCAAGGTGGCCAGGAACGGCAATGGCGGATTGACCGGCATGCCAGACCCAGGATGAGGACCGTTACCTGTACTCCACAATGGTTGTGAATATCCTTGCCCCCATGGGTTCTGTCCCGCAGGATTCTGACCGTAGGGGGTGTAGGTCATATAACCAGACTGATTTGGATGCTGGTAACCAGAGTGTGGGGCCTGATAACCAGGGTACGGACCCTGATTATATGTCGGCCTGGTGTAAGCAGCGTTTGGATTTGGCTACTGAGTATAGGTAAAACCGGGTGGAGGAGGATAATACTGAGAGCCTCTGGGGTGGTTATAATTTGGTTGAGATTGACCATGAGGATAATAACCACCCTGAGGATGAGTAGGCTGCTGAAAAGTGGAACCCTGATAAGTAGGGCGCAACTGTTGATTTGGCTGCGGCATTGAATGAGTCGGCTGCTGAGCAGGGTTAATAGAATGAGCGGGCTGCCCTGAATGAACAGGTTGACCCGACTGAGAGGGCTGCCCTGAATGAACAGGTTGACCTGGATAAACAGGTGGCGCCGGTTGAGCAGGCTGACCTGGTTGTGAATGAGCCCTAGATTGCACCGGATGGGCCGGTTGGCTTGGAGGTGGAACACCAGGTTGTACCGGATGGGCCGGTTGGCCTGGTGGTGGAACAGGGCCAGGTGGTTGCTGAAAATCGGTTTGACCCGAAGTGGAACCATAGGATGGTCTCGGGTGATATGCAACGTTAGAAACAACAGGATACTGAGGTTGCATAGGTAAAGAAGGCTGGATTTGCCCCCCAGGACCATAGACCGGTCCCAGTTGATACCCCGGCTAAGGCTGAACAGGTTGATCGGAAGGGCTATAATACTGTCCTTGTGGACCGTACGATGGCCCTTGTTGGCTGACAGGATAGCCTTGCATGGGCTGCCCCTGTGGATCATAAAGATAGCCAGGTTGGCCAGCAGGTTGGCCTTGGAAAGGCTGTCCTTGCGGGTTATAAGCTTGGTTATAAGGTAAACCTTGAGCATAGAGGTAAGCCTCAGGAGCGGGTAGACGTAAAATCTCCCCGTGCTCATCATACTAACCTGGGAAAGCATACACGGGTGTACCATCCTGTGCATAGTGTGAAAAGTAAGAGCGGTTAGGATCTTGGGAGGATGGTCCAACCTCGGCGTTCGACTGTTGCAAAGACAACCAATACTCCTCCGCAGAGATGTTCTCCAATATAGCAGTTGCTAGATAAACATCTTCAGGAGTTGGCACAACCCTCACAGCGGATGCTGTGACAATAGGAGAAGAGGCGGCCACACAGACAGTGGGCCGGATGGGAACAGAAGTAACGGGCGTCTGAGGAGACACCCCGGGCGTAGTAGCAGCTGGCCTCGGAGAAGGAGTTGACACTCCCATAGAGGCTGCGGCGGAAATGATCTGACCCAAAGATCTGTATCCCTGTGGTAACGAGGGATTGGCTATTGACATGTCAGCCAGCTCAGAGTTATCTCCTTGAAACAATCTTCGTGGGAAGAGCTGATAGTCTTCACCAGACGTTGGGATTTCCTCACCAGAATCACTCATGGTTGATCCTGCCGTTAAATCTCGCAAGAGACGGCGAGGACTAGGAGGAAATACAGCAGCAACAAAAGGCGAACCCGATGTAAGAGAAAGGAAATCAGCTCCTAATCTCAATTCAGACACAGGGTCCAAAAAGGGCCAATTGAACTCAACTGGTCCTCCAAAGGGTTGCTCAGCAAGAACCGGTCCCCCGTCAGGAAACTCGGAAACAATAGGCTGCTGCGGTTCAGCAGAGGATTGGGAAGCCTCTGAAGAATCGTCCGTGTAAGGACTACCAGTAGACGAAACCGAAGGTTCTGCCACTGTGGCAAACGACCAGAGAAAAAGAAGCAAACACACACACGGGCTGAAAAAGAGTCAAGACACACGATCAAATGGTCAACAAGCAATATCTAACAGGGCGTATAATCATGGGTGATTAATTTTTACCACATTGGAAAATAAGAAACTTCACCGTTTCATGTTTTAAGAGTCAAGAAACGACAAAAGATGACTCTATCTCTTTCAGATTTGACATAAGCGTGAAAGGACAAGCGCTTGACGGTCTTTTCAAATTTAGGGAGTCAGAAAAGACCAAATGACTGCTCAAGAATACTAGGCACAAAGGGTGTACCAAATAACCATGAACTGCAATATACACCTTGGTTTTAATAATGAAAAAGAAATCAACCAAGGACTTTCCATACGTGCAGGCAATCTCCCCGAATGCTGTGTTCGGTGTATCACGGGTATAGGGCGGCAGACTCGGCTTCCTGTGGATAAAGGATTGAAAACCTAGAGGGGTCTCCCTTTATATACGCGACGGTACGGGGAGCACAAGTCCGTACTAGCGCTATCTAAAGCCAAAAGGCGAACGACAGCTGCTAGGTTTAAAGACGTCGGAACACGTCTCTAGCCTAGACCACTAAATATGTTTCGTTAGATTTCAATGCTGCCTTAGGTTAATTGAATAAATTTTATGGTTAATCTTCAATTAGGTTTCAGTTTTCAGGCCCTAACGAATGTGTCATCTCAAAAACTCCTAAATGAAAAGCTACATGCCACAGTACACCATTTCGTTCGATGAAAACTAGCTACAGAAGAGTTGAGAGTCTTTACACAAACCAAATGATCGGAAGACAAACAATGAGATCTCTAATGCAACTAATGAAATTGAAAACTTTTCATTCAAATCACTAATTACTAGTAAAATCGAAAAATTTCAATTTGCACTAATTCAACCAAAAGCACAAGAGATTTTTTTTTTTTTTAATTTTCAACGTTTGATAGCTAAATGCACTAAAAAAACTGAAAATAAACGGAACAACTTGAGAAACGATATTGAGAGAGAAAAACGAACAAATTTCACTCAATGACACAAGCAATCAGATCCCAAATCGACCAAAGTCTCTCAAAACCAAGAAAAAGACTCAAAGGCTCCAATGGACCGTGTGATCTAGGCCCAAAGCAAGACCAAACGAAATTTGAATGAAGAAACGAGCAATCACCCAAAAATCGCAACAAAACAGTGAACAACTACTAAAATAATGCGGAGGAGCAATCAGAGAGTTGACTGGATAAACAAAACACCAAAACTCCCAAGGAGGGCTCGATACACAAAGCCACTAGATGCCCTAGGGCTTAAAATGTGAAATCGATGGAGAAAAGCAAACAACCAAAGGACGAAGGCAAATTCCCAGTCAAACAGGACTCCAACACACTCAGGTAGTCAAAAAATCAAGAAGAAAAACACTAACCAGACCTAGAGAGCTCAAAACTGAGCAAACTCAAATACCCTACAGGAGTGGCGTGACTGTAAGGCTGCAACTGGCGCCAGAAAGCAATTGGCACGGGCAATACAAAAGCAACATGCGCCAATTGGCGCGACTGTCGGGCTAAAAAGCGCGCCAGTCGAGTTTCTCAGCCAAAAATAAAAAAGAACTACTCCAGAAGCAGATCAATGTAAACTAAGCAAACCAAGAAGCAAAAAACAACAAAAGAACCCAGCCCAGAAGGCTAACCAAGCAAGGAAAATCATAAAACAATCAAACGAGACAATCCAAACGAGACAGTGAAATCTAGACGATCCCCAGCGGAGTCGCCAAATTGTTGAGGAGGTAAATCCCCTCTGCGGACAGAGGCGATCCCTACTAGCCCAGCAGGGGTCTAGCAATAATCATCAAATGCTACAGCGCAAGTTCCTAATTGCGAATAAATAAGCCAATGATGGAGGCCTACCTGGAGTCCAGTGCTATGATTCGTAGAAGAGACAGCATTCCCGTTCCTCAGCCTCGGCAGATCACGATCCCCACGATCTCCATGAATGGACACCTGCACATGCAAGAAACAACACGAATACAAGCATAAAATCCAGAATACGCAACTATATATCAGTCAGAAAGGATATAACTCATTATTAACATAAGTGAGAAACAGAGTGGAACCATAACCGGTAGTCATTCATTAATAAGCAATCGAAAGAGAGTACAACCAATGTTCTGACGCCGCGGTCTCCTTCGGAAGGGTCCCCAGTCGTTCACGTCTCGCAAAGCTCGCCAGGGAAAGGGAAAGCCTCTCTAGAGTCTCTCGACGATAGTCTCATTACTTGAGTCGGCCTTAAGGGAAGAAAGAGGGCTCTTACAGCACAAAGGCTCTTGGGAATTTGGAGATTCAAAGCTTAGGCACTTCAAGACTAGCTTGCAATGGCAATAGGCAAGCTTTTATAGATGAGGAAGGAGGGAGTTGGGATCCATATTATTGTGGGATTGGCCCTATCATCAAGGAAGGTTCCATGAGAGGTGGCAAACCACTTCCCTTCCATGGAACTCCCGTAGCCAAACCTCCCAACTCAAGATAGACAATGGTTTCTGAGTTTGTTGAAACACAACTTCCGCCATCTTTATTTAAAAAAACACTCCTTAAATTGGCTGGTGCGACTGCTGCTCTGGGACAGAGCGCCAGTTGGCGTGGCCTCTTGGTAGGATTTTCCCCATTGGCGCGAGTGATGAACTGTATTCCCGCGCCAATGCAAAAGGAGATGTTTTCATGGTTTTTTGCAAGGAGATGTCTTTAGGGCAATTGAAGCTCATGTTTAGAGGAATGCATTGATGATGATTTCAAGGCATGACAATGTTCACAGGTCACAAAATGGGTCCTCCATTGTGCGGGACGGGGAATGGTAGGGATGGTGACAAATTACCTGTAATAGCTATGGTCGTGCACAAATCTGGCCCGTCTATGGGGTCATTTATGTCGGGTCCATCCTCTTCTATTCCCATTGTTTAGATGATGGTTATGTTTGTCCCAAACCAACCCACTGTGTGTGTGTCTTCCTCCACACCATCCGCTAGTGTGATTCCATCATTTTCTTCATCTTTTGTTGTTCGTGGGACACATCCTAATGCTTTTGCGATTTATATTGGGCCTGTTGTGAGTGGATCACAACCTCACCTGTCAGGAGTCCGTCAACCTATTAGTAGTGTTTCTATATCCTCTAATCCTATTCTTGGAGGTTTGTCATACGACCAGTATATGATGGATATTAAACATTAGAATTACCTCTCACAAGGTTCTCAATAGATTCTGACTCAGACCAATCCACCGCAATACTATGATGAGTTCGGAAATCACATCTATTACTATGGTCTTGTTCCACAAGATCCATTGTATTTTCAAATGCCACAAATTTCGATTCACCCCAACTACTTCACGTACTGATAGGGAAAACCCTATGGTCCACAAGGAAAACCCTCTTAAGGACAACCTTCAGTCCAGCAAGAACAACCCTATGGTCCTACTAGTCAACCTCATGTTCAGGAAGGAGTGCCTTATGTTCCTGAGGGGGAAACCTATCCATCTCAGGGACAAAATTTTGTGCAACAGAACCAGCCTTACGTTCAACAAGGCCAATCCCTTGTACAACAAGGCCAACCCTCCATTGGTCAACCAGGTCAACCCGGTATTTAGGGACAACCTAGCTTGTCTCAACCTTCAAGTCAACATAGTTTTGAGGGGCAACCTAGTCCACTTCTTTCAGGCCACCCTGCACCCCAAGGAATACCTGTTCAAACTGAGTACCCAGGCCAGCCTGCACCCCAGGGACAACCCGTATAGCCTCAGGGCCAACCTTTCATTCCTCAAGGTCAACCTTCGATGGTACAAGGTCCACCCCCATGCACTCATTACATCCCGTAAAAAAATTCGTATGTTTCTCATGCATGAAATCAGTAGTTCACTCAGAATCAATACCCTGGTCCTCAACCGGTTTATGGGAAAAAATATCAAAATTATAACCCCTATGGACAAAATCCTCTGAGACAGAACATATGGGCTCAAAATTTATCCCAACCAATTTGGAACCCCAACATTGATCTCTATCAAAGGATTTTAATGCCTTTCAATCCACAATTTCCATTCCTTGCTATGCTCAAACTTCCTGATCTATCAAAGTTAACGAATGATCCCATTCTTCATATTCCATATTGGCCCCAATTCCCACCATGATCCTTGGCGATTTCCCAAGTTTTAAGGCAAGTTTGGAAAATACCCCCAGGCACATGTTATGACATACCATCTATGGTTCTCCTTTAACTCCTGGGTTGATTATTCTATTCTGTTATGTCTTTTCCAAAGCACTCTCACTCGCGCCACTCCAAAGTGGTATATTGAGCTCTCTCGTGGCATCTTTCAAGATTTCAACTCTCTTTCAATGGCATTTCTCATGCACTTTCAGTTACCAGTTCATTATGAAACTGGGATGCACCTCCTAAAATACTTGAAACAAGATTTTTCCACTCATATCTCTGATCATATTCATGAATGGAGGCATCTTCGTCATTTAACCAAATTTGTGATCCTTGGTCAACTTCTAACTGATTGGTTCAATACCTATTTTATCGGTCTAATTGCTAAGGACATCACTATGGAGGCATGTGTTACTAAGGAATAAGCCATTTCTCATGCCCAGTACCTTGATCTCATGTACTCTCAGTCCAGCACGCTTCATGAACTCTATCCCGATGCTCCACGACCTGAATCTTCCAAAGCACCGACGACACCATCTGTTGACTGTATCATTGGTTTTGTGTCTTGGAATTATCGCAATTCTTATCCCAATTCTGTGAAGCAGTAATCTACTTCTTCCATCGATACTTCTTCTCAGCCATCTCCTAATCCTGGAAAGACCGCAGAATTAAATGTCGTCCAATCCACCTCGGTAGGTAAAGCTTCCAAAGGTATGAAAAATGGTAAAGGCAAGGCCAAAGTTGATACCCCGAAACAAGATTTTCCTAAACCCAATATTGATGATGACTCAAAATGTAAACCGAAGTATCCTTGTCTGATATGTGACGATGAACATTAAACCTAGGACTGTCCACAATGGGTCGAGGTGAGTCAGTTTCTCAAAGGCACTTAAGGAATTCTGGTTGTTCTTAAAGAACCATTCCCATCATAGAAAACTCAAATGGTGGAGCAACCTCAATCCTTCGCCCCTTTTGGCTCTCATGTTTTCATGATGAATGGTCCCACACCCATATCCATTTCTACCATATCAAAATATTATACTGCACTACGTTAGGCGATGGGGAAAGATATTTCATATGGTCCTTCTCCCCCACCTCCTTATGGCCCTCTTGACATTGAAAGACCCAGTCTTGAGCCCATTGTATGACCACCTTCTAAAGCCATGCTCTGTAAGTCATCCTATAACTCAAACACCCATACTACTTAGCATTACATTATTTCTAAGGATTTAGCTCAGGCGCCATCCACGTTGGAGGTTCTTCAGAGCTATCTGTCACAGCAGAAGGCTTTGCTATCTGCTATCGGAGGGGTGGACCCTGCTGATTCAAGCCTTATCACTTTTGATCTAGAAAATTTCAGCCCACGTATCCCTCATTAGATTTATTTGATTATCCAAGTTGGGATTAATGGTAAGAATATCCATCGAGCAGTCATGGACAAAGGTTCATCTACTTGCATCATGTCTGTTGCATGTTGGAAAGCCATTGGCTCTCTGACCCTTAACCAGTCTCCAAATGCTTTAGAAGCCTTCGAAGGAAGGGAATCTCGCCCTCTTGGTGTCCTCACAAGCTTACCTATAACGTTGGAAGGAAAACAGTTAATGATGAGGTTGAATTCATCGACGCCAAGCTCAATTATAATCTTCTCCTCGATCGCAGTTGGACTCATGCCATGCTATGCATACCGTCCACTCTCTTTCGTGTTCTTCGGTTTCTACATGAAGGGAATATCATCATTGTCAATCATTTATCATTTTTTTACTTCCACATCCTTCAAGAGAAACATTCCATATGTAGATTGTATTCCTATGCCTTATTAAAGTGTGGGGTTGGGAATTTTTAAAGACCCTTCCCTTATGGGTCTCTTTTCTCTTCCTCTACTGAACACTACTTAGGTCAATATTATCTCCACATCTTCTGATCCATGGATCATCCCTTCACCTAAGCAGGTTAATGAGTTTGGTGATGTGATGTCGTTAAGCCCAATCTAAATTGATTATTGTGAAGTTATCTCGACTTCGGATCCTCCTCCCTTTGATCATACTCCTTCGAATGTGTCTCTCGACACATATTCTCAATCCCCTTGGCTCGGTGCTTCGGATTCTCCTAATCCCATGAATGAGACATTTCCAACTGATGAACCCATCATGGAAACCATATCTCTAGAGGATCCTCCCTGGGATTATAGTCATCATCGTTCCTCCTTTATGCCTGGCCTTGGAGCCATGTCTACTTGTCTTAAGAAATTCACTTCCCAAGCTCCTTCCCATCCACTTCAAATGCCCATATTGACACATAAAGTTTTTTCGGAAGGCAACATTGGGAACATTACTCAAATGATTCCTATTAACATGTCCGTTAAACCGAGGGTTGTCGAAAACATCCACATTGGGGTGATCTATTCTTCTCATGAGATTGAGGTCTGTACTAGTCTCTTCCAAGAGTTTCAAGACATTTTCGCTTGGTTCTACGAGGAAATGCATGACATTGATCTGAGTATAGTGGTGCACGAGATCCCTACTTATCCTGATGCAAAACCTGTTCGCCAATGTATTCGTCCCATGCACCCTAGAAAGGCAGTTTCCATAAAGCGAGATGTTGAAAAACTTCTCAAAGAAAGCTTCATTTATCCAATCCCATTGAGAGATTGGGTCTCTAACATCGTCCCTATGGATAAAAAGCAGCGTAATATTCGAGTCTATGTGGATTATTGCGACATCAATCGTTCTTGTCCTAATGATAACTCTCCCACTCCCTTCATCAACCAAATCATTGATGAATGTGCTGGGAGTGACATCTTTTCCCTTATGGATGGGTTCTTTGGTTACAACCAGATCAATATTCTACTGGATGATTAACATAAGACCGCCTTCATTTGTCCATGGGGCACCTTCTCTTACAAGAAGCTCCCTTTTGGCCTTAAGAATGTTGGTGCCACATTCTAACAAGAAATATCATACGCTTTTCACGATATTAAGTACATTTTTCAGCCTTACCTGGATGACCTTTCGGCTCATTCTACTAAATGTAAGGATCACCTGGATCACCTCTGTCAAATATTTATTCATTGTAGATGCTACAAAATTCAAGATATTCTCGATCCTCTTAAGTTTCAAGCTATTGTTAACCTCTCCTCCCCTTCCTCTTTCAATCAGTTGCATATTTTGCAAGGGAAAGCTAATTTATTGCGTTGTTTTCTACTGAACTATGCTAAAGTATCCAAAGGTTTCACATGATTAATTAAGCAAGGCATCCTGTTCCTCTGGGATGAGATTGCCTAAAAATATTTCGATGCACTGAAGACTTTGGTTGTCAATGCTCCTCTTTTGTTCCCCCCAAATTATCATCGCAACTATTCACTCTATTTGACTGTGGCTTTTAGCACTATTTCCTTGGTTCTCGTACAATATGACGACAATGGTGATGAGCATGTCATTTATTAGTTGAGCCGTAATATTCTTGACACTGAAACGCGTTATGCTCATGTAGATAAATTGGCATTGGTAGTTGCTTAAGCTGTCCAAAATTTTCACCATTATATTTTACTCCACACAATAACCGTGATTTCCAATTGCAACCCCATGACCTATATTTTAACTTGAAAACTGCTGGGGGGGAAATAATCCAAGTGGATAGTTATCCTCCAAGAGTTTGATTTGGAATTCACTACTGCCAAGTCGAATAAATCATTTTTTTTTCCGATTGGATCTGCTCTTTACATTCTACCTCTGCTCACTCTAGTTTTGAGGAACGCATTCCAGATGACACTATTTTTATACTTAGCACTCTCGATCCATGGTACAATGATATCATCTTTTATCTCCAAACTTCCACCTTCCAGTCTGAGTTGACGAAAGATGCTCTTCGACGTATATGTCATCATTGGCAACCCTATCGCATAGTCGAAGATACTTTATACCGCATTAGAGCTGATTTCGTTCTCCACCGTTGTTTGACCCTCAAGGAAGCTAAAAAAGTCCTTAATGATGGCCATTCTGATGCATGTGGCGGTCACATGTATGGGTATGCTACTGCTTAAAAAATCCTTCGTGCTGGATATTTTTGGTCTACCATTTTCAAAGACTGTATTCTCGCTATCCATAAATGTCACAAGTTCCAGATTTACCAGTGCAAGATGCGTGTGCCACCTGCTCACCTCCATCCCTTCATTATCGTTGGTCCCTTTGTGAAGTGGGGTATCAATTTTATGACGGGTAACCCTCACTCAACCGAGGGGCATGTTTATATTATCGTAGCCATGGACTACTTCACTAAATGGGCTGAAGTAATGCCTACAGTCACAGCTAATGGTAAGATGACTGCACAATTTATTTTTAATCAAGTGATTACCAGGTTTGGTGTCCCTCAAGTCATTGTGACTAACCATGGTTCCCATTTTCACCATTATATGATGCCTTAGTTGACTGCTAAGTTTGATTTGTGTCACGACAACTCAACGTCGTACTACCCCTAGGCCAATAGCTAGGTTAAAGTCGTGAACAAAGTTTTAGTCACCATGCTTCAGCATACGATTGGGATGCACAAGTCCAATTGGAATGTCATGTTGTTTTTAGCTCTCTACCCTTACCGAACCTTGGTAAAGGATGCAATAGGATTCACCCCATTCCAACTTGTTTATGGTCTAGAAGCTACCCTTCCGATTGAATGTGAAATTCCTTCCCTAAATATAGTCATCGAATTACTGCCTAATACCTCGCCAAAAAAAGAATATCTTTGAGAGGCTAGATGACACTCGTCGCTTCACTGCTCTAGTCATAGAAGCACAAAAAGAGCGGGTAAAAGCCCACTCTGATCAGACGGTTTACCTTTATACCTTCGTAGAAGGAGACTTAGTCCTCCTGTATGACCAATCTCATGATAATCTAGGGGTAGGTAAATTCGAACCCATGTGGCATGGGCCCTACATCGTTAAGCATGTTTTATAGAACGGGGCCTATGAGCTTATTGACTATGAAGGCTATCCCTTGGATCATCCTAGAAATGGGTTGTATCTCAAAAAATATTATGCATGAGTTTCTCGTACATGTCCTTTTTTACATAAGTGTGTTTTATATTTTTGTACGATTTTTTGGCTTCGTGTACTTTGTGAGCATTTTTTCTTGCTTATTATGTATTTCGTTACTATGCAAATTTTTGTTACTCCTTATTTCAATTTCGTGGATAGTGCCTCTTGCAGTACTCGGAACCTGTCCTCCATAGCTTGGGTGATTTTTGATCCTAATGGTGAGTTGGTAGACCTTCAAGGTATTTTTATAGGACGAAAAACCAACAATGTCACTGAATATAGTGCAGCCATCGAAATCCTAATTGAAGCTATTATTGTCGACATTCATGAATTAATTATAAATCTAGACTCTCAACTTGTTGTTCTCCAGCTAAATGGGCATTATTCTATCATAAACCCTCAAATTCTAAGGATGTATTTGTGTGTTCATTTGTTAGAAAGGAATTATGATTATATCACATATCAACATATTCCTAGAAGAATGAATATGTTAACTGACGTAGTAGCCAATATTGTATTAGATAGACATTTGCGAAATTTGTAAAAGTAAATCATCATTACATAGTAATATTTAGACACTAAAATAAGCATATATATATATATATATATGTATATATATCTATGTATATATATATATGTATGTATGTATGTATGTATGTATCGATTTTTTGCATCCACGTGCATCATAGTTCAAAAAATATATGTGTTTTGGTTACATCCCGAGACATCATGTCTCTCAAAAATATGTAGAAATCAAACCTAGGCATTTAATCCCCATGGTGCTCATGATAGCACATTACTGCATGTACAACTGACCTCAGTAGTTAGTGGAAGCTCTTAGACACCCTTGTAGTGTGCCTCTGATAAGCACAAGGAATTTCCTCAAATATCAGATAATATGGGATCCCACTTGTGAGTCCCTCCAATTTGTGTGCGATCTCTTCTTCCTCTCTTCCCTCAAAATGAGGGGCCGCTTCAAAATCGTCTGGCACCCTCCATGCTATGGGGGACATCCCTGTAGGTATGTTTGGGCCAACATATGCAATGCATAGATAAATATCAGAATGCATATAAAAAAAAAATTAGAATACTCAAAAAAATAAAAATAAAAATGATTTTTCACCTATATCCTCATCCTGTTCATCTCCTTTCGGGAGTGGCAGGTGCGAATCACCCCTGAAATTGGTACCAGTGTACGGCTAGTCCTCTACCATGATGAGCTGTCAGTGTAGCCAGTCAAAAAATTTTAGTTTCCATGACATGTGTTAACCACCTCCTAACTGAGGCATCAACTACACCCAATGGACCATCCATGGCTCTCATGTTGGTGGCGTAGGTACTATCACCTCCCGGTGTTGGAATATTGGCAACCGTTCCAGGATTAACGGTATCAAGATGGATGCGTATTAAAATTGTTTCATCTTTCCATTCTTGCATTTGGTTAAATACCATTTTAAGTTGATTGTTACTGCTTCCGCCCAATTGTAGATGGTTGGAGCCATACAATCCATGGAAGGTTGAAGTTGTATCTTTGTAGCTTCGTGGGGAGCCTAAGATCTAGCAACCCGAGTTATAGTAGGTAGCACTACCCTTAGTTCCAAGTCAGGTACTATCCCAATATCAACGTTTCTGCTTTTTTATCCTTTCTTTGGTCCTAGACAGACTCTGTCTATCAGCATGCGCAAGTTCTCACCAAGGGGCCAGGTACCTGTCAGGATCAGTTTCTCTCCCCTCCATGACAATCTAGTAATGAAATAAATATTGGAGACTTCTATCTCTAAATCTTGGTCATGAATCATAAATATTTCTCAATCAGTGTCCCACACACTAATCGGGCACTAAAATAATTCTAGCTGAGCTCTTACACACAATATCATGAATAATTTCAAGAGCCCGCAGTTTCTCAGGGCATCCATACATGCATTGTTTCCCATAGCCAGTTCATCCTCTTCCTCGTGCTCTCGTTCTTTCCACTATATGACCATTTTAGCTAGTTATTTATCTGTAAAAATCACATTTAAGGCTCCCATTAGCCATAATATTGAAGCTTGAGCCGTTTAAATAAGACATTCTAAAGAATTTTTTGACATTTTTTTGTCGCGGTGATTGGTGTTGGTATTTTGCAAACAACGATGATTGGCGCTCCCATTTTTCAAACAATGCAAGTGTCGATTGGCACATCCCCATTTAAGTTTTGCAGGTTGGGCATGACTCCGTGCCTTAACTGGGCCGTTAAATCGCCACTTCGGCCAAGCTTTTACAAATCTTCCCTCAAAATGCATTAAATTATGACACGTAGACAAAAAAATGGCTTAAATGTAAGAGAAGATCAAAGCTCGTACCTCCGAGAAAATGGATTCACAAATGACCTCTCGTTTACCTCGTTGTTAGTTCCGCAAGTCTACGTACAAACAGGTAAAAAATACTGTGAGTGGAAAGGTGAAAAGGTGAAAAGTAATTTTTTTTTACTATTTACATCATTTTATAACCTTAAAGCCTAATTATGCTTTTAGACATATTTTTCGATTATTTTATTATTTTATCTCAAAAAAATGGGTTTTAATTTTGTTTCTCAGGCAAAATAGCAAGTCCTAAAAAATGACAACGATGAAGCAACGAGACGATGAAGAAACGATTTGTATTTTATTACTTTTTTGGACTCGATAAAAACAGGAAAAATTCATCCCCTGGAGTCATCTTTCAACTATTTTCTGACTCTCAAAAATTGAAAATATTGTCGAGACTCTTGCCTTTTTGAACTTGTTAAAAGCTGTGAAACGTCATCTGCCTAGTATACATTTACCCCTTTTTCGAGCTAGGCCAGATTATTTACGAAAAAGGAATACTGTAGTCAAACATGGCTAAGAGGTTCTCTCAGATATTTTTTCTACACTTTCGGATCTGCGAGACTACCTACGAAAAAAAACCTACTGGATTTTTATTTTTCACTTCTTTTCAAACTCTCTAAACATGAAAATACGTCGAGTTATTCCTTTGTTAGATTCGTTAAACTAAATGACATCGGGAATCATCACCATGACATTACCGAGTTCCTCCTTCCTAGGGCTAGTAAAAGGTACTAGGATGGATTTTTCTAAAGGACAAACTTACATGGCAAGAATATGCTATCCCCTTCAAGCTTGTTTTAAAAAATAATTGGGGTACTCACCAGAAATGGTGGGGGGAAATGTAACCATTTCTTAGTTGTGTTGGCAATACGTCGCTCTTGAATATGACACTTTTCTGCAATTCGTGTCGGGTTGGGGACATCCCATATTAGTAATTTTTTCTCCATGGGTTGGGGTTATCTATTTTTGCCTCTCTTCCACTCTTTTCCTTGTCACCATGACCTCATATCCCTTGACGTCAAATACTGCTAAATTCTGGAGTCGTGTCGCCAATATGTTCAAGAGAAGTTCCTT
Source organism: Pinus albicaulis (assembly GCA_034641835.2). NCBI lineage: Eukaryota > Viridiplantae > Streptophyta > Pinopsida > Pinales > Pinaceae > Pinus > Pinus albicaulis. The sequence goes on from CM076582.1 coordinate 736,143,277, forward strand.
CTGCAATTTTCGGCCCCTGGTCCTCTGTTCCTTCTTGATTCACTATCATCTTATTCCTCTATCTCGTATTGACAATGTGGAAAACATTATGGCCCTCCTTCGACCAATCACTTCCTGTCAACTTCATCTCATTATCCAGGAAGATGATCTAGAGACTCCCTTCTGGTACCTAAGAGTTGGCATGCCTCAATGGAAATTTCTTCGCATTCGACAACAGGTTCTCATCATTGGCCTTCGATCGAGTGATTTCATGAATGTTCGACTCCAGCTCATTTTTCACATTCTGTGGATTGTACTAGCTATACCTTGAGAACCATTGTCATTGTTGGTGGTTTCTCTCATGCCTATTAACAACCTTCATGATTGGCTGGTAATCAGGGGACTTTCTTGCATGTTCGACTTCAGTTCATTCATTCACATGCATGAATTTGTACTTGTTCGGGTTGAGACAGAGCCCAAGACCCTGGGTTTTGTATGATAAAATCTAGGTTGCGGGATGATTTGGTTTATCATGACTATATGCATGACTACTCTAATTGGATGGTTGCGACCATACCTGAGTCTATTTGATGATCCTTCTGACTGGATGTTTGTGTCCATACCTTGGATCTTATTATATGTTCGCTATTATTGATGGCTATGTCCATACCACATATTCATGTATCAAAGATATAAGTTTTAATTTCTCTTGCAGGTATTCTGACATCGGTGTTTTGGTTTGGGCATGTTCTCATAAAGAATTTCACCCCTCCCTATCTCTCTGAATTCATGCTTTAGGGGGCATATGTTACACAGTATTCTTTCACCATCCCTGCAATCCCCATCACACACATTGGAAGATAATTTTAGTTACCCCTTTGTACTATCACACATTTCCATAAATGTCATCGCATCCCTTGGCATGTCAAGAACATAATATCTGTTGATAATTCCTCAAGCATACCTTCACAAACCTATGATTTTGGGTTGGTGTTGGTAGGCAGTTATGGCCTTGTGCCCATGAAGAAATTAACACTGAGCCTCACACCCATTAGCACTCTATGTCAGAAGGGAATCCACGCCAAGCTGCTTCTAGAAAGTTTTTCAAAATAGAAATAAAGCTTCCATGCTTTAACAGCTTCACGATCGAAGTCATGATGGTTTGTTCAATTGGATCAAGTCGAGTTTCTCCCTTTGACCTATTAGTTCCTACAAATGTGAAACTCCTGAAAGGGATATACCTCTCCCCCACCTTATGTGGATCCCAAACCTCCTCCTCCTCTCCTATAAATCCTTCTTCCTCACATTGATTAGGCTAGCTTAACAATCATTAGTTATAGCTGGTGTGTTGAAGAGAGCAGAGAAGAATCCATTGTTGGGAGAGATTTTAATCCCATTTCCTCATTGAGCTAAACGATGAACGAATGCTTGAGATGTACCTGACTGAACCATCGAAGGAGATCTGCAATGTCAAGGCATAAGGTTGTAAACTTCTTTTTCATATATCAATATTACACGACTGGTTTTTGGTTCCAACTTTGTTTCCATTTATATTCAAAGTGTTTAACTCTCCTTTACTAGTTGAATAGTTGTATATGAACATATATTCTTGTATGTTTTCATCATTTGTTTGATCTTTTTTCAAGTGCATGGAAATCGTCACCAACGAAGAGCAAGGCATGAAGACAAAGATCGAAGGATCGCTATTGCGTGCCATGAAAAAAGTATTGGATTGGGGTAGGATATCTGTTCCAGTACATGTTTCATTTCTAAGCTAGGAATTTAGGAATTCAACGTGTTCCCTTGTTGCTAGACCCACCCTAGGGCTAGAGGGATCGCCTCTATCCGCAAAGGGTATTTTCCTGCTCAACAATGGCTGACTGAAAAAATGAGTCAAGAGAAACCGCAGAAAGGATTACTCAGGTTTACTTCCCTTGAACAAAAGCACGAATCATATGTGACTATATGGCAGCATATGATAACTTTGTATATTTTTTTCATATAGGAGGCATAAAATAACGCTCCATATGATTGGAAGAGATAACCAACCTGGGGAGTAATGACTCAATAAAAATGTTATGGCTCTCGTAAGTAAAACTAAAACCCATCCGAGTAGAGAAAATAATTTTCTTTTTAATGCCTTGTCCAAAGGAGAAAAAATTGACTCTAGATGTCATCAATTATGGATGTAATGTCTCTTTCTTGCTCCTTTTGAAATATATAATTATTTTTTTTCATATTAAAAGCCTGAAAAGGAATAAAATAACTCCTATAGTACAATGGAAAGAATGAGTGTCAAGGTACATATGCGCTAGTTCCTAGGATTGGAACATTCCTATGCTCAATGCAAGGTGGTAAAACTGATAAATCACACTCAGGGGAATTTTCTCTCCATGGGAAAAGGGTGTGATGTTGCAAGTGTTAAGTTATTGCAAGGTTGATTTTGTAGAAAGACATTGTCAAAAAGTGTCTTGTACATGACTCCAATTGAAAGGCCAAAGGATACAAATAGTCAACATGAAATGAAGTAGATCCACTCAAAAATAGAGAGCCTCTAGGTTATAAATCCAGATAGATAGCGAAGAAGCATGAGAATGATGCTTCATCACAAAGGTCATGGCGGGATTAAAGAGGACTCCCGAGCCTAGGAAATGTTTATAACATGGGAAACATATGCTAGCGTTCAGGATCTAAACAGGAAGCTCATGTGAAGGATGGCTCTACCATTATCTCATGATTTTATAATTCGGCATGTGAAAATGTTTTTAAGAAACATAACATGATGGGATCGACCCTATGGCAACATATCCCTGTATGGAGGCTAGAATGCAAATAGAAAAGTGGTTTTTCCTAACCTATCTAGTGCTGAAAAAAATACCTACCATGAAGAGTCAGCAGTCGTGGAATCAAAGTAGTAAAAAATGTCTCAATGTCTTCAATTTTCCTTGAAAAACAAGCTATCCCAGCACTTCAAGCCAAAAAGCTCATAAATTTTAAAAAATTCTAAAAACACACATAAACTTTATAAAAGTGGATTTTTGAAAATTTTGAAATCTCGTTATAAATACACCTTTTTGACTTACAATTTTCATTTGTGCTTTGGGAATTTGGAGAAAATAGCTCTAGAGAAAAATCTTACAACCTCAATCTGCCCAATTTCTTAGCCGAATCATCGTGAATCTTCCAAGTAATCCCATCAATCACATTCTCATTGAATTTCTTAATTATTTCAAGTAATTTACAAAACAATTAATTATAGAACTTTCGTTTTTAGATTTAACCTCTGTGTATATGCAGGTTGAGCATATTGAAGTCATTTGTACACGCAATTGTGTATGAAAGTAACCCGTGTATGTGTTGCGCAATTTTTTGAAACACAAATTTGATGAAATGAAAATTATTGAATGATGGAGGATGTCTATCAACTCAAGAGAATGGGAACATATTTTAATTGACAATGAAGAAATGGAGGATCCATTAGAACTGAATTCCCTTACAAGATGTGGTTTATTAACGTTCTTCAAAATGCCAAACATGAAAAAAAATACAAAATTGATAGAAAGGCTGGTAAATTACTGGGATCCAGAAGAGGATGCTTTTAGGATTAACTATATTCCCATGTAGATTGAAGTAGAGGATATATATTTCATCACTGGACATTCCTGAAGAGGAGATCCAGTTAATTTGCAAGGGAAGGCCCCAGGAGATCTCAATGTGGATGACTACATTTGCCTCTACTATTCAGTAGATACATGATAAGGTAGGGACACATATCCAGATCAGAGATGTAGATGGACTAAATATGAGAATTCTCCTTTTCATAATTTTCAGGTTAGATGGATCAACATAAAGCATGAAGCATCACATGGTACTATGATTTTGGCGATAGATTGCCTAACCAGATTATATGACTGGTGCACAACTCTATTGACCAATCTGAAAAAGAAATTAACTTCTATTCAGAAGAACAAGACCAAAAACATTGGATATGGTACAATCCTTTGTACTTTATTTTTGAGATATTACCAAGTCTTTGACCCAAGGTTATTTCAACTATCAACAGCCCAAGAGACCCACACATAGCAAGGTGGGCTGACTTGATGAAAAGACTAGTGGGTGGCGAGGTCCCTAGGACTAACTTTGATGACGAGTTTTTCCTTTGGTGGGGAGAACAAGTCATCACCATTGGGGACTGCCCCTATGTAGGCATGGACTTCACAGCAGATCCATAGCTTCCACTTCCACCTTATGCTGCATGGCATGCCATTGGTAGGATTTTTTTTAATATTTTTATATCATTTGATTTTTTTGGATTCTCAAAAATATGAAATGAAAATTATTTTCAATAAGACAAAATTCTTACAAAATTGTTGATCATGACACAGATGTGGGAATAGTAAGACTTGAGGGTCTACCTAGGGATAGGCAACAAAAAAGAGATGCAAAAAATGTCACAGTTGACACTTAGATATTCCTTCATGCTATGCAAAGGAGCTTGGAGGGTTTAACTTGCCAAGTGCCTATGGTGGCAGTGGAGGATCTACTAGAGGCTATGCAGAGGTGTGTGGTTGGTTTACCACAGGAGTGGATGCAAATTTTCCAATGTGTGGCAACTTCCATAGTCCTTTTCCAGGATGCACATCCAGGGGAGGGCCCTTAGACATAGATTGCGGATGACTTGCTCTTTTTTGTGATAGACATGATCGGGATTAAGCCCTAGTAGGACATTTTTGTCCCAATTTTGTATAATGTTTTGAACATATGACTCCTATATACATACATACATTTTCATGGTATGACACTCATATATATAAATGATGATTTATTATTTTATTTTTTTAATGTGATGAATGAATTATATGCTAATCTAATTCTTGATTAGCTACTGAATCAACAAATGTGTTTTCTGATCATGGAATATGAATAAATGTAATACAATTAAATGATCTCTATAATAAACAAACTCTCTAAATTGGCGATATAAATAATGATCCCTGACATAGTATATGTTATTTAATCAAGACACCACCAACTGTGAATCCAAGTATACTACTAATGAGCCAACACGAATATATATTTATTCACATAGTAGATTAACAACAACATTATATTCAGAAAAATCATTCGAAGCAGGACCCATACATATGCCCCTTGAGACTAACCACTGACTGGATGGATAGTAAATTACACAAGACACGGAAGACAAATTATTCTTATGTTGACTAACACCATCGACAAATCCTAAATAGATCATATCATATATGGATACTTGCCAAGGTAAATAAAAAAAATTGACGTCACAATGAAACGTATAAAGAGATATGCACAAAAAATACAATATGTACAAAACCAAAGTAAATGCTAGGCACAAGCCTAGGCATAATAATTTTTAGGATAAAGCCCATTTATGGTCTACGTCATCTCATTTCCCTTCAAATCAATCAACTCATAAGCTCCATTTTTAAAAACTCTTTTAATGATGAAAGGACCGTACCACATGGACTTAAACTTACCTACTCCCAAGGCATCCTTGTCTTGATCATATACCATGACAAGGTCGCCTTCATACAAAACCCTAGGTCAAATAGTCTTATCTTACTAAACCTTCACCCTCTTCTTATAATATTCACTAATCATGGTTGCATCTCGATGCTACTCATCAATACGTTCCAAATAAATGAGGCATTATTCAAGACTAGTAGTGTCTAGAAGAAGTTCAACAACTATATTAAGATAACGAATTTCAGATTCCACATGGAATATTGATTGAAACTTGTAAAATAGCTGAAAAGGATAACCTTCAAGTAATTATTCATGACTTCCACGTTCCCATTGGCCTGAGGATAATAAGGAGATGAATGCTCCTACTAGAAACCTATCTTGAGAGCCAACTCATCCATCATGGTGTTCCTAAAATTATTGCCATGGTTAGTGACAATCTATTTATGAATAAAAAAATGAGAAATTACTTGGTTGAAAAGAAAGAGGGATGTTGTTTAACCATCATTCGCAAAGGTAGGCACAACCTCGACCCACTTAGTGATGTAGCCCACTGCTACATTGATATACTTATGACCTTTTTCCAAAGGTGGGTTACAAGTTGTAAAATTGATTCCTAACTTTGTGAACGGAATGACGGTAATAACAGGAAAGAGCAGAGTTGGATGAGCACGCATATTCTGAGGATAGACATGACAAGGATGACATTTCTTGACTGCTTCAACACACTCTTTGAAGATCGAAGGCCAAAAATATACAGCACACAAAAATTTTTGGGTTGTAGCAAGCCCTAATGAATGACCACCACAAGATCCAGTATGGAAAACATTCAACACTAACTCAGCTTCTTCTAGGGTTAAGCAATGTCTAAGGATTCAATCAACCCTGTGATGATATAAAGTGTCACCAATGATAACATAAATTTTAGCCAAGTGATGTAATTTTCTTCACTCATCCTTTATAAAAGTGAGGGGAAACTTCGAAGTCTAAATATATATAATAATATCCCGATACCAAGGATATTGTGAAGAAATAATCAAAAAATGTTCATGAGGGAATGATTCCTCATAAACTGTTTCTTATTCACAAGGAAACTCCGAGATTAATTATGTGAATATTAAATATTTCTTGGATTTAGCAGACAAGAACTTGAGGTTGAATTCTTATAGAATAAAAATTAATCTATTATATTTCCCCCCAATCACTCGTCTACTGAGAACAAAATAAAATAGATTGACAGCTGCTAAACAATTTTTTTTACAAAATAGAATGTAATGTCGAAGTTTCTCGACAACATGAACAAATGCCAAAGATAATTTCTCAACAGAAGAATATCTTAGTTCATAACTTACCAATTATCTTCTTAGATAATAAATCACATGCTCACAGAGAACATCCTCTTCCTGAACGAGAACTATACCTATGGTTGATTCTTCTATAATTGGGTGGACTGAGTAAAGGAGCAGATGTTAATGCTTTTTTAAAAGCATCAAATAGGCACTGAGTGAAGTCATCCCATAGAAATGGAACTATTTTTTTCAGCAATCTTAAAAATCCCTTCATAATCTTAGCATAATTGATGATAAATATCCTCGAGAAATTGGATTTTCCTTGCAGACTCTGAAGTTGACGAATGGTAGTGAGGGGAGGCAACTAAAGTATTTCCTCAACCTTGAAAGGATCTACATGAATCCCTTCATTAGACACTATAAACCCCAATAATTGACCCAATGTGACCACGAAAACACACTTATTCCAATTCAACCAGATTTTATAATAACAACATCTCTCGAAATGCAATATCCCAAAATAGGGAAAATCTACAACAATGGGAATATCTTAAGATATTCCAAAATTAGAGATCCAACAATATATGAACACAAACTATAAATTGTAGTGAATAACATCATACCAAAATGTATGGAAACCATAGAGCCATTTTATTATGTAAATCAACATCAAACATGTACAATACAACTCAAACGATCAAGGCAAACAAGCCTCCCATGAATACATATGCAAAAAGTGGAATGCTGCTCTATTGCAGAGTGCTCAGGAACATGTACATCACAGTCATATATGCTACACTGCTACATGGGAATGTGAAATAACATACATCTGCATATATATGGCTCATACAACATTGGTAGTGAAAATATAAGCTCCCAAACACTATTTCAAGACAATCCTAGAAGGATTGGCTGAAATATGCAAAAGTGGGAAAAATGTCAGAGTTGTAGTCTCAAGACTAAGTAGTAGATGAAACTCAAGAACTGGATGGAGATGGTTGTAGATGATGCACAAGCTGAACAAACCTCCTCCAATGGATCTTCCAAGTGAAAATCTAATCCTTACACTGAGGATATCTCCCCCCGAACAACCTCTGCAACCCTCACTGCATATGCTCACTGAAAATAACACAGTAAAGGACAGGGAATGTGTTGTAGATGATGGATAATGGTTGGTATGATGCAAAATATGGTGAAATCAGCATAGATACCTCCTCACTAATCCTCCAAAGGGAAGAAGGCTTCTTCCTCTAAAAAATAAGCTCAAGAATTGGTGTTCAGTAACCAACATTGCAACACCCTGTAACACAACCCAGCTCTAAATAGAAACTGCGCTGTAGCTGAAGGAGGATGCTTGGCCTCAAGCCTGAATGTGGATAAATGAAGCGCAAGATCCTTCAAGAGGCCTCTTTTGGAAGGAGAATGAATTCCTAAACAAGAAATCCTTGTGCTAAGCAGCACTGCAACTCTGTTAAACAACAAGAGAATGCATAAACTCTAAACAGACCAAGAAATTAATAATACATAACATGAATAAAAATGGCTCCCTTGCCCTCCTTTTATACAAGTGAAAGCCCTCTCACCATGGGTGCCACTCATTATGTTTTCCTTCACCAAAGAAACCTCCTCCCATTCATAATGCATTGTCTCTCAAAGTGATCTCCACCTCCTATCCCAACGTTGTTGACTTGGTCAAACTTGACCTTCTTCACATGAAAATGACCCTGTTCACACATGAGGGTGTGAGATCCAACTCTTATGACTATCACCTCTCACATCATGAGGGATTTTATTCATATTTTTAATATTCATGGGCTTCCTTACCCATTTCTTAAGCTGCTAGGTGATAAAAACAAAAATCAATATTCCAATTAGCTGCATGCTAATTTTGAAATATTACAGTACTCCCATCCCAAATGTTGCTTTTCCTCAAGAAACTGCAAGGATAGAGCTGAGAAGTGTCCCCTCCTCCTACTGTGGAATCCACATATGATATTCTCTTCCAAAGAATGAGATGCTGTCTCATCAATAAATCTCCATATTTCCCCTCCCAAGCATGTAAGTTAGCTAAATAGTTATCATAATGAACAAGTAGAGTAATCAAGAAGATAATAAGGTGTTTTCCTAAGGTCCCCTTGAGGCATGCGATCTGAAATGCATCGAGAATCATCATTCCTATGTGGATCCTCCATCCCCAATCAATCATCTATAGAAAATGAGTTACCTGCCAACATGGCAACACCTGAAAATCCTCTTCCACCTTTGGCTCCTGCAATGTAGGTGGGCTGAAAATCTGATCTTGGTAAAAAAAATAGCTACCCCACACTGTCCTCCTCTCCACTTAGGATAAGTTTACAATATATGCTGATCTTGGGCTGCAATAATATTGCCCTCAAGTGGCAAGAAGAATACTAGATCCTCAAGGACCTTCTCTCCAACGTTATGAATCATACTGGCCCAAACCATCTCATATGTGATGAGTTTGAAATAACCATCGTATGGCATACAATAAATCATATGGCTCACCTCAAAAGAAATCAAGTGTTTTTATGTAGTGGCCACATACTCTCCCATTCTCCCATTAGAACATGCAATGCAAACAATGAGGGAAATCTCTCCCCCAAGGGACACATCCAACCAATGTGCCACTCCCCCAATCATACTTCCAATAAAAATAAGAACAACAGAAACATAAGGAATCATAATGAGAACCATACTTGATGCCATAAGTAGCAAGGGAGAAGGACAATTTTCCCTCAAATGTAACAATGTATTTTGACCCTCAACTGCAAAAGAGAGTGACAAAAATTGCGGTTTCTTAACCACTTTCTTGCTATCCCACTCTCCTCATATGTTTGGAGAAATTGAATGGTGTATGGTACAAAGTGAGCATGTTCTCCATAATACATCTCCTCCCCAAGTCCTCCTAGGGAGAGGTCATCAATACTGCTCATGGCCTCAAGTAGACCATGAAGTCTAGAAGGAAGAATGCTCATCCTTTGAGAAAATTCCTGCACATGTATGGTTAAGGGATGCATATATACATCATAGAAGTCATTATGAAAACAAAAAATACCCTTACCATATGTCTTTCTCATGCAAATGGAGTGGCTCATAGATGAGTCTCCTCTCATCCTCAAAGAGAAAAGAGGTGGCTCTGCTAACTCTTCCAAAGAGTTATGTATCTCCTCCATCTCTAAATAATCCATGCATCTCCTCATATGCTGATATATCTCCTCCTCAAAGCCTTCCCAAAAGTACCCCTCCATGATGGTGTGGTATGCTCTCATATAATAAGTGTGGCTGAAAATGAAATCTTCATGAGTTGCTTGTAGAAACATCTCCTTGAGCTTGGAAGCTCTAGATGAGAAGATCCTACTATGATATTATATGACCTATCTCCAACTGAATATCCCTCCTCATGTAGCTGGTCATATAATAACATACAAGTGAAAATATCCTTGGAATACTCCACCAACAACTGGGAGTTCCAATATGGATCTATCCTCCGTAGTGACAGTGCTGATGATCTCTCATGAAGAGCATCTGCCATATGGTCATCCTCCTCTTTGACATCTCCCATGCCAAAGATGCAAGACGAAAGGTTGCTATCCTTCCCATGCTTCTTCTGCCACAACGCAGAACCTGAAATGAGAGTGGGTAAAGATGATGTCGAGAGAGTGCCTCTCTCTGCCTTGAGTCTACCCAGGACTCTCATTGCTATAAAATGACCTTTGAAGGTCTCCAATCCTCTGAAATCAATGAATGGTGCCTCAAAATTTGAAGCATATCTCATCATCTGTTGATCTGGTGGTCTCCTTGGTCAAATGTCTCCATGCAATGAGACATCATTATCAAAAGTAGACTACATATATGAATAGACAGACTTGTCCCTGCTCTTACTATGTAATCTAGTCTCCCTCTTAGGTGCATCAACCTCATGAAATAGATAGGGGTGTGTGCTCCTCATCACATGATGTTGGTCATTCTCCCTATCCCCTCCTTTTAACTCCATAGTTTCACACCCTTCTATCAAAGGCACATGTAAATCATGAGTTGTGCCTTGATCTCCACATGTGAGATCCTGGGGAATTTCTTGCAATGATACAAGAATCCCTCTAGTTGGAGAAAGAGCTTCCTCTTCCTCTGCATGATATGCTAGATAAAATCTAGACATGACAACGTTGCTGCCCTCCTCCTCATCAACATGTATGGGAAACCTCCCAAGAATTCGATCCTCTTTTGAAAAAGAGATCCCCATGCCCTCTTGTTCAGGAATATGAGATAGAGGCTTTGCCTCTAACAAGGTATGCTGCAAGATGTCAGTCTCCTCCATGGGTTTCTGAACTAGATCTGAGTTTATATTTTTATCCATCACATGCAAGGTTTTTGTTTTTTTTTTATGTTTGTTTAACTTCTCCCCATGTGTTGCAGAAAGTTTTCCATCAAACCTTTCCAACAATGTCTTAATAAACCTTGCATAAGAATAAGTATTTACATTTTTCAAAGAGAAAGACTCAAATATCCACCATGCATAGGCCTTACCTTCAAGATGCAGCACTGCAACTTTGATGGCTTCATCTTCAGAAATTTGGTGCTACTGCAAAAAGGTGTCTAGTTCTTCCACCCAAGATTTAGCTGAGCATGTAGGTGAACCATCAAAAGTAGATAGAAGGAATTTAACCCTATCATGCTGCTTGCTTCTCTTCACCTTTATCTTGCAAAAATTTTGAAAGGTAATATGATCTCTAAACTTCCGAGTTTGAGATTCATACTCTTGCAGAAAATCACTAAGAGTTTCCCTCCTAGCCATTCCTTCTTCTTCCATCTCTCTTATGGAAATTCTAGGCATGTGGCTGTGCTATGAATAATTGTGTGTGGCTGCATGCTCACACTCATGATGTGAAATTATAGAGTTTGATTCAAATTCAAACCCTCTTGGAGATTCTATGCACATCTCCCTTCTGATCTTCTTGAGATTTCCTTCAATGCTCTGTACAGATTTAGGAAGAAGCTTTGAGAGCCTGTCCTCCTTATTTCCTCCAAATAATGGAGTCTTCATCTTCTCTTTTCTTGATAGCATCATGGCTTATATCCATAGGCTCAGCCAAGATTATGCTCTGATACCACTTTAATATCCCAAAATAGGGGAAATCTACAACAATGGGAATATCTTAAGATATTCCAAACTTGGAGATCCCGCAAGATATGAACACAAACTGGAAATAGCAGTAAATAAAATAATACCAAAACATATGGAAACCATGGAGCCATTTTATTATGTAAATCAACAGCAAAAATGTACAATACAACTAAAATGACGAAGGCAAACAAGCCTCCCATGAATACATATGCAAAAAGTGCAATGCTGCTCTATTGCAGAGTGCTTAGGAACATGTACTGCGCAGTCATAGATGGTAAAATTCTACATGGGAATTTGAAATAACATAAATATGAATATAGATGCCTCATACAACATTTGGGAGTGAATATATAAGCTCCCAAACACTATTTCAAGACAATCCTGGAAGGATTGGCTGAAATATGCAGAAGTGGAAAAAATGAGGGAGTTGCAGTCTCAAGACTGAGTAGTAGCTACAACTAAATAACTATATGGATATGGATGTAGATGATGAAAAATATAAAAAAACCTCCTCCAATGGATCTTCCAAGTGAAATGCTGATCCTAACACTGAAGAACTCTCCCCCCAAACAACATCTGCAATCCTCACTGCAGATGCTCACTGAAAATAATGCAGTCGAGGAGAGGGATTGTGTTGTAGATGATGGATAATGGTTTTCCTAATGCCAAAGGTGGTGAAATCAGCCCAGATACTTCCTCACTGATCCTACAAAGGGAAGAAGGCTTCCTCCTCTAAAAAATAAGCTTCGGAAGTGGTGTTCAGTAACCTCCACTGCAACACCCTGCAACACAACCCAGCTCTAAATAGAAACTACATTGTAGCTAAAGGAGGATGCTTTGCCTCAAGCCTAAATGTGGAGAAATGAAGAGAAAGGTCCTTCAAGAGGCCTCTCTTGGAAGGAGAAGGAATTCCTAAATAGGAAATCCTTGCGCTAAGCAGCACTGCAACTCTGCTAAACAACAAGAGAATGCACAAAGTCTAAACAGACCAAGACATCAATAATACATAACATTAATAACAATGGTTTCCTTTCCCTCCTTTTAAACAAGTGAAATCCCTCTCAGCATGGGTCCCCTTCATTAGGGTTTCCTTCACCAAAGAAACCTCCTCCCATTCATACTGTGTTGTCTCTCAATGTGTTCTCCACCTCCTATCCCAGTGTTGTTGACTTGGTAAAACTTGACCCTGTCCACATGAAAATGACCATGTTCACACATGAGCGTGTGAGATCCAGCTCTTATGACTATCCCCTCTCACATCATGAGGGATTTTATTCATTTTTTTAATATACATCGGCTTCCTCACCCATTTATTAAGTTGCTAGGTGATAAAAAAAAAAAATCAATATTCCAATTAGCTGCATGCTAATTTTGGGATATTACACGAAAATCAACCAAAGATGATGGAGATGATAAATTCTCTTTAGAGAACGAGCAACTAATTGATCCAAATAATCTTCAATGATATGCTTGATATTGTGGAAAGCATAAGACATGGCTAGATGGAAATTTCCTCCAACATTTTGAAGACCAAAAGGCATCTTTTTATATGAAAGGTACCTGAGGGGAAAATAAAATATGTCTTATGTTGATATTTAAGACATATAGTAATTTGGTTATAACCCGAGAAACCGTCCATGAAGGAGAAAATATCATTCCCCGCACATTCGTCGATAATTTGATTGATAAAGGATGTGGGAAAATTATCTTTAGGATAAGCGTTATTTAAATCTCTTAATTCTATGCACACACAAATCATGCCTTGTTTCTTATCAACTGAGACTGCACTTGAAACCCACTTAGTTAAAGGAATGGGGTATATAAAACCTACCTTTAGCAACTTCTCAACCTTGGCTTTGATGGATGCCACTTTCCTAGGGTTTACTAGCCGAAAATTTTGACATATAGGCTTAGCGTTCTTACAAGTCTTCATCTCATGGTGGAAATTTGATGGATCAAATCCAGGAATTTCCTCATAATACCAAGTAGACACATCACTGAATTATTTGAAAATATCGCTATATATTTGAATTTATTCAGGGGAACACTCAGCACCAATGAAAATATTCTCTATTATATTGGGATCTGTGGAAATCTTCACCATAATTGTTTCCAAAATGATAGACATATTACCTTCAATGAAAATATGTGTCAGAGTCAAAGGATTTCGAATTGGGTGAACATCACGAGTTGACGAAAGGCTAGACAAACTTGTCTCTACTTCACGGAAGTCTGGGAAAAAGTATGACCAATGATTAAAATCATCCCACGATATTTCCACACCCATCATCACTTCTAGGATTGAATCCTTAAATGGTAAAATAGTATCAAGGGAATCCAAAGAAGAAGTTGAGTTAAGAGTCCAAGGTAGAGCCACATCTCAATCCAAATCCTCCAGAAAAAGAGGAATCATATCAGAATCTACAACGTTGACAATAAATAGATCATATATTTCAGTTGTAGACATAGGATATGCCATTCCACCCAATTTCCCTTCTTATAATGTGGTCATAGAAGAGGGTAAAGGCCAAGGATAAAAAAAAAAATAATGAGCTAGAAAGAAATCTCTTCGAGAAGGAGCCTTTGATGATGAAATAGCATTTATATGAGAAATAAGAGATGGAAGGTCAAATGTACCCATAAACAAGTAATACATACCTACTCTTATATTATCAATGGATTGCTTGAAATTCTTCACCAAGGGAGTAGTAGAATCAGAGGATGCATTGGAATATTTCGTAGAATAATCCATTTGATCAACATTAATGATTCTTGATTCATGGGGAAAACATAGGATGTGGAATAACGATGATACAATGGCATCCATTTCATAAATCAGATTTCATCCCAATAGATAGTTATAGTAGAAATTAGCATCAGCAATTTCTACCTTCATATTGACCACCTTGCCCCCAAAACAGATGCGCAAGGCTGGAACAATTCTGTGTGGCCTGTGAGAATGACCATCAAATGTAGTCAAGAGAGTAATTGAAGGAACAACTTGAAGAGATCAAACTTCTTTCCAAAAAGAAATGGACATGACACATGTGGAAGTTCCTTCATCAACTACAGTTCCAAAAATGTTCATATTTTGGTATGTATATCTAATTTTAAAATCCATATGATGAGGAAGTATCTTTTTAATATTTGACATGTGAAATGTAATCATAAGAGAGTTTTTTGGATCTACCACCCCGATCGTAGTGAGAAGTCACTCCTTTGTGTTGGGCTTGACTAGAGTACCTCTAACACTGACATCAAACAGGAATCTGAGTAGATATTCTACAATGGAGTAGTTATGGGGTCCCTTGGAATTTGGGTTAATAATCAAACAGTTAGCAGAGCCTTTTGAAATCTGAGGTATAGGCTCAATTGTGAGCCTCTCAATATGAAGTGGCTCTAAAACATCAGGAGTGGACTTAGCCTTAGAGGATTCTGATTCACCATAATCATGTGACCTTGTTGCAATATCAACATGGGCACTCATCATGTATACATTTGATGGATTCCCCCCCTCCTGGTTTCCCCCTGTGGGAGCTCCAATATTCACATTTGGGCTAGCTATCATTTTCTTCCTTAGGGGAAAAGGGTTAGTTATTACAACATGGGATCTAGAAGAACCCCACTAAGCTAGAAAGCACTGAGAATCTTGAATCTTAGGGAAAATATGAGTTAGATGGTCTCCAATGCATAATTCACAAGGAAACTTAACTTTCTTTTTCGACTCTTTTTTACCCTCCCCAACATTATTTTTGGGTTTGTTTGCATTATCCTTCACATCCTTATCCTTCTTCTCATTACATATTTTCTTCTTGCATCATATTTTTGGTTTCCTTTGGGGTTAGAGGATTGGAAAAAATTAATATTTAATGTTTGGGAAGGCATAGACATTGACGAAGATGCCTGAATTGAAGAATCAGTTTGTAAATACAACTGCTGCAATTGATTTAAGAGTTTAGTTGTATTGTTCTTGATCGACCCAACTAGCCCATCGGCCTTGAGACCAGGCTTCAGCTTGGCTAAATCTATCTTGGATCTAGGAGCATCTCGAAAATTTTTGTTAAGGATCCCAGACTGAGAATATATAAGTTCTAATTTTTGGGCTCTGAATATAACTTCCTCTTCGGTAAATACCCTAGAAAGTGATATATCCTTCATGATTTCTTGTTGTAAATATTTTAAGAACCATTCCAGAAGTAATTAATTTAGAATATAGGCTTTAATGACCCTCTTCCTTATTTTTCATTCCTAAATATGGTTAGAAATGTGAGTTGCCTTCTGTTGTTATAAATTGGCCAATAGCTATGTTCCAGTATCATACCAAATGGGAAGCTAAAAATTATTAAAGAACATAGTATCCAATTCACCAAATGAAGCAAAGGTATTCCTAGTAAGCTCTATGTACCACTTGGTGGAATTTCCAGAAAGGTGCACTGAAATAATATCAACCTAACTGAATCATCAATAAGGGTGTTAAATGAGCACCATAAATGGAATTTTGTTACATGTTCAACTCGATCCTCTTCAGTATTCCCTTCAAATTTTGGAATTTCCTATGGAAGCTTAGTAGGAACTAGAGGCCAAGGCAGGCTATATCGAAGTCGATCATTAGTCAATTTCAAAACATCTGGAAAATTTAGGATTTCTAGGAATGGTAATCACGGAGGACCTTAATAATTCCAGCTACCATGAGAGGGATTCCTAACATTTTGAAAAGCATAACCTAGATTTTTTGAGGTACCAAGTTTCCAAGGATTGTATGTAGAAGGAATTGAACCATAAAGTAAACCTTGTGGTCCATAGAAATTTGGAGTACGACCTCCTCCTGCCGAATGGTTACCATAACCAGGAATTCCCCCCCCAATATAAGTATTAAAAGGAGATGAGATACCTTGGTAACAGTTCCACGCATTTGCGAAGGTAGAAAAACCATGAGAGGTTCCTATGGAGGAGAGAGTCATGTGTCCCCTGTTTACTAGACAAAAACTCATTCCCACTTCCTAAACCACCAAAATCAGGGTTCCAGCCTTGAAAAGGATTGAAACCTTGAACTCCTTGAAAAGTATTTAAACCTTGACCTTGTACGAAGAAAGGAAAAGAACTAAAAGAAGGGTTAGAATGTGGGATATGACCACTTCCAAAGTGAAATTGCCCAAAATATGTTGAACCACTAGCCAGAGAAGACATAGGTATTGATATAACAGATGAAATGGTGAAAGGAACTAAGGGAATTTCACTAGAAGGAATCCCAAATGAAAATTAACTAGTGTGGGAAGCAAAAGCTAGGGTGTCCCCACTCGAAGATGGAATGGAGGTAGAGCGAAATATTGAAGTACTAGAAGTCATAATTGATATAGAAATTGTACCTCCTTCTTCTATCGAAAGAGGAGTATACACAATATAAGTACTCATAGTGGAAGTCGTGTTCCCAGCAATGGTCATCAAAATAAAATGAGGATAAACAATGGGGCTTGCTGGCCTGTGAGTAGGGGTCCTAACGTATAATATAACACTCAGAAAATCAGGAGGAAGAGGTGAAGAAGGAGTGACAGGAGACTCAGAAATATCTTGAACCTCAACTTCATCTTCTAATCTAAAAATAACCCTAGAAATGAGTGGAGTCTCCTCTCCATATCATGACTTACACTAGGATCACCCTGTGAAATAATATCCCCAAGTGGAGGATCACTCTCCAATGTGTTTATTGCTACTAATTAAAAATCACCAACATAATTTCTCCTACAACTTCTAGGATAATGCTCGAAACTCGTAGATGAGAGCCCATGAAGCCTCCTTAATCGAAAAATTGATTGATCAACCACTTTTAATTATAAAGAGAAAATATACAAAATTTTTGAGGCCTTGGAATTATGTTGCCGAAACATGGGGGAAAACCACCCAGTCCAAATGTTAAAGCATCCCCTTTTCTGTTTGGTATAGTGGCTCCAACTTGGGATAATGTGACCAATTTCCTGATAAGGATTATTTTTTATGGTGATTTTATTATACAACATGCAAATGGAGAATGTTTTTAATCTATCATATGCATCTCTATAAACTATTTATTCTACTATATACCCGAGTGTTTCTTCCTTTATTAAATCTAAAGATATATCCTTCAACTATTAGTAATATAGATCATTTAATATTGAAAGAGATGAAAATTATGTAAGATTATTCTTATAACAAAGTAGTTTGACTAGAAGAATTGTGAAAAATATATCGCATTCATATGTGTGATTATATATTCAATAAGAAATCAAAGACAAATATTAGAACAGAAGTGCATGTAACGTTCATCTATAATAACCTTTCAAATATATGATGCAATAAAAATATGACTGTCAATATATAAAGCAAGACTTAATACAATTGAATAAAAGTACCATATGTACAAAGTTCTACTCATGTAAACTAATAGTAATTGATCTTCTCCTCTTCACTTTCAAGAAATTTAAAGAGTAAAGTAGTGCAATATCAGCTAAACATCTTTAATTTTCAAAAGATAACAGATTGTGTTCCATTAATGCATCAAAGCATTCACAAACTTACAATAGTGCATCCTTTGCAAATGTTTTTGACAAATTTATGGACCTTTCTCTAAATGCATAAGAGGGGTTTAAATAATAAACTAACTATGCTCTAAAATAGATTATTACAATAATATAGAGGATGTTTCAAACAACCATCCTCATAAGACTAACTTAAACTACAATCTAGGCAAATAAAGTAACAATATGATTTATGAATTTCGCCCTTGTTTTTGGATTTTCTCACAAAGTTGACAAATATCTATCATGGGCTTGAGCTAAGTTGGCTAAAGAATCTTTAATCTGACTTGTCCCTTGAATACTACGTTTGAAAGTACTGGTTGCGATCATTTTGTTGAATATGTTAAAGACTATAGGATCTGGTGCTGATGATAAGGTTTGTTCAGAAAATTCCAATAATTTTCTTGATCAAAATTATTTATGTTTTTAATTATTTCATCCTGTGTGTATTCCTTTTTCTTCCACTATGTTTCTAGCTATTTGACTTCTTAGAACACTTCAAACATGTAATCTTTGATAAGTTCTTCTTTCACCAGTTGTTCATATATAGATTCAATAATTTCCTTTGATAATCTTGATGTTTTCATTGCTTCTTTCTCTGCCTGCTTTTTTTGTGATTCCCAATATTTGAATAGGATCTCCTAATGGAACTTATATACCTAGCGTAGATGTTTGATGCTTGCCATTGAATGTGTTTGTTGATTTTCTTCTCGAGCTTCTCACATTCAAGTTTTTGGATAGCTACTTGCTGGATCAATATGTTATTAAAGTCACAATAAGAGTCAATAATACAAGCTTGTTGGAAAAATAATTCATGTTGTTGCTTTAACTTAGCATTTACATCTAATGCTTCTTTTATGAATTGCTCTAATTGCAGTTGGATTTGTAATCGATTCATTGATGCTTCGAGTTGTGCCTATTTCTCAGTGATTTCTGACTGATGCTGCAATTCAAGACTCTCGAAATCTTTTTGAAATTGGGCCATATTTGATTTAATTTTCTCACTGGAATTAGATTTTTATTCATCTAACAGTCTCTTCAGTTCTTGTATTATATCTTCCTTTTGCTTCAGAAACCTTTTAACCTCAATAGCTTTATCAACAGTGGCAGTAGCATATGCCCCTTCATATTGTGATAATTTAGTTAAATGTTCAGTAGGATCAGCTAAGGAATCCTTCCACAAAATGTCAACAGATTAATTTGTGAGGTTTGAGATTGTTTCATTGATTCTTCTCATTTTATTTCTCTTGACTACAGCCTTATGACTAGGATTGTAGAAGATATCCAGTGAAGGAATTTCCTCAACTTTTAAAACTATTTGTTTTTTAGGGTAGGCTGGTATGATCTCTCAAACATGAGTTTCTGGAACTTGTTGTAGTGGATTAACAGTTTCCACTATCTTCTGGGAATTTTTAGGTGCCTGAAAGCTAGTAATTTTATGAGCATTGGGATTTGTTTTAAGAGTTTTTATTGCTTCAAAAAACTCATCCCATTCACTACTCAAATTTTTTGTTTGGGACTTTTCTGACTGATCAAGTGTGTCATGACTGTGCTGAAATTCTTGAGAAGTTGACTTTGCTCCATTACTTTCTCTTTTTTCCTACATCTATATCTCTTGGATTACTTGATCAATTATCTTTTCTAGGCTATCCTTCTGGATTTGGATTCATTTTCAGAATGATCTGAATTGCGATATTGATGCTCTGATTGACCTGATTCATCCTCAAACATGTCTTTTGCTTCATTATCCAAGCTGATACTTGGAGTAGGTTTGTTAACATCTTCAATAGTTAAAAAGTTGAGAGGAACTGTATATATTCTCTTATTTTTGTATATTTGGAAGGCTTCCAAATCATCTTGGTTAATTTGATTAGCTGCAAACTTAATTATATTTGAAAACTCTTCCATGCCTTGGAAGAGATCATCAAATCAATCTATTTCCTTTACAAAAGGCTTCATTTTAAGCTCTGTGATGTAGTTTTTAATTACATTATTTGGATCATATAGCCTTTTCATCATTACTTCCCAATTCAATAGATTAATCTTTGAAACCTCCTTGTAGGTATGGCCAATATCAAAAAGTGCAAAAGTACCACACTTGGGAAATTAGGCCAAACATCCTTCTTACCATCTTTCAGCTGTTTAGTAATACCATTAACAAGCTGGTAGAATATCCCCCTTGCAAGTAACTTATCAGGAACACAATATGGTAGGACGCGGGGAGAAGCATAACTCCCAAATACTTTGACATATGCAAGACTCTCTTCTACAAATCACCTACCCACAGAAAGAATATTTGTACTAGATTCTTTGGAAACCATAGGGGATTTCCCATTGAATATCATTTGGTGCATAGGCAACATGAATCCATGGAAATTTTTTATAAAAATGCAGATGGAAGTCTAAATACCAAAGGGCTCTATGGTAAATGTGGATTGGGGTAGGCTCTTGGGTAGTCTATTTCCATCCCATGGTAGGAAAGCTCGAAGAAAAGTAGATTGCATCCATGAAATAGGCATACATATAAAAGGGAGGTATTTCTCTAAATGAAATACTCCTTTTATTCCTATATTCCATGATATGTTTGGCTAAATTGTCAGATGGGATATTTTCGCAACTTAGAATTAAGGAATTGATGATTGCGTCAATCAGTGGAACCTAATCTACCGAAAACCTAGTGGTATTAGGTTTTGAAAACAATCTACACAACATACCAGCAACATAGCAATAAGGGTAAGGAATTTGGGCAATTGATTATGTACTGAGTTTATCTCGCTTAAGCCTTCCTTGGTATTCCTTCCATTCCTTTATGACTTTAACGAGGTCTAGGTTCTCTGCTCTAAATCTTTGCAAGAAAGCCCTATCATATTTCTGTTGCGAGGAGGGTTGATGGTACATGGATTGTAAATATACTGCCCTGAAAGAACCAATATTTTCTCCCTTGGTATCCTTAAAATTTCTATTTTGTATGTTTAAGTGGTTAATTTTCCACTTAACCATGTCTGTGTAAGGGAGAACTTTTTTCCTTATGGCTATTCTATGGACGAATGAAAATACAACATTGAACTTAGTCGCATTTGAAGTAACTGTCGTGCTTGTTGTAGCGACTTTCGTTATTACCTTTGGATTTTTGTCTTATAAAAACTTATACATTGTCTCCCATGATAAAATTCCACAATCCTTGTTGCAAGTGGTTTCTAAGAATAAGGGAGACATGTCCGAGTCTTCAGTAGACAATTTTTGAGCAATCTCTTTTCCTTTCTTGTTCATTTCAATCTTCTTCACTATGTTAAGTGGTTTCCTGATTTCAAGTAAACATAGTGAAAATTACAAGTATAGAGAACAGAGAGACAAATCCTTCATTTTGATCAAACATGCACGAATAGATATAAATCTATTAAGTATGATATTTAATCATCGATAATCATTTCAAAATCGAACTTACACCTTAGCACGAAATAGCTATAAATCAAATTATGACGTTGGATCTCATATTTTGGTTTGATATGACATAATTCATTTCACGTGATTGCGTAATTAAATGGCATTCATTCGCATATCGCAACATATAAATTTTACCATTTGTGATGTTTACCCATAAATTCAGCAAAATGTGATCTGCATAAATTGCACATTGCAACTCTTTATGTGGTAAATGAATTTTCTTTTGGTTAAGTTATGCGAAATGTGAAGTTCACATTCAAGAAATAAAGTGGCTACACTTTATGGGATTTATAGACCTTTATGTTTATTTCTTTGTTGGCTCGTCGGGTCCGCGTGATCGCAACTTATGCCGAATTTCTTTATAATTTTGATTTTTTAGATGAGGTGTGATGCAATAACAAATTATAACAGTGATTACAGTGTTTTCAAGGTTTAAACATAACTGTGGAAAAGGCTTAGCGCATTTCACAGCTCGCGTGACTTAATGGATTTCAAGTCTTTTTAGCTATAATTTATGCAGTTCGCGATGTGGACTAAGGAATAAAGTGGAAAAACATTAAAGAAAACTTTATTTCCTAAGTTTTTTGTTTTTAAAGATAAAATAAATTTTCTATTTATTTCTAAAGGGTCCCCATTTATTAAAATAAATGGGGGGTGTTGTATAGCACAACAATTGGCGATTCACTTGGGAGAACCAACTATCTCTTACTAACTTTTTTGAAATTTCTAAATTTTTTTTGAAATAAAAATAGTTGCAGGAATGAATTTCAAACAAATAAATATTACTAAGTAATGAAATTTCTCTTATTTAAAATTCATAAGAATCTCTATTTTAAAGATACAAGTATGAGAATATATATCAATCTTTACTCATTTAAAAAAGATAAAGCAGTTGTCTCTTACAGATCAGCTTTATAAATATTGACTCATTTATCATAGATAGAACCTCTATTCCAATAAGAAATTAGAGATTTTTGCGGGGTTACCTTTTACCCAACAATGATTCATTGTCCCATCCAATGTTTCTTACAATTTCCAAAAACAAATTCTATTTTTTGAAACTTTTATTTTTGTATCATATTTTTATTTACTTAAAAGCCATTGTCTTGGCTTGGTAACCAAATGATGACAGTGCCATTCACTTTTTGTAATTAAAATTATCAAGTTGGCTCTTAATGAGACCCCTTGTCTTCTTGATATAATCTCAATTCATTACCCTGTTTTGGTAGGTAGTATTGGTAATGTCATTTAAACTATTTCCCTATGAACATGGTAAACAAGCTCGTGATGAGACTTATAAGTTTTTGTAATTATAATATTTTTTGAATTTCTTTCGAAAATTAATAAGTTTTCTCGGATGGGTTGAATCATTGGTCCTTTTGAGGATTCTAGATGATTATGTTGAGTTTTAGATTTCTTTTCTGTAAAAGAGTCTTTACTATGTCAAATATTCTTTTCTTGACTGATAACGAAATAATCATGATATATAAGGGTGAGAGTTCATCAGAGAATAAATAATTTAAGTGAAGTTGCATCTTTCAGGTGGGGGTGGGGAAGGTGGTGATTTTCTTAAACATGGAAGTATGTAGTCATCAAGTTGTGGCATGACTGAAGAGAGAATATTGGCTTTTTTCAAGGCCTTTAGGATAGACCTTATAAAAAGAAATTAGGTAGTATGTAGTTGACATGACTTTAAAGTGATAAATAAACTAATTTTTGCATTTACTATTTATTGCGCTAACCTTGTCTCTTCAAAGTGGCTTTAATTACTAGATAGTGCAAGCTTGGATCTCGTGGGGCTAATGTTACTTTTAAAATTTAAGGGAACTAGTATATTTTTGAGCTAAGTTTTATTTATGTTTGTTGTGACTTTATTCTGACAATGTTTGTAATTTGATTTCTTACTGTCATTTGTAGGTTATTACAACTTGGAGATTTCACAACAACATTGACTTTCTTTCTTTGTCATACACACAACATGTTGAAGACATTAGAAAAGTAAGACAAATGATATAAGAACTACATTCTTGATTTTGTTTTGAACTTGTGCTATTACTTGTAGCTATTATGATGGAATCCCGCGGCCTCATTAATACTGTAAATGATAATTTGGTATCTTAGTGGGGAACTATGTCTTCCTTGTGATTTGAATATGAGTATCCATATTAACTAAATTCTAAATCTATATGAATGTTGATGTTATTGTGTGTTTACATTTTTACTTAGTTGGGCCTATAATTATGACTGGAATATTTAATATGCGTTGCAGACTTAGGTGAGCCTGATATAATATGTAGTAATATGTAAATTGGGTCTTGCACTCTCTTCCCACAATTCAAAATTCTCCCTTCAAGAAAAAAAACCTTGGAAGCAATAGTAAAAGGGCCTACCTTACCTTGCTCCATTTGTTTAAAATTCTACCTCAACAAAGTATGTGTATCCACCATAAGTTATGGTGGACTCTTCCTTATAGTTATCCACCGGTTGAAAGAGTTGATGAGGTTCACAATATCAGTCTATTTTTTTCTGGATCACAAGATTAGATACATCCCCTTTCTTTGAGACTTTTAGACAAAAAAAATTGGCGTAAACTCATTCTGGAGGAATTTTCTGAGGCATAGACTTATGATGAATCCTTACCATAGGACTAGTCTTGTGATAAAGGTGAAGGTGCAAAGTAATGGTTGTTGTTCCATCAAGATAACTGTAAAATGCTCTAAATTATCCATGTTTTCAAAAATCCATGCATTAGGAGACAATATTTATAGCCATTATATAGTAGTAAGAAGGATTTATGCAACCTCGTGCATCTCAATTTTTGATATCAAGTAGTAGAGACGCTCTTAAATAATCACCTGCATTACAAAAGAACTTGTTTGTGTCTTGTGAAATGTGTGGGTGTGCCATTCATGCTATGTGTTTGCATTGCAACTTTACTAATTTGAATTATATTTCCCTCAAATATGTGGAGACGGATTTGGAACAACAAATGTCTCTCCCTCCTCAAAAGTTTGTGAAAAGTATGTCGTAAGACAAGCACTCACCCAAGACTCGAATAAACCCTGCAAGTGAAGTGAAAAATTTGTCAAATTCAGCCTCAACTTTCCTATCTCAGATTCAAACTCATAAACTATTTTACCTACACAAAATTTCATGTATTTTAAGTTCTTTTCTATATGTCAAGTCTTCAATTTTTCCAAATTGAAATTGTCTGTTATACTAATTGTTGAGCTCCAAAGATGTTCTTTCTTCCACCACATTCCACTCCATTTCCTTTGTCCATTATTAATTACAGGCTCAAATGATCAATAGAATTGATTAAAATTGCTTTAAGAATGTATATCATGACTAACTTGCTATGTTTTTATGATTTTGTCATTGTAGTACTTTTTGAACTAGATCTAGCTACAGAATGCAGACATTCTGTAGCTAGTTGCCGATTCTGCAGTTGTCTTCATGTCTACGCAGGCTCTAGGTGTCATCTCAAAGAAAAACACATATGGTCGTATTCCACATCATTCCCTCATAATTTTTTTCTCTCCACGAAGTTTGAACGGAATTCTGTAGGTGGTTATGCACGTGGGAACTCAAACTAGGAGATAGACTCCTAATAGGACAACGACAGTCCAGATGTCCGTAATCATATTACGAGACCACCATCAGAGTTCTAGTTTGATTTTAATTTGGAAAGACAATTATCCCTAGGTTATCTCAAGACAGTTATGTAATTTTGTTATAAATATGGCTCGGGAACCGAGGGAAAAGGTTAGATTTTGTGTTTGATTGCAGATTTTAGAAGTCCGAAAATACTCTGTTTTGAAGTAATTTCTCTTTTAATGAAAGAAGCATCACTTTATTGAAAGCGCTGAGTCAACCTTGAAGTAGATTTTACGTGCTACTCCGGTGGTAGAGGGCCCCTGCTACCTGAGCAGCTTTGTTCATACGGCTTAGATAAGTATTTTAGTCTTGTTTTTCATTTCTAGCTTAAGCAGGTTTCTAAAGTTTATGTTTCATACTTGTTTACATTAATCATCACAGCTAGAATTACTCTTATAAACTCTTCCAAAATATCATCACGATGAATAAGGAATAGTTGTGGTGTTGTAGATTTTAGTTGCATTTCCTTTCGAATTTTATTATTTATGCTTGTTTACGCTAAGTGTCATAGCCGGTCTTCCTCCTACAAAATCTTCCAAAACATCATTAACAATGAATAAGAAACAGCTGTGGTATCTTAGATCCTAGTTGTATTTTCTTTCAAATCTTATGTTTATGTTCAATTCCATTGAATAATACAACCAGACTTGTTTTTACAAACTCTTCCAAAATATCATTCATATTGAACAAGATGGGCTGTAGAATTCCATAGACTAGTTGCATGTTAATTTAGTTATAACACTCCAGAGGTTGATTGCATTTAGTTCAGCTCTGTCACTACATTTCAAGTTTGATAATGGAATTCTAGTTTAACTTCGTTCACTGTACTTCAAGTATATTAGTATCATCACTCTAGTTCAGTCTCAGTTCATTTTTTTTCAAGAAAAGATTAATGGCATTCTAGTTTAGTTGTAGTCACTGTATTTTAAGATTGATAGACCGCGTTCTAGCCTAGTGTTATCCATTGTATTTCAAGTAGTACTAGTTGTCAAAATTAGTCTCTGGGCCTTCATTATTTACAACTTACTTTTGTTCTGAATTTATATTGATACATCATCACATGAACAGGGGTCAATAATATCAGTTTAAGGCTTTGTTTATTCTGCAAATCTTTTACAAATTCACCTATAGCCTTTTTCCCAAACATTATTCTAGAAAATCTCTAAACTTCTGAATAAGGCCTAGTAGTGATAAGTCAAGTTGCAGAATAGGGTAACTTCAGCTTCATAGGTTAATCTAGAATAGAAACCTTACTGTGTTACAAATAATCATTTTTTTGTAATATTGTGAGTTGATTGTTTATTTAGGAGAACTTCATTTACACTTAACTTGTCCATTTCTCAAGCTCTTCCAACACATCTTTAATGAATGAATTGGATAAGTTCAAGCTCATGTTGTGATTTATTTCCTTGTAATGAAGTCATTATCAAACTTTGCTTTTTTTGTTTGCCATCCATAGTTTAGGCTTTGTTCTGTTTTAATATAACCAATAGCTTCTTTTCACCAGCACTGATTTGTTTCCCTTTCCAAACATAAAACCATAAAACCAAAAACATCATAAAACACTAAAAAAACGTAGTGAGAAACAAATACCTAGGCACATATAGTGCACCACACTTCAGCAGTTTACTAGCCCTGGTTGACAATAATGAACTCAATTTAGGAACACTAAGTTGAGAAAAAACATTTTGGCACCGTTTCCGGGGAAGTGTAACTAGGTAGCCTTGTTTCTTAACTCCCAAAAACAATGATATGCATAGAGAGAGAGACTCAAGGGGTAGATTCATAAGAAGCAGAAGCAGAAGCTTGATTCTTAGAACACCTCTTGTTTCACCTAGACCAAGAGCTAGCACACCTCCATCTCAGACCCACATTCCATCCTTTACTGATCCTAGACTTCCAGAAGACTTAAGATCAAATATTCCATTAGAAAGACCTTCCACTTCATCCACTGAACATGTCTTAGAAGAAGATTCAAGGACCTTGCTAGAGACACAAACTTTTCCACTTCCACCGAAGAATCAACTATGGCAGAAGAAGAGGGAGGAGGAGTCTTTAATGGAGAACACACATTATTTGGAGGGGGTAGAGGTAGAGGTAGAGGAGAAGGAGGTAGAGGTGCAGAAGGAGAAGGAGGTAGAGGAAGAGGTAGAAGAGAAATGGGAAGCTCTTTTGGGTTTCCTATAGTATATGAAGAAACCAATACAGCTATGAAAAACATTTCACCCTCTGTCCTTCCAAAATTCTATGGACTTAAAACTGAAGATCCTGAAACCTTCCTATTTGAATTTGAAGTCCTATGTAGAACTTATGAATACTTATAAGATGCTCAAAAACTTAAACTATTTCCTTCAACATTGAAAGGAGCAGCATTGAAGTGGTTTATGAGTTTGATCAACAGTTCTATTAGGACATGGGAAGATATGAAACAAGAATTTCTAGAGAGGTATTTGGTTTATTGTATGCCAGTCAATCATAAGGAGGAAGTGTTCAAGATGATAAAAAAATAAGATGAAAACCTGGAAGATTTGTTGGAGAGATTTTATTACAACATCAAAAGAGAAAAAATGGAGAACTTAGATCAAGACAGCTTAAAAGCTCTCTTGTTGAAGAAAATTAGGGATGAATGGTTGGATATCCTTAACATGATGGGAAAAGGGGATATATCTCAGCTCACATTACCTGAAATATCTAAGTTATGTATTAACCTTTCAAGAGGGAAATCCAAAGCGCAAAAGGTCCAAAGAGACCCTACTCTTGCAAGAGCAAGTCGTCTTATGCAGGACGGTAAGTAGAGGCGAGAGATAGAGGCATACATGATGAATTCAAATCCCGAGGTAATAACAAAGTCTTAGTGAACAAATGAACACCCTTAAGTTACAAAACGAGAAAAAAGTGAGATCGATATGTAGAAATCTTTGTCCCAAATGTAGAAAGAAGCATGCCTTGAAAGAATGTCTTTTGGTTACAATATCTTGTAGAACTGTGTAATTTGCAATTCGAGAAAAACAACAAACAAAGATGTCCTTCACTTCACATTCTTTACATTTGTCTTTAAAGGAAAATCCTACAAATTCCACAAGAATCTCTCAATTTGTCTCTGAAGGCAGCAAGACCTCAAACACAAGGATTCCATGATCAATTGTATAATCAACCTCCACCTTGGAATTCTTGGCAGCAACCTTGGCCCCAATTTCAAAATCAATCTCAATCTTGGGCACAAGGAACACAAAGTCCCTATGGAAGATACTCTCCATACTATCATTATCCACCATACCCACATTTTTCTCCTCAAAATCCTCAACAGAATCCTCACAACCCAAAACATCAAAATCAACCACTCCCATTACCATTTCCTCATAAATTAAATTAGTTGCCTGCTCAACCCATACCAAACCCCAACAATAACAATCCTCAAAATACATACATGATAGAAGGCCAACAGTTTCCAACTTATTTAATTGCTCCTCTAGACCTTAGTGATGTTCAACTTAGATCTGGAAGAATACTTGAAAAGAGGAAACCTTCTATGATCATACAAGAACAAGAAAACTCTGAGGAAGATTCTCTCCGGGAAAATAAAATTCTTGAAGAAGACACATCTTTTCAGGACCCAAACATTGAAAAACCAAAACAAAAAGAATCAATAATTTCAACTCTTGTATTAGAGCATCCATCAACATCCACTCCTACACCTCCCTTTCCAGAAATATTACAAATTGATTGGGGTGTAGACAAACAAATTATGGTGCCTAATTATGATTTCCTAGATGAGCTGAGAAATGTCTGTATTAAGATTCCATTATTACAATCTATCAAGGAAATTCCAATTTTTACTTGAAGACAATAAAGGAGTTGAGCATGAAGAAAACAAGAAAAAGAATAAGGCAGACGAAAATTCACTGGCGGGAAAAATAGCGAGATATCATGATGGGTAAGATTGCTATTCCAAGTATCTAGACCCGGGGAAATCCAGTTGTTAAAATTCACATCAATGGAATTGAGATCCAAAACACACTTATTGATTTAGGAGCAACAATCAATATCATGAGTAGACAAATCATGGATAAACTTAAACTTTCTAATCTTCTTTTTTCACCCACATTATTACAATTAGCAGACAGATCTGTGATCAAACCTAATGGGGTAATAGAAGACATTCCAGTGTCCCTAGATTCTTGGGAATATCTTGTGGATTTTAAGATCCTAACTACTAAGAATAATATAGGGGGGCATCATGTTATATTAGGAAGACCTTGGTTAGCTACAGTTGATGCTTTCATTAGTTGTAGATCCAATGATATGTACATCTCTGATGGTAGTTCAACCAAGAAATTCCGCTGTCCTCCCAGCAATGACAGTATGATTTGGGTGATACTCAATGGATAGAGGATGAAGAAGACTTACAACCTCTCTTCACAATTTCAGAAATTAGTGAAGATAGCCAAATTTTCAATACCTTAGAAAACTTTGAATCCTCTTCGGAATATAAACATGAAAAATTTCAAGAATAATCCAACATTGAGTTTTTTTCATCAAGGTAGATGTCTCTCTATTCCATGGATAAATTTGGTAGCTCTACAATTGAGATATTTCGAGGCAAAACTTTAAACATAAACAAGAACCTAGAGAAATCTCAACAAGAAGAGCTAGTCAAGATATTACAGAGACATTCTTCTGCATATGCATGGGAGTACCTTGATGAAAGGATGGCACAAGACTTGCACTCATCACATCTACATAGAGGAAAATTGTAAACCAATCAGACAACCTCAAAGACGGATGAATCCAAATCTTAGGGAGATTGTTAAAGAAGAATTGCAGGAATTGTTGAATGTCAACTTTATATATCCTATTTTAAATAGTGAGTGGGTTTCTCCTTTGGTAATTGTGCCAAATAAAAATGGTAAATGGAGGGTATGTATTGACTACCGAGAATTAAACAAAGCTACTCTTAAAGATCATTTTCCCTTACCTTTCATAGATCAGGTGTTAGATACCTTAGCTGGCAAAAAGTACTTCTCATTTCTAAATGGGTTTAGTGGTTATAATCAAATTCAAGTAGCACTTGAGGATCAAGACAAAACCACATTTACCTGTCCTTGGGGTACCTATGCTTATCGAGTATTGCCATTTGGATTATGCAATGCACCTACAACATTTCAAAGGGCAGTATTAGGAATATTTTTGGATCTAATACATGATTGTGTAGAGGTATATATGGATGATTTCACAGTTTATGGAAACACATTTGAAGAAGCCTTAGCAAACTTGGAAAAAGTTTTAAAAAGATGTAAAGAAGCAAATCTTTCACTTAGTCATGAGAAGTGTTTTATGATGTTTATTGAAGGAATTGTTTTAGGACATCACATTTCAGGGGATGGGATTAGAGTTGATGAGTCAAAAGTTGAATTCATCTCTAACTTATCTATTCCAAGTTGTCAAAAAGATGTTAGGAGTTTTCTAGGATTTACAGGATATTATCGAAGATTTATAGAAAACTTCACCAAGATAGCATCTCCACTCTTCAAATTACTTACCAAAGATTGTGAATTCAAATGGAATTATGATTGCCAGTTAGCCTTTGAGACCCTGAAAACAAAAATTTCTGAAGCACCTATTTTAAGGGGACCTAACTGGAAGTTACCTTTTCATATTTCAACAGATGCCTCAGATACAGCTCTAGGAGCAGTATTGGGACAAAAATATATGATTCCTTATGCCATCTACTATATCAGTAAAAATTTGACTCCTTCAGAGTTAAACTATACTGTAACTGAAAAAGTGTTTTTAGCTGTTGTTCATGCCATAAACAAATTCAGACACTATATAACAAGCTATGAAACTTTTGTTCACACAGATCATTTTGCAATTAGATACCTAATGAACAAATCAATTACTAATGGCAGAGTCATAAGATGGTTATTTCTTTTACAAGAATTCAACATCACCATTGTAGATAGGCCTGGAAAACAAAACACAGTAGCTGATTTCCTATCTAGACTCCAAAACATCAAAGATGACACTCCAGTTGAAGATCAATTTCCTGATGAATATCTTTCTGCAATTTCTACTCAGACTCCTTGGTTTGCTGACATTGCTAATTATTTAGTTTCAAGGAAATTTCCTTCAATAATGAATGCAAGAGACAAAAGAAAAATCATTTATGACAGTGAAAAATATTCATGGGTTGCTAATGATTTGTACAAGACAGGTCCAGATTTTATCATTAGGAGATGTGTTCGAGAAGACGAGATGCCTGAGATTCTCAAAGCATGTCATGATGAACCTTGTGGCAGACACTTTGCTGATAGGAGGACAGCTTATAAGATCCTTCATTTAGGATACTATTGGCCCTCCCTTTTTGAAGATGCTAAAGAGTATGTCAAAAGGTGTGACAGTTGCCAAAGGGTAGGGAAACCTTCTCCTTCAGGTGAGATGCCATTACAGCCTCGGGTACATATTGAACCTTTTGAAAATGGGCTTTGGATTTTTTAGGACCTATTAGTCCTCCATCAAGACAAAAGAAATATATATTAGTTTGCATTGATTATGTTACCAAATGGGTAGAGGCCAAGCCATTACTTTTTGCTACTGAAGCATCTGTAGTTAATTTTCTTTTTGAGGATATTTTTACTCGTTTTGGTGTCCCAAGGAAAATTGTTACAGATCAAGGAGCTCAATTCACATCAAGGCTAGTGGAACAAATGATGGAGAGGTACAAAATCAGACACAGAAAATCTACTCCCTATCATCCACAAGCAAATGGTCAAGTGGAATCTACTAATAAGGTCATTGAAGGGATCCTAACAAAGACTATTCATTTACATAGAAGAGATTGGGAAGACAGACTTCCTGAAGCTTTGTGGACCTATAGAACTACATGGAGAAGCACAACAAGTCATACTCCCTATGAACTTTTTTATCGAAAACAAGTTTTGTTTCCCATAGAGTTTCAGATTCAAACTTTTAAAATGGCAGTTCAGCTAGGACTTGATCTAACAGAGGCACAAAAGCACAGATTGGAGCAGATTAATGAATTGGATGAGATCAGACAAGATGCAGTTCAGAAAAAAAGTATAGTCCAGCAGCAAAGGACTAGATGGCATGATAATTATATCAAGGAAAAGAAGTTCAAAGAAGGTGACTGGGCTCTCTTGTTTGATTCAAAGTTCAAAGATTTTCAAGGTAAATTCCAAACACATTGGCTTGGGCCATATGAAATTGTAAAAAATTTTGTCAATGGAGCAATAAAAATCAGGACAATAGATGAAGAAGAGGTCACTTTTCTTGTGAATGGTCATAGATTGAAGTTGTATCATAAGCCACTTTCAAGAGAATAATTTGTCAAGAAGTTCCAAGAAAACAGTGATGTGAAGTTAATGAAGAAGAATATTTCTTCTTCATCAACTTAATTGAATTTTATGAAGTCACTTTATTGAAAAAAAAAAAAGTATAAACATGAAAACTAATCACTGATTAGCATGTTTATACAAAAAAGGTAGAGTGAAAATCAGAATCTTTCTGACACTTTAGCTTTTAAAAATTGTTCTTTTTCTGCAAGTCACCAGTTGTTACAAAAGCATAAGTGCAGGTCCATTTCACTTATGATCCATCTCATTTCATCCATCCATATTCCGTTTCATTCATTC
This sequence comes from Pinus albicaulis, assembly GCA_034641835.2. Taxonomy (NCBI): domain Eukaryota; kingdom Viridiplantae; phylum Streptophyta; class Pinopsida; order Pinales; family Pinaceae; genus Pinus; species Pinus albicaulis. The sequence goes on from CM076582.1 coordinate 736,176,491, forward strand.
ATCCATACTCCATTTCATTCATTCATCCACACTTCATTCATTTCACCCCATGGTCCACCTCATTTCCATCCCAGATTTTTAAGTTTGATGTTTTTCTGCAATTGAATAATACATATCATGAATTGCAGGCCACTTCTTATACTTCACTCCATTTCATAAGTTGTGATCCATTCCACTCCATTATTCACTTCATTCATATTCCATTACACCATATTTTATTATCCATCTTCACTCATTCCATACAACATTCCATTCATGCACCAAACCATTCCATTTCATGTTTCAAGTCTTCTACGGGTACATTCTGCAATCAGTGAGACATTCTGCAGCCAGAGATCCTGAAAGCATTGTCCAGTAATCACCTGATCTGCAATAAAATGATCCTGCATATCCATGACAACAAGCAAAATCAAGGGAGTTACGAAGACTCAAAAAGTAATGATTTTTCAGGCGAGAACAAAGCATATAAAGATCACAAAAATCAGAGGAAAGGCAAAGGTAAAAGTTCTGATTATAATGACATATCATGAAAAATTTTAGTACAGTTAAGTTATGAATAATTCAAAATGTTGTTTTAATTGATTTTGTTGATCATGCCTAACAAACCTCCCGTAGAAAATTTGGATAAAACTCCTTCTATTCCACCATATCAAATCCCATATCCGATCATCATTTAAAAATCTAAACGGTTAAAGTGCTGGAGTGATTGGATTAGTCATGTCACTAGGCCAAAGAATTTAATGATGATTTTGAATTCGTTACAAAATATCTCCGCAATATTTTCTTCTGTGATATCTTTCAACTCATATACATCATCCTCACCTCATTATATTCATTCTATAATCACTCCATATCATTCTTTCTCGTAGCCAACTCTTAACCATTTCAGTCTGTAAAACAGAGGAAACATCTGTGGGGAAAAAACATCTCTGTAACAGCCATTGTCACCGTGAATAGAGGAGCAACAATTTGAAGGTTGGAAAGAGAAGTTATGGGTATCATAGTGAGGACCGAACCGGTTGGAACTAAGTACTTGGAGGGTTATCCTCAAATCAGAGAAATGTTACAACAAGCAGGGTGGTTGCAATTCTTTGAAAAATTTAGTGGTTTTCACAAAGAGGTGACTAAAACATTTTCACGGTCCTTCAATGGAGCTGAGGTCGATATAGGAGATATTAAATTCACCATTACATAAGCCTCCATTGCAGAAGCAACAGAATTTCCCAGACAAGGAGAAAGGTGGTTCAAGAATAGAGAATTTCATAACGAGGCATGGAAGCAGATACTCAAGTCACCAGGTATGGATGTTTCCATTTTTAAAAATGGTATCCCTAGCTCCGCACTAAAGAATAAATGGAGGAACATGTTGCTTATCTTGCAAAAATTCATCACTTGTGAAGGAAGATATGGTACCTTCTATGTTTATCATATTCGGTTGATAATGCATTTCTTAGAAGAAGAACTCAATTTGCCCTTTTTCTTGCTTCATAGTTTAAAGAAAATGGCGTCAAGTTTTCAAAAGAGAGTTCAATTTCTAGAAACAACCTTATACCACCATGGTTTACTCAAAATTTTGATTGAAGATAATTTGAGAAAAATGGAAGATAATTGGGAAGAGTTCTTAGTGAGAAATCACTTTGAAGAACCCAAGGAACCTCCACCTGAAGACAAACCTAAAAAAAGAAGCAGAAGATGGAAAACCTTGAAAACTGAAACTGGTAAAACAATACAAGAAGGCAGTGAAGAAATGATTTCTGAAAAATTGGCTCATATTAGGAAACAACTTAAGAAAGAGAGGATAATAATAAAATTTTCCAGAGAGAAAGGAGAAGGACCATCTCAACCAAGATGGAGCCACAGACTTAGAGGGATACTAAAGAAAACAAAGGTTAAACAAACTGGAGTCATAAACATAGAGGATGAACAAATACCTACTGAGGAGGATTTTGATGAAGGAGCTCCTGAAATAGACCCAGCACAGCAAGAAATTTACAACTATGTTGAGACATTAGAGAAAAGAGCTTCAGAAGGTAGAGACAGAACTCCTAGTCCACCAAAATCTGTAGTTGATATCCTAAGGAGAGATAAATATGAGCTATAAATACTCAATAGGCATATCAAGAATGAGAATGAAATTCTGAGAGAGCAGGTTAAACTGAAAACTAATATGAATTCAACTCTGTCTCTACAAATGCAAAAGTTGCACAAGGCTAGTGAAAAATTGAAGAAGAAAAATAAAAAGTTAACTAGGGCACTCACAAATTTGAGATTCAAGTTAGTCATAAGGAAGCCTAGAAGGCCTTTGAATGCCAGGCAAAGCAAAAGAAGAGGGTTGGATGTCCTTGCAGAGGTCTCAGAGTTGATGGAATAGTTGCATGAGGACATGCAAGAACCTAGCAGTGGGGGTATGTTGAGCTCCAAAGATGTTCTTTCTTCAACCACATTCCACTCCATTTCCTTTGTCCATTATTAATTACAGGCTCAAATGATCAATAGAATTAATTAAAATTTCTTTGAGAATGTATATCATGACTAACTTGCTATGTTTTTATGATTTTGTCATTGTAGTACTTTTTGAACTAGATCTAGCTATAGAATGCAGACATTCTGTAGCTAGTTGCCGATTCTGCAGCTGTCTTCATGTCTACGCAGGCTCTAGGTGTCATCTCAGATAAAAACACATATGGCCGTATTCCACATCATTCCCTCATCATTTGTTGCTCTCCACGAAGTTTGAACGAAATTCTGTAGGTGGTTATGCACGTGGGAACTTAAACTAGGAGATAGACTCCTAATAGGACAAGGACAGTCCAGATGTCCTTAATCATATTACGAGACCACCATCAGAGTTCTAGTTTGATTTTAATTTGGAAAGACAATTATCCCTAGGCTATCTCAAGATAGTTATGTAATTCTGTTATAAATATGGCTTGGGAAATCGAGGGACAAGGTTAGATTTTGTGTTTGATTGCTAGATTTCAGAAGTCCGAAAACACTCTGTTTTGAAGTAATTTCTCTTTTAATGAAAGAAGCATCACTTTATTGAAAGCGTTGAGTCAATCTTGAAGTATATTTTGCGTGCTACTCCGGTGGCAGAGGGCCCTTGCTACCTGAGCAGCTTTTTTCATACGGCTTAGATAAGTATTTTAGTCTCGTTTTTCATTTCTAGCTTAAGCAAGTTTCTGAAGTTTATGTTTCATACTTGTTTACATTAATCATCACAGCTAGACTTACTCTTATAAACTCTTCCAAAATATCATCACGATGAATAAGGCATAGTTGTGGTGTTGTAGATTTTAGTTGCATTTCCTTTCGAATTTTATGATTTATGCTTGTTTACACTAAGTGTCATAGCCGGTCTTACTCCTACAAACTCTTCAAAAAAATCATTAACAATGAATAAGAAACAGTTGTGGTATCTTAGATCCTAGTTGTATTTTCTTTCAAATCTTATGTTTATGTTCAATTCCATTGAATAATACAGCCAGACTTGTTTTTGCAAAGTCTTCCAAAATATCATTCATATTGAACGAGATGGGCTGTAGAATTCCATAGACTAGTTGCATGTTAATTTAGTTATAACACTCCGGAGGTTGATTGCATTTAGTTCAGCTCTGTCACTACATTTCAAGTTTGATAATGGAATTCTAGTTTAACTCTGTTCATTGTACTTCAAGTAGATTAGCAGCACACTAGTTCGATCTCAGTTCATTTTGTTTCAAGAAAAGATTAATGGCATTCTAGTTTAGTTGTAGTCACTGTATTTTAAGATTGATAGACCACGTTCTAGCCTAGTGTTATCCATTGTATTTCAAGTAGTACTAGTTAAGTAGTACTAGTTGTCAAAATTAGTCTCTCGGCCTTCATTATTTACAACTTACTTTTGTTCCGAATTTATATTGATACAACATCACATGAACAGGGGTTAGTAATATCATTTTAAGGCTTTGATTATTCTGCAAATCTTTTACAAATTCACCTATAGCCTTTTTCCCAAACATTATTCCAGAAAATCTCTAAACTTCTGAATAAGGCCTAGTAGTGATAAGTCAAGTTGTAGAATAGGGTAACTTCAGCATCATAGGTTAATCTAGAATAGAAACCTTACTGTGTTACAAATAATCATTTTTTTTTGTAATATTGTGAGTTTATTTTTTATTTAGGAGAACTTCATTTACACTTAACTTGTCCATTTCTCAAGCTCTTCCAACACATCTTTAATGAATGAATTGGATAAGTTCAAGCTCATGTTGTGATTTATTTCCTTGCAATGAAGTCATTATCAATCTTTGCATTTGTTGTTTTCCATCCATAGTTTAGGCTTTGTTCTGTTTTAATATAACCAATAGCTTCTTTTCACCAGCACTGAGTTATTTCCCTTTTCAAACATAAAACCATAAAACCAAAAACATCATAAAACACTAAACACAACGTAGTGAGAAACAAATACCTAGGCACATATAGTGCACCACACTTCAGCAGTTTACTAGCCCTGGTTGAAAATTAATGAACTCAATTTAGGAACACTAAGTTGAGCACAAACACTAATATTCAGTATCCATGAACACTATGCATGACATAAAAAGAGAGAGAGAGACTTCCCCATCTAGCCTATTCTTAGAACATTTAAACTTGGGAACACAACTGCAAGTGAGTTATGACTAAACATCTCTTTCAATAATGTACACACAAGGCCTCCACTTTTAAATTTAACTTGCACATTTAGTATGAAGTCTGAATTATGTTTGAATACTCCTATTAATTTTTTTATTAAAAGATAGCAATCTACCAATTATGTATCCTTTGCCTATACTCTAATTTTCTTTTTCCATTTTCTCTTTGGAGTATTCATTCACCTCCTTTGTTGCTTAAGATGCTAGGACACAACTGAAGTCACATTTTCCATTTGGTCACAATGAAAGGAGGGAGGAAAAATTAGCTTTCTGAGAATTTATTGTTATGCATGCATTTATTATTTTAATCATGTATCTAGTGTTTTGGAGTCAGATTCAGATGTAAGTATGTTCATAATGTGAATAGTTCTTCTGAGATTTAGTCTTGACTGTAAATATATTCTAGAACCATATTCCTTCCTTTTACCTTGTATTGAACATTAATTGAAGTCCATATTCTCAGAGAACATAGAAATACAAAAATGAATTCAAAATCCTCAGTTAAAATTTCAGTCCTTTTAGTATATTCTAATTGATAGTGATTCTCTTTATGGTTGATTAGACACAAATTGATCTATGGGAATGATTTTGGTTTATACACGTGTTTTGTCAAACTTAGGGGGAGATTCAAGATTCCTTGCATAATCCAATGATTATCTACATGCAATCTAAAAGGTAAAGGTGGTGGATTCATACTCCTTCTAAATAGAAAATAAAAGGTCAAGGCAATTGACCAATATGTTGTCAAGTTTTGTCTTATCCACCTTAGCCACATACATGCATGTTTCACACTTCAGAAACCTAATATGTGAAAGAGAGGGCTTATTTCCACTTCAACTTCCTCTAGTTTCATGTCACCCAAAATTGAACTTGGTGACATATTAATCAAATAATTATTTTTCGCAACTGCTTCAGCTCAAAATCCTTTGCTTAACCTAGGTTATAAAGTTTTGTATTATCCACCTTAGCCACATACATGCATGTTTCACACTTCAAAAACCTAAGATATGTAAGAGAACACTTCTTTCCACTCTGACTTCCTCTAGTTTCATGTCACCCAAAATTGAATTTGGTGACATATTAATCAATAATTAGTTGTAGCAATTTCTTCAGCTCAAAATCCTTTGCTTAAGCTAGCATTCTCTCTCATGCTTCATGCATTTTTTGTCAAGGTATGATTTGGTCTCTTAGCATGTCCATATTTCTTGAGACCATGTAATTAGTTGTAGCAACTGCTTCAGCTCAAAATCGTTTGATTGAAATTATTTTCTTAAGCTAGAATTCTCTCTCATGCTTCATGAATTTTTTATCAATGTCTAATTTTGTCTCTTAGCATGGCCATCTTCTTGTAGAAATTTAATACAATAACATGTATATTACCAGACTCCCCTGATCTAACAATTAAATCCATCATTAAATACAACATCCTTCTACTCAATTCTTTGTGGAAATTAAATCACCAATTGCAAACATGTGAAGAAAAATCAATCGCACATAACAAGATGTTTTACTTGGAAAGCTTAAAGCTAAAAACCCCAACTATCATATATTATGTATATCATGGAATCATGAAAAAATATCATACAAAGCTAAACTCATAGAGCTCTCAGTACAATATACAATTCTCTCACACTGTCATGCAGAAATTTGCATATCTATACACCAATTTCTTGCCTCCTATAGCTTGCCTCCACTGCGCAATCCCTGCTGAAGAAGATCCCTGAATGAATTCAATATTTCCTTACTTTGACTACACAATCCTCATTGGAAACTCCATTGAATGCACCACTATAGTCACAACTGATAGTCAAACACACCCTTTCACCTATCTCTCCACTGGGTCTCCACTGGATCTGACATGCAAGTAGTTAACTGTTGTATTTCTTTAGTTGTAAGTAAGACACTACTTGTGAATTAATTAAATAATTAATTCACTCATCTTTCACTAGTGTTTCTTTAGATACAACTAGCACAACTGAGTTTAACTCACTTAACTGAGTTAAACTAAATAACAACTCCCATAACTACTCTTCCAACTCGGTTACAACTATGTCACACCCAATTACAACGAAGTCCATCATGCATGAGTCACCAAACAACCTTGCAACTGGTAATTCCTTCAGCTAACTAGTTTTCCACATCAGTTAACTGAAATCAAGTGCTCCAAGATAATAAGTTATTATTTATTGTCTGATTATTGTTAAGGGCTAATAATAATCGATATGCATTCTATTTTTAGATTTGTGATCTATAAATAGACTTTTCCCATATTCTAAAAATAGAAACTCATCTAAAGATAAAATTTTCTCAACCATCTAGAATCATCATCCTGCTAATTTTAGAATATTCTCACCATTCTAAAAATAGGCATACACCTAAAAATAGCCTACGGGCCCCACCTAGTGAAGGTGCTTAATTTTCACTAGGATCATCATCTTGTTGAATCTCAACACTCTCCCTCAACAAGAAAGGGATTATCCTTCACCCCGATGTTGTCTCTATGGTATTTGAATTTGCTCCTGGTGAGCACCTTCGTCAGAATATATGCATCTTGATCTTCTATAGGAATGTACTAGAGCAACATGATCTTCCACTACACAGAATCTCTAATATGATGATATTGGATATCTATATGCTTAGATCTATCATGAAACACATGATTAATCGAGATTTTAATGCAACTCTTATTATCACAATGAATCACTATAGGATCTAAATGAGAACTGAACAAACCAATTAGGATCTTACTGGTCCAGATAGCCTCACATGTAGCTTGACTTGCTGCCATGTATTTCGCTTCCGCTGAACTGAGTGCCACAAATATATGTTTCTTGTTTTACCAAGAAATAGCTATAGATCTGATACTGCAAGCCCCTCCTGATGTGCTCTTTCTATCCGTTGGGCTGCCTGCCCAATCTGCATCCATGAAGCCATGCAACTTCACCTCATCCATTTGTCTGTACCATAATCCATACTCAGATGTGTCCCTAAGATATTTTAGGAAATGCTTTCGCGCCTTCCAAAATAGCTTGGTAGGCTTAACCATTGCTTGACAAAGCTGGTTCATCGCATAGCATATGCTCGGTCTTGTATTAAGTAAATACATGAGCGAACCCACCAACTCTCGATAGACAGTAGCATCCACTACCTCTACTAATGTAGCATCCTCTTTCCTCAAATTTCCTGGAAGAGGAGTATCCATGGGTTTACAGTCCTCCAAGTGAAACTTACAGAGTATCTCCCAAGCATACTTGCCTTGAGACTCAAAACATTCACCTTCTCGTTGCCATATTTCCAATCCAAGGAAATAATGAAGGAGACCCATATCCTTCATCTAGAACTCCTTTGCAAGGTCCTCCTTGCATGAGTGTATCAGCTTCTCATCACCAGTTAGTATTAAATCATCAACATAAAGAACAATGATTAAAATCTTACCCTCCACCACAATCTAGTATAGGTTTGCATCCACCTCACTCTTGGTGAAGCTAAGTCTAGTGAAATAGTTTTTGATCCAAGTGTACCAAGCAGGGGGTGCTTGCTTCAGCCCATACAGCGCTCTTTTGAGTCTGCACACATGCGACTCGCTGCAGAAGATCTCAAATCCTTCAAACTCCTCAATGTAAACTTCTTCCTCAATGATCCCATTAAGGAATGCAGTCTTCACATCCATCTAATGAATGTGCCAACCCATCTGCGTTGAGAGAGCAAGGATGGTCCTTATGGAATAATACCGTGCGACAAGTGCAAAGGTTTCTTCATAATCAATCCCCTCGATATGTGAGAAGCCCTGGGAAACAAATCTTGCCTTATACTTCTCAACACTCCCATCAGTAGCTTGCTTTACCTTGTAGATCCATCTTGAACCTACCACTAATTTATCAACCGGCCTTGGCACAATTTCCCAAGCATTCTTTCTGACAATGGAGTCGTACTCCTCCACCATTGCATCTACCCATGTGAGCTCCTCAATGCTTCCTAAAAAGAAGATGGCTCTGTCACAATACACTTTCTCATGCGAACCATGTATCCAGTGAATTTGTTAGGAGACTGTCTCTGTTTGCACTGTGAAGTAGGGGCTCCTACATTCTATGATGCATCAAGCTTTAGCCTCTCAGCTTCTGGGTATGCCTTCTGCCAATTCTGATGTTTGGCTCTGGGTGAGTGGAATCCTCCACTCCATGATCCTCCTCGTGTGGCTGATCCACATATTGAGATTTATCTTTGGGAACAAGCAATTCCTCCTCTGCATGCAAGTGTAGCTCCCTCTCTCAAGTGAAAAATTCATGGCTTTATCCTCATTGAATTTTATATCCCGTCACACCAGATTCATCCAAATGTTTGGAAAATACACAAGATAATTATGGGGTGTTTTTATGTACCCACAAATATCCCAACTTCTGCAGTCGGCTCCATCTTCTTCCTAACGTTCTTGGTCACATGAACATAAATAGATGAGCCAAAAATCTTAAAGTGAGAAACATCTGGTTTCTTACCAGTAAAATATTCTTCAGGTGTACTCATGCCAAGTACTCTATGAGGACAACGATTTTTCACATAAACCGCAGTTTTGCATACTTCCACCCACAAGTGCATTGGTATGCCCTAATCATGCAGCATAGCTCATGCAGCACCCACGATCGTTCTCTTCTTCCTCTCTGCGACCCCATTCTGCTATGGGTTATGAGGCGCTATGAGTTCTCTCTGAATTCCTTCTTTGCTAAAAAATTCTTTGAATTCATTGTAGATATATTCACCACCATTATCGCTCCACAGAGCCTTCACTTGCTTCCCCAACTCTTTCTCCACCAATGTTTTAAACTCACAGAACTTTGAGAATGTTTGATCCTTCTTCTGCATGAAGAAGATCCAGAATCTACGAGAATATTCATAAAAAAAATAACATAATACCTATGTTTTTATGTTGAAGCAACCGAGAATGGTCCACACACATCTGTGTGAATTCTCTCCAGGATCACCGAAGCATGGTTCTCCTTTTCATGAAAGGTGGTCTTCACAAAATTACCCATAGTACATCCTTTTCACTGATCTATCTATGCAAGTGTACCATTGGTAAGTCCAGTAGAACTCTACTGCAAAATATACAGGGTGCCATGGTGAAGATGGCCCAATCTCCTGTGCCATAATTCGCCCTCATCTCGGCTCACCACTTCTTCTTCTTTTCCCACCATTGCAGCGCAGCCATATACCTCTAGCTTGTAGAGATTCTTGACTTGAATCCCTATCCTCTTGGTTTGACCCATTTTTTTATGTCGTAGGAAGGCTTTTCCATCGCTGAAAACAACATCATAACCAATGTCCTCCAACATCGCGACTGAGACCAATTTATTCTTTAGACCTGGAACATGCATAAAATCTTTCAACAAAAATTGTTTACCTGACTCCCTCTCAAAGGTAATGGTACCCATGCTAGCTGCAAAATATCATCCCTCGTCGCCCATATCTATATTCATTTGGAGATCTTTCTCCTCCAAGTCACTGAACAACTCCTTATCTCCTGCCATGTGGAAGGAAGCACCACTCTCAAGATACCACACTGATCTCATTGCGCTTGAAACCAGGCATGCGATCAAGGAGAAATAAATTTCAAATTGCGAGGCAAGGGCCTCACCAGCTGCAGCTCCAGCAGCCCTCTTGTTCTTATTTTTCTGTGGGCAGTTAGTGGCGAGATGCCCATGTTCGTGACAGTGAAAACACTTCACCTTGGAAAAATACAGCTTCTTTCCTTTAGCCTCGGATATTGGATGGGATTTCTTCCCCTTCCCTTTCCTTCCTTTGGCAGCCAAATCACAATCCTCTTCATCATCATGCTTTGATGAAGAGCCATCCCTGGTACTCCACCTTATCTCCTCTTGCACTAGATCCGACCAAAGTCACTCCCAATTTGGCAGTTTCTCCTGCCCATTGATAGAGTCTTGATAACTGTTCCAACTCTTCAGAATTCCAAGGAGAGCCAAGCTCACCAAGTCATCATCAGCAACTATAATTCCCACACTCCCCAGCTCTTCCCTACATTCAAAAAACTTCATGAGATACTTTGGAATATTGTCACCCTTCTCCATTTTGATTTTTCTGAGTTTAGCTTTCAGCGCCAACTTCCTATGGTCACTGTTTCTTTGGAAAATATCTGTCAAAGCCTTCCACATTGCAAATTGAGTGGCTTTCCCATGAAGGATTGAAAAAATATGGTCTTTCACACCTTCCAAAAGAATTCTTCTTGTCTTCACTACTTTCTTTTTCCAGACGTCAAGTAATGCAGCATCCATCGAAGTGGGCTTAGGTCCATCGTTATCGATGTACTCCTTCAAGCCATTATCTTACAGAACCACCTCCATCCTGTCCTTCCAGGCTATGTAGTTATATTTTCCCTCGAGTGCATACTCCAACCGCAACCCATTGAAATCCATTTCAATGTTTACTCAACTGTTGCACCAAGAAATTCTTGCAGAAAATTCGAATTATCCACCAGCACAAAACTCAACACTGCTTCAATATTGCAATATCCAGTGATTAACACTTCTCTGATACCATGTAGAAACTTAGCACAATAGCATTTATATTACCGGACTCCCCTGATCTAACAATTAAATCCATTGTTAAATACGGAATCCTTCTACTCAATTCTTTGCGGAAATTAAATCGCCAATTTCAAACATATGAATAAAAATCAATCACACATAACAAGATGTTTTATCGAAAAAGCTTAAAGCTAAAAACCCAAACTATAATATATTATGTATATCATAGAATCATGAAATAATCTCATAAAAATCTTAGCTCATAGATCTTTCAGTACAATATACAATCGTCTCACACTATCATGCAGAAATTTGCATATCTATGCACCAATTTCTTGCCTCCTAACAGCCTGCCTCCACTACGCAATCCCTATTGAAGAAGATCCCTGAATGAATTCAATCTTGCCTTGATTTGACTATGCAATCCTCATTTGCAACTCCAATGTGTGTTTAGATTCATTGAATGCACCACTATAGTCACAACTGATTGTCAACACACCCTTTCACCTATCTCTCCACTAGGTCTCCACTGGATCTGACATGCAAGTAGTTAACTAATATATTTCTTCAGTTACAAGTAAGGCACTACTTTTGAATTAATTAAATAGTTAATTCACTCATATTTCACTAGTGTATCTTAAGTTGCAACTAGCACAACTCAGTTTAACTCACTTAACTGAGTTAAACTAAATAACAACTCCCATAACTACTCTTCCAACTTTGTTACAACTGTGTCACACTTAGTTACAATGAAGTCCATCATGCATGAGTCACCAACCAACCTTGCAACTCGTAATTCCTTCAACTAAATATTTTTCAACATCAGTTAACTGAAATCAAGTGCTCCAAGAGAATAAGTTATTATTTATTGTATGATTATTATTAAGGGCTAATAATAATCAGCATGCATTCTATTTTTAAATTTGTGATATATAAATAGACTTCACCCATCTTCTAAAAACATAAAATCATCTAAAGATAGAATTTTCTCAACCATCTAGAATCAGCATCCTGCTAATTTTAGAATATGCTCACCATTCTAAAAATAGACATATACCTAAAAATAGCCTGCGGGACCCACCTAGTGAAGGTGCTTAATTTTCACTAAGATCATCATCTTATTGAATCTCAACACTTCTGACTCAACTAAAATTTCATCAACCCCCTTCTGTAAAAACCCCAACACCACCATTGGCATGGTGCATAATTTCATTTTCCTGGTCACACTTCATTGCATTAGAATCCCTGTTGGGCATCTTCCCAAACCGTCTGATGATGTTCCATACTAAAAGTGAAATTCCATAGATGAACATGTCCAATTCAAACCCCAGGGAAGAGAAATTCATCCAATTCTTGTGCATAAAAGGCCAATTGGAAACAAGTACTAAAAATGTACAATTTCTCGCTAATATCACTACTGAATACAGAAGTCGTAATCCATTCATTGGTTTTCTCCTTTGCTTTTGGTATATGACCATTGAACTAATATTTGTAAGAATTATATGCAATACTTTCTAACAAGAAAAAGTGTGTTACACAAACTTTCATCGCCATTAAATCATCAAGATATATTTTTTGAAGTACTAGGGCCCCAGTATGCGTTCCTCCTTTCCATGACTTGTAATTTTGGTCATTGGACATATGTATGGAAAATATTAAGCCTCGAGCCACTTTTTTTTGTATTTAAATAAAAAAAATGATATAAATGGTTGTCATAAAAAAAAATTTCACCACCGATATTACCATATTATTTATCTTCCAATAGTATAGGTTTATCTAGATGACTTTCAACATGGAAATTGGATCTCGTTTGTGCAAGAAAATACCTATCTTATACATTTTTTTGCATTCATTATATCAAGGGGCATAGAAATATCTAAATCACTGGCTTGAACTGATTCCCCATTTAGGTGCACAATTGGTAATTCCAAGAAAAAAATATTCCCAAGCGTGGGAATTAATTTTATGTCCATATCCCCCTCATCAAAGGATGCATCTTGGGAATTTTCCAATGGTTCTACCTTGACTCTTTTCATCTGATTATCATCGATATATTTAATAAAACCTGATTAATCCCATCTCCATTATATATGTGGGAAATGAGGTGAAGAAGGTGCTTCTGGAACTTTTATTCCATGTTTCTCGCACCAACTGGAAATAAGGCCTTTGACAAATAGTTGGGGGTTACAGCTAAATATGATAACTTTTTCTTAGTTTTTAGGCACATATCATGACCTTTACTAAGCCACTTCCATATGCAGACTCGTTCATACATTTTTCCAAAGGAAATAATCACAGGGTCAGACATTAATTTCAAGGAAATTGGACATCTCAATTCTTCAGGAAGTCCTAGCAGCATGCCAATTGAATTTCCAAAAGTTTTCTTGGTTTCCAAGTCCAATGAATGAATTTTTGATTCATGTTGATCACTCTTTTTTCCATTCATGTTAGCTTCCTGTACATTATTTCTCCCTGGTGGAGAACATGTATCTAAGCTTAGAGGATCAAGATTATGCAAAGATGCATTTCTAAATAGCTTGCTATTTTTTCTCAATAAATGTAGGAGATAAAAAAATGATAGATTACTTCCTTGTGTCTTCCTCGCAGCAATATTTATCAAGCTGCTTCTTTAGACCCCTTTATTTAATCGATACAACTCTTGAAGTTACTATGCCCAACCTCATAGCTACATAATGAAAGGTTTATAGCTCTTATATGTCATTTAACCATTGGGATCCTTGTTTTCGTCAGCAATGTAATACACTATCACCAATTTCTTTTTCTGAAGGCTTAAGTTCAAATTTGTTTTCTCTAGATCCTTGAAACTTTCAGCAATATTCTAGGCTAAGGAATCTAGCACAAGAACTTCAAGACATCGTAAAATTTGAAACAAATTTTCCTTGACCCTTTCAAATTTTATCAATAATGTATCCCCTGTAATTTACAAGTAGATTTTGTTGCAGTCTGCACAGTGTTGAAGGAGCGATTTGGCCTTTTCAAGTGCTAAATGAAAGGCACATAACCCATGAGTACCTGACTTATGCCTTGGACGTGCTTCTTCCATTGCAGGAACTATTTTCATCATTTTAATCACAAGCCTGGAAATTTTCCTGCACCTTTCTCCATGTAGCTTAGCATCATTAGTAGCTAAGAAGAATTGCTCTACAACAACATCCACAGTCCCCGTCCAATTTAAAGGTAGAGCTAAACTACATTACTTCAACATGCCACCTTTAGGACCACATTAGTATGGTGCCCATTAAATAATTTTTGCATTAGCACAAAACCAATGTCTTTTGGTATTTTTCATGTTAAAATACCTGCAACTAACATTTACCAAATGAAGAGTATCTATTCCATCAAAATCACCCGATTCTTTCACATAGCCTCTTCCATGATGACCAAATTAAAATAGGGTTTGTTGTCACAGTCCCCGACCAAAGTCTCGCCTTTTTTCACAAGGCAATAGACAATTTAACAACTCGGAATATTCTTTTGAAGCTTTTCATGATTTTTTTAAAGGATTTTTGTTCTTTCCAGCTGGATAAATAAGCTACAACAGTATGTAACAACATCTTGGGAATTTCCATTTATTCCACAGAGAAGAGAGATGGCAACCAAGATTTTAGGGTCTCTTTGTGAAATTTTAGTGGACTATTTGATTAAACAGAGTCTTCTCTTCACTAAAATTTCTAGTAATCTTTGTTGTCAATCCATCTATGATATATGATAACTGAAAAAAACCAAATTCATCCCATTCACCCTCTCCTTTCACCTTGTTGTTTTTTGTGATAAAACCTTGCTCTCACTTTCCAGAACAAGAAAAATCCTATCATTACATGTTGTACAGTGCGTTTTACTTCTGAAATTTCTCTTATGCATATCATTTCAGGTCTCCAAAGATGGATTTTATTCATATTTTTCATAGCTCTCATCAAATGGAGAGGTAATAATTTCATCATTACAAAATATAAAGGTAGAATTAAGTCTTCATCAAAAGGTTGATCTGGTATCCTCCCTTTAGCAATTTCTTGATTATCCTATTCATAAACAACCATGTCATTCTCTGCCTTGAGGTTGGATTGATCACACATCACATTAGTTGTGTTGACATTGATTTCTGGGAAATGAAAATGGCTCACAACCGAATATGAGCAATGTTATTTAATTTCATTTGTATGCTCATATTCATCATAGATAGGACTGTATTCAAAACACACAATATATGATATTCATTTGATTTTTGAAAATAATGAATTTGGGTGAATTATGCATCAAGGCTACTGTGTTATTCTTCTTTTGGGTCTATAGTGGGCTATTAGCCTGTTAAATGATGCCAACTGTGCTATTTTCCTCAAATTTTGAGCTCAACACTTTATGCATATAAATAGCAACATCATCACAATATGGATATTCACACTCTAAGTTGTCTTCCTTATCTAGATGATCATCATTTTGAAGGAGATGAGGAAGACATTCTTCTTACAATGCCTTTTCATCTTCATCCATTCTTGTGCTTAGAACCACAAGGTATTCTTCCTCCACAAAAGCTCCATCATTATCTACATGGATGCCATCATTTCCTACAAAAATACAAAAGTGGCATTCCTAGTGCAATGTTGCCAACAAGTGCTCGTCATGATCATCAAATTTCTAAAATATTAGGTGACAATGTTTGAGGAAGCTTTCACTAAATTTATAAGAAAATGTATGCTCTTAGGGCTGCAAGAATGTTTGAGCTAGCCATTACGCTATTATTTATCATTTATTTCTTCCAATTCAAAGATATACCTCATAAATGCCAAGACATGTGGAACATCATTAAAAGAGTTCCATCCAAATTCGTGAAGATCCTTTCCATAGTTAGGATGGTGCTTATTTAGGTGTCCTAGGATATTTTCAATATCCAAAGTTGGAGATCCTTGATGATTTATTTTTTCTCTTCTTTTCCATTATATCATCTATGTCATTAAGGAGTGATCAGGAGTGCGGAGAAGTGGTATTATCGAATTTGTAGAGTTGATCTTTGTTTTATCAATTTTTTAGATGTATTTTTTTATGTTGGTAATGCTTAGATATCCATGTGGTTATCAATTTCAATGTTTTATGTTGAGCATGTGACATTATTGTGCTCTTATTATTATTTACTTCTCACTATTATTTTCATATTCATCTTCAATAATATAACTTAATAAGTTTGAGTAGCAGATTTCCACTCTCTTTTCTCCACCAGTCCAATACATCAAGGCACCAGTCCACATAGCTGAAAGGAGACTTTTTACCACTTTATCACATATTTTATCATTTCCTTGTTTAGTATAATGAATTCATATCTAAAACAGACCATTAGAAATTGAAACTTCCTTATAACAGATTTCAATGAGAACTCAGTTCATCGGATTTACCTTATAGTTTTGTCTCCATCCTAGCTTGATGATTTTAATTTCCTAATTAGAAACATCAATGACTTATTTCATTAATATAAGGTCTAATTTATGAACAACAATGTCTATATAAGAGCTATACCCCCTAACAACCCCCACCCCCATGCTAGAAAATGACCAGCCCATAGTGAGATTAAACAACCAAGGTGACAACGTGAGTAGTTTTCCTAATGTTACGTTAAGTTACTTTGTTGATTTTTCGACAAAACACTTCATCAATTTCGAGTGCTAATAGAGATAAATCTCATATTAGCAATAAAACAATGACTTGGAGAGTTTTCATTGTGATTCTGGTCAATTTTTTTAGTTTTTCTACAACTTTTATCCAAGAAACAAAGGGAGTTTATAGAAAATTTGAGAAAAACTACAAATTTTGAAAATATTGTTGAAGATCAAAAATTTTTATTGCCAATTTGGGTTGCCAATTTCCCCAGGGAATTCAAATTTAAAGCTTAAAGCATCTAGGGAGACTCCCCTAAGATTGATATCACAAATTCTGAAGTCATAGGAAGCTTCATTAGTTAGAGGGACTTAGTTCCCAATAGTTATCTAGATTTCAGCTCTGCTTGATAATCAATTGGGATTAGATTATAATTAGTACCAAGGAGTCTAGATAAAGGTAATGATCTTGCACGTGGAACCTGTTTAAGGAATTCTTAGTATCCTGTACAATTGACCAAGTCACTTAATGCTTCAAAAACATAACTCTAAGGATGTGTTGAAGCCTAGAAAATCTCTGCTTCAAACATTGGGGAAAACCACCCAGTCGGGACCTTAGGATAGCTCCTTTTCCGTTTGGTATGGTGGCTCCGACTGGATTTAAAGGACCAGTTTCCTTATAACTAAATGGATTTTTTTGGATGGGTGGAAATGGGACTAAATTAACTTTGAAATAAGAGACTATCTAATTTAAACTAAATAAAATAAAGAAATTCTAACACTAACCGGGTAATTATATGTGAATACAACTTAAGATTGTTCCAATTTAACAATAACCATGAAAATGTATTATTAATTAGAATTGATGTGCGAGAAACACATAAAGATAACTGTTTAGAGACATAAGAGTGTGAGTTGTGTCTTTGTATTGCATTCATCATTGTATACCATCTATATATACTTATGAAAGATAACATTTCAATTATACTCAGAAATGATATATAAAAGGAAAGTGTTGTGAAAACAAATATATATAAATGATAGCAATTTTTAGAGCGAATATCATAAGACAAAAGAAATCAATAGTGAACAGATAGAAATACCTTATTCATCTTGAAGACTTTCAAATGAAATCTGATACTCTAATCCAGTAACTCTGATGCAAAATCAAGTTCCAAGGTACAGAAATGCAACACTTCAAAGATAATTATGCATAAAAATCACCAGATGTGATCCTTTTTAAAAATATATAAGACAATGGAGTACAGAAATGCAATCTCCAAGTCAAAAAATATTAAGATCCAGGACCCTTCTCTAAATGCATGAGAAGGGTTTAAATACTACTTAGCTAAATCTAAAAATAGTCTTATTACAAAAATTAAGGATTTGGTTCAATGACCATCCTTTTCCTAGGATAAAATACAGTAAAATTAAAACTAAATCTAACTATCTGTGAACTTGATCTTTAAACTTGCAGGCATCTAGCATAGTTTCGAGAAGATGCGGTTGGCCGACTTCAGAATTCAACTGTCCTGAAAAGACAGAGTCGGAAAGCGTAGGCGCAATCTTCTCTGTAGCATTGATGATACAATTAAGCGCATTGTGCTGACTATGTGGCTTCACCAAGTACATCCAATATGAGTCCCAATTTAATCTTGTCAGCCCTTGGATTGATTTTGCTCTTTCTTCTGCCTTTTGCCTCCATTCTGTTTGCAGTTGATGTGCCTGTGGGAGATATCCTGGAACAGTTTCTGAAATTAAATTAGCTTTGTGTAAATTGTCATTTACGCAATCAGTAAGAGTGTTTGCCGTTGTAGCCGCCTCCTCTGCTGCCTTCTCTTTGTGCATTTTCCTTTATTGGAGCTTTTTGCTCTGTTATTAATTTTCCAATCTCATCTTGATTTTGCATCACCATTTTCTCATATCATAATTTAGCCAAAGTAGTTTCTTTTTTATCGATTTGACCTTTCGCAGTAGTTTTTCTCTGTGCCGAACACGCTCCACATCTTTTTCCTTGCTTAGCATTAAGTGCCTTGAATTTGGTCAATGTTTCCTCATTTTGTCTTACAGTTATTTCAAGTCTCTTCGAGACCTGACTTTTCTCAAGAAGAGCTTTATGTTTCTCTGAGAAATCCTGACCTCCAACAACTTCTTCAGTAACTTCTAAAAGCTCTATAGAGGATAATTTTGGCAAACTTACATACCTTATCTTGTGGTAGAAACTGTGTCAATTTGCCCACTTGGATATTTGAACTTGTGAACAGCGTCTAAAACATCCTTTTTTGGTATTGTCCACCCATGTTTGTTTTTCTTCAATGGCTCATCTCTTTTGGTCCATTCCTGTGTGCATTCTAACAAATTCGCATGTTCTTTGGTAAATTCTTTCATAAATTGCTTATTATAAGGCGCATGAGATTCCGGCAACTTATACATCAGCCTCACGTCTTCCGTGGTGAATGACCCGATTGGCTCTTCAGATGGAGTTCTGAATTGTCTGTCTGAAATATCGGTGTTGTCCAGCACCCATTTCACCATGTCCGTATATGGGAGAATCCTCGGCCTTGCCGCTATCCTATAGAGAAATGAACAAGCCAGTTCTTTGAGGGTTGCTTCAAATGTATTACTAGAACCTGCTATAGCCACAACTTTCATCACCACAGGATTTTCTTCTTCTAACAGATTATACATTCCTTCCCAAGTGGATATACCGGCATCCTTATTACAAGCGGTGTCTGCATACAGGGAAGCCATTTCTCTGTTTTCAGAATTCGAGCTCTTCTCCTTCTTACCCATAGTGTTTAGTGAAAGCTTTGTATAGACGTTTGCTCCTTCGTGCCTGCGTTTTACGAGTAAATGAGAGTAATGGCATAAGAAAGGTGATGAGACTGTTTTAAATGTGAAGGTGGATGAAATATAATATTTTAATCGTGAAACGACTTTCAATCAAAACAAAATCTCATTTACCATTAATTGTCAATCCAATCATTTAATTTAATCATTAAAGCGCATAACAGATTTGATATATGGGAAGATTGCCTTTGGACAACGTGCCTACATGAATCTGCAACATTGCGATCTGCGATTTGCTGCGCAATATTGCAATATCGCAATGTCGCAATATCGCAATATCGCAATGTCGCAATATCGCAATATCACAAAATGAAGCCATCGTAGTTATGTAAAATAGCGCAAAAGCGGAAATTGCGCAATAGCGCAAAAGCGCAAAATGGTAAACAGCGCAAAAGATATTCATTTAACATTTCTGTTTTCTGCGCTATGCGATCTGCGACCACTATGTTTATTGTATAGGCTTTTTTGGGATCGCATTATCGCAAAAGTGCAAAATTGCATTTTCAGTTTTATAAAAGATATATATCATTTTGCGATGGATGCGCTATTTTGTTTAAAGAACAATTTTATTGTAATCTATCATAAACTTAAGTGTTTCTTAATGTTCTTTCTAAGGGATTTCTCTAAGTTTATGATAGAAAGTTTTATTTGAAAAGGAAAACAAATCCTAATTGATTTTTGGATTTTTTAACTAAGGGTCCCCATTTATTTAGCATTATTACTAATATTAAATAAAAGGGGGGTTGTTGCTGGTCACAACAATTGGCGATTCACTGAAAGAAACAGTTATCTCTGAAAAAATAAAATGAACACTATATCTTTAGTAAGTAAAGATTTTTAAAGATAATGAAAACTATCTTAGGATAATTTAAATAAAATGTAACTATGAAAAAGAAATAAAAATCATTTCATAATTTATTTCTAATTTCTTAAGAATAAAAACATTTTGGGTTATTTCAAGCTTTGATTGGTGTTAATAATGAAGTAAGTGGATCTCTCCAAGTTTTGGTTTTATAATATACTCTATTGCCATAGGTATGGCCTCTGCTGCCAGCAAATGTTCATAGTCTCGACAGGGTTACCTTTAAAATATTAACCATTCATTGTCCCATCCAACTAAAATTATGACTTTTTAAAAGATAAATTCATAAGACCTATTATCTCATGTTTTTGTCTTTTATTTATTTTTTATTTTAAGAGTCATTGTTCTGGTTTGGTAGCCAGTTAATAACAATGCCATTCACTAGTTATAATTAAACTGAACAAGTTGGCTCGTGATGAGACCCCTTGTCTTATATTTATAAGCCATTACCCTGTTTTGGTATGCAGTATTGGTAATGTCAGTTTTATTACTCCTTATGAACATGGTAATTCGGCTCATAATGAGACCTCTTATCTCTTAAATTTTCAAATTTCTTAGAATTACATTCTAAAAAATCACAACTTAAATGGATGGGGTGAAATAGTTTTATCTTTAAGAATCAATGGATGACAATTTTCAGAGTTTTTTGAGTTCCAAAACTTTGAAAAAATCTTTACTTTGATAGATAACCTTTCTCTGCTTAATAAACTTATGATGATTTACATTCTTCTCAAGTTTTCAAAAGATCATGCAAATGATTGAAATAATCTTTCAAAGTTTAACACCTTATTTTAAACTATTCAAAAACTGTGATCATTACTTTAAAAATTCTTATTTACACAAAATAAATATTTATAATATTCTCCCGAAGAAATTTTCTTAAATAGTAAACAGTCAATTATAGACTCATTAACAACCTTTATTTGCAAAAAACAATCAAAAACTCTACAGAAAGGAATATGTACAGTTTAAGAAGGGGTTACCTCCTTATGAAAAGAATTTCTTCAAGATAAGCCCATTTACAGGAAGAGATTCTCTCTTACCTGTTAGATCTTGGAGTATGAATGTATTTGAGCCTATCTTCTCAACGATCTGAAATGGTCCAAGCCACATTTTCTGAAGTTTGGTATGTTTACCTTTTTCTTCGTGTGCTTTATCCCATTTCAAAACAAGATCACCAATTCACAAAATTTTTGAGCCGGTAGAACTTGCATCAAAAGAAGATTTTACAAGTTGTTGATGTTTTTCATGAGTAATTTTTGCTTTATCCCTATCTTCTTCTAGTTTAAGGATTTGATCATATCTCAATTGAATGGATGAAGAAGGATTTTCTTCAATAAATTGCACTAGGGCTAGTGATGGAAGAGTTAAATTTGATGGTATCACAACTTCTTTTCCATAAACCAAATTGAAAGGTGAAGTCCCTATTGAAGATTTTTCAGTGATACGATCAGCCCATAATGCAAAGATTAAAGTTTTGTGCCAATTCTTTTTATTTTGATCAACGGTCCTTTTAATGATTTTGATAAGGTTTTTGTTAGTGGATTCAGCCAAACCATTACCTTGTGGATAATAATTTGCTGAATATTTTAATTTAAAACCTCTTTTGACTGCAAATTCTATTAAAATATTTCCAGAGAAGTAAGATGCATTATCAAAGACTAGAGCGTTAGGTACACCAAACCTGGTTATGATGAATTGATCTATGAAATCAATAATTGCATCATAATTGGCTACCTTCAACGGGATTGCCTCTACCCATTTTGTAAAGTAATCAGTTGCAGTAAGGATGTACTTGTGTTGTTTGGAATAATGAGGTACTATCTCACCAATAATGTCAAGCCCCCATTGTTCGAATGGTTGCTCAATAGTCACTGGTTGCAAAGGAAAAGCTGGTTTCCTTTGTCTTCCACTTGCAGTTTGACAAATTCTGCACTTCCTTACGTAATCATGCATATCTTTAAAAAGGGTAGGCCAGTAATAACCAACACGAATTATTTTGTGAGCTGTGGTATCACCTCCAAAATGACCTCCTGCTGGTCCATCATGCAACTCCTGCAAAACCTTTTCAGCTTCAGTTTTTTCAAGACATCTTAATAAAATTGAATCATAATTTTTCCTAAATAACACATTATCAATGATCTCATATTTAATAGCCTTTAACCTTAAAGCGCGTTTACTCTTATAGCTGAGATTAGAAGGAGCATACCCATTTTTCAAGTAATAGATAAGATCAGCATACTGAGATTCGGAATTTGTAACATTTATCTGACTTACTTGAATATCTTGATTTGAATCTTGATTTTCTGGTATGTTATGAGCTCCTGCCAATAATCTGCAAAAACCTTGTCCTCTAACAATCTTAGCCGGTTTAATATCAATATCATATTCTTGCAAGGTTGTTACCCAGTTAGCTCTCTTTTCTCCTACTTCTTTTTGAATTAATAATTGCCTCACTGCAGAGAATGGGACAATGATTTTTGTATGTGTCTTCAAGAGAAAAGGTCTGAAATGTTTGATTGATTTAAACACAGCAAAGGCTTGTTTTTCAACATCGAAATAATTAAGCTCAGCTCCTTGCAGATTTGAGCTAAAGAAAGAAATTGGTGCTTCGATTTCTTGATCATTGAGTTGTGTTAAAACGGCTGCATAGGATGTTTCAGTGGCCAGAGTATACAAAGTAAAATCTTTAGAAAAATCCAGGGTATTCAATGCTGGTGCATTAATGATCGCTTGTTTGATTGCCTCAAAAGCTTCTTTCTCTTTATGCGCCCATTTGAATATTGAATTCTTCTTGATCATATTTTGCATAGGTAAAACAATAAAAGAAAAATCAGGAATAAATCTTTTAACAAAATTGATCTGTCCAAGAAATGATTGCATGGAATTTTTGTTATGTGGTAAAGAAATATCAGAAATTTCTTTCACTCTATCTGGATCAATATATATACCATCTTTTGACACAACAAATCCTAAGAGTTTTCCTTCATCTAAAGCAAAGAAAGATTTCTTCGGATTTAAGGAAATACCAAACCTTCTACATCTTTCAAATATTTGTTTTAAATCATGTAGATGATTGGATCTCTTTTTTGAAAATACTGTTATGTCATCAAGATAAACAACAACTAATTTATTGATCAGACCTTTAAATGCTATGTCCATGGCTCTTTGAAAAGTTGCTCCTGCATTTATTAGACCAAAAGGCATTTTCTGATAAGCATAAGTTCCCCATTTTGTTCTGAAAGTTGTTTTCAATCTGTCATCTGGATGAACTAAAACTTGATTATAGCCTGAAAATCCATTGAGAAAGGACATAAGTTCAGAACCAGCTACCTTTTGAAGTATCTGTTCCATGGTTGGCAATGGGAAATTGTCTTTTAAACATGCCTTGTTTAAATTTCTGAAATCAATACAGATTCTTATATCACCATTCTTCTTCCTTACAGGTACCATATTGGAAACCCAATTAGAGTGCCTGACTGGAAAAATGATTTTGGCTTTCAAAAGTTTATTAAGTTCCGATTTGATTTGACTTTCGAGATTTGGATGGATCTTTCTCAACTTCTGTTGAACAGGTTTAATATCAGGAAGCATTGGAATTGTATGTTGAATAATCGAAGTATCATACGTTTTTAGATCATCATAATTCCAAGCAAAAACGTTTTTATACTTGTTCAGCAGTTTAATGAATGCATTCCTTTCCTCTGGTGTTAAATTGAGTCCTAAGTTAACGTTTTGAGGTTTAGAATCAGAACCAAGATTTACTAATTCAAACTTCAAAGTAGAGCTTTGAAGTTTAGCATTAGTGACTTTCTTGAATCTGTCTTTAATGTCATATAAATCCTCTAATTTAACAACAGATTTTGGAATGGGGTTTTCATTACCTTTTGAAGCAATTTTTAAATCATGATCATCTTCGTCAATAATTTGTTCATCATATGATTTCTCTGAAGTCATGAAATTTAGAATATATTGACCATGATAGAATACTCTCCAATTTGTAACATTATCTGGGACAGATGGACGAAAAATCAATTCTACAGAAAACCTATCAGGACTGCAATCTTCAGCAGGTAGGAGTTTAGATGCAACATTAGCTAACAAGTCAGCTGATGTATTTTGATTCCTAGGAATGGGAGAAATATTGAATGCTAGAAAATGAGTGGTAAGATCTTGTACTAGGTTTTGATAGTGTTTAAGATGTCCTGAAAGGCAATGAATAGTATTCCTAACTTGTTTTATGACAATTTCAGAATCACCAAAGACTTTCAAGTATTTAACATCTAACCATATAGCTTTATAAAGTCCTTGAACCAAGGCTTCATATTCTGCGGTATTGTTAGTACACTCAAATTCTAACCTACATGACAGCATAGTTTTCTCACCATCTGGATCAATTAAGATGCATCCAGCTCCAACTCCATCACTAGACTTTGATCCATCAAAATATAACGACCAAAATAAAGACTTATCTATTGGCTTATCTACAATTACATCAGAAATATTTACAATTCTGGAAGAATCAGATTGTGAAAAACTTTCTATTTGAGAAACAAAAGTATTTACAGAAAAAGGTGATTGAGGAGCTTCGAAGTTTCCAAGAAATGATTCAGCAGAATAACCTCCAAGAATATTGTTGTTGAATGCCACAGGCTCATTAGGTTGTTTGAATTCAGTGACAGTGTGTGTCATATGTTTTTCTCGTTCAATTTTAATTTGATTTGGTTTCCCTTTGTAGGGAAGCCACATATGCGAATAATCAGTTGAGATATAACCATTAAGTTTCACAGACCAGTCCCTGCTCAAGATTAATCCATAGAATTCAGAAATATCAGCAATCAAAATATCTATTCTTTGGACAATCCTAGGATCAGAAGCTAATCTGATAGTAACTGAATTGATTTCTCCTACAACTTGAACTTTAGAGTGATCCAATTGAATGATATGAACTGCTGATTTCTGTGGTTCGATATTCAATTTAGCACAGACAGAAGTAGGCATTATATTGGAGGAAGCTCCAGAATCAATCAAACAATTGTGCAGATTTTTATTGTACATCTCATAAGTCAGAAGAAAAGGAGGAATTTGACTTTTCTCCAATGAGCACTGTATCAGTAGCATCTACCTTATCTGGTGGCTTACCAGCTCCTCTCGCTGCTTTTGCAACTACACCACTTGGTAAAGGAGCAATTGGTGTAGCGTTTAATTCTTTCAATAGCAAATTTTGCTGGTGTTTTAGTTTGCTGAGTTCATGTAACGAAATGTTGGCTTTAATCTTTTTCATGTCTTCAACAATGTTGTACTCCATAGGATCTGACACTACTAAAGTCTTTGTTGTTGATGTGGGAGGATTAGAAGGAGATGGCTGATTTTGAGTAGGTAATGGAGAAGTTTTCTTTACAGGGGATTTGTCTTTGGTACTTGGAGTTGTAATTTTCTTTTTAGGAACTGTTTGCACTGGTTCCGATATAGATTTACTCCTAGTACTTACAGGCATAACTTCTTCACTATCAGAATTAGGGAGAATAAAATCCCACATTCCATTCAA
The DNA here is from genome assembly GCA_034641835.2 of Pinus albicaulis. Classification (NCBI taxonomy): domain Eukaryota; kingdom Viridiplantae; phylum Streptophyta; class Pinopsida; order Pinales; family Pinaceae; genus Pinus; species Pinus albicaulis. Next base: position 736,202,563 of record CM076582.1, read on the forward strand.
TTCAGCTATTTCTTCATTCTCATTTTCCTCATCTGATACTAGAGATGTATCTTCTTCTTCTTCCTCTTCCTCTGATTCTGCATTAGATATTGCATTAGGAGGTTTAGATTCAACTTGGTTTCTTCTGAAATTTCGGAATGGCTTCTTGGTAGAAGTTTCAGTTACTTGTTTTTTAATTTCAACCATTTCATTTGACATGGTTTTAAGAACTTTCTGTAAACCCTCCATGTCGTATGGGTCTTTGGCCTTTTTCTTTGAATAATCTTTGAAGCTGACTTTCTTCGATTTCCTTTCCTCAATAGCATTTTTATTTTCTAGAGAGATAATTCATTTTTCTACTGCAATAGCTTCTTTCATATTCTCAGCTAACGTAGGTTTTGCAACTCTGTCTACAAAAATTGCTATGTTTGAAGGTAAGGCAGTTATGTACCATCCAATTCTGACTTGTTCATTGGGCTGTGAATCTGTGTGAATTTTGTTCAAGAGTTTGTTGAATCTAGCATTGAATTCTTTAATGGGTTCCTTGGGTTCTATCTTCAAATTTGAGAGGTCATTGAGTAAAGTTGCTATTGATCGGTCATCTCCAAATTTGGTTAAAAAATGATCTGCAAAAATGGCCCAACTTGTTATGGATCCTGATGGTAACAAAAAGTACCATAATCCAGCTACTCCTTGAAGAGTATAAGGGAATAGTCTAACTACAACATCTTCATGTGTGACTCCATTCAAATTTATAGCCAGCATAAGGTTATTGACATGTTCTTCAGCTTGAATGTTAAGATCTGGACTAAATTTTGGAAGCCATTTTCCAGGGTTGTCTGGTAAATCGTGTAAAGGTGCAGCCATGTTGACTGCCCCTGGAGTAGCCCATGGTCTAGCCATTATTGGAACAACTATTGGAGGAGTAGTAGAAACTGGTGGTGTTTGAATAGAAGTTGTTGGAATAGATGATGTTGAGATTGATGAGGATTGAGCAGATGATGATTGAGGAGATGATATGGAAACAATTGTACTTTGTTGAGATGGGATTTCGGAAACAGGTATTTGAATATTAGATGTTGAACTTATATCACTTACTGATTCCGATTGAGTTTTTCTTGTCTTGACTCTACTAGGTAAAGGGAATTCTTTCTGAGAAATACCAAGTTTTTCACTTTGAAGCCTAGTAAGAGGTTTGGAAGAAACAAATTTTGAAGTTACACTACCTTAAGATATTTCAGACTCTTCTAGAGATAATGAGAATCCTTTCAATTTATGAATTAAATCTTGAACTTCAGGAGACTCAGGATTTTGATTGTTTGAATGTTTTGAGATTTTGGTAGTGGGTGTATGAATATTCTTCGCAATTTCTTCTATAGGATTTTGTATTTCAGAAGAAATTGAAGAAGTTGATGAGGGTGTTTTGCTCTCAGAATGGCTTGTGGATAAATATTTACTTGCCATTCATAGCTCAGGCCCTCCTTCTAGCGCCAAAAATGTTGAAGCCTAGAAAATATCTGCTTCAAACATCGGGGAAAACCACCCGGTCGGGACCTTAAGACAACTCCTTTTCCGTTTGGTATGGTGGCTCCGACTGGATTTAAAGGACCAGTTTCCTTATAAATAAATGGATTGGTTTGGATGGGTGGAAATGGGACTAAATTAACTGAAATAAAACTATCTAATTTAAACTAAATACCGATAAAGAAATTCTAACACTAACCCGGGTAATTATATGTGAATACAACTTAAGATTGTTCCAATTTAACAATAACCATGAAAATGTATTATTATTTAAATTGAAATGTGCATAAACAAATAAAGATAACTCTGTTTAAGAAATTAAACAAAGTTGTATTAGCATATTGCATTCATCATTGTATACCATCTATATATACTTATGAAAGATAACGTTTCAATTATACTCAGAAATGATATATAAAAGGAAAGCGTTGTGAAAACAAATATATATAAATGATAGCAATTTTTAGAGCGAATATCATAAGACAAAAGAAATCAACAGTGAACAGATAGAAATACCTTATTCATCTTGAAGACTTTCAAATGAAATCTGATACTCTAATCCAGTAACTCTGATGCAAAATCAAGTTCCAAGGTACAGAAATGCAACACTTCAAAGATAATTCCGCATAAAAATCACCAGATGTGATCCTTTTTAAAAATATATAAGACAATGGAGTACAGAAATGCAATCTCCAAGTCAAAAATATTAAGATCCAGGACCCTTCTCTAAATGCATGAGAAGGGTTTAAATACTACCTAGCTAAATCTAAAAATAGTCTATTACAAAAATTAAGGATTCGGTTCAATGACCGTCCTTTTTCTAGGCTAAAATACAGTAAAATTAAAACTAAATCTAACTATCTATGAACTTGATCTTTAAACTTGCAGGCATCTAGCATAGTTTTGAGAAGATGCGGTTGACTGACTTCAGAATTCAACTGTCCTGAAAAGACAGAGTCGGCAAGCGTAGGCGCAATCTTCTTTGTAGCATTGATGATACAATTAAGCGCACTGCGCTGACTGTGTGGCTTCACCAAGTACATCCAGTATGAGTCCCAATTCAATCTTGTCAGCCCTTGGATTGATTTTTCTCTTTCTTCTGCATTTTGCCTCCATTCTGTTTGCAATTGATGTGCCTGTGGGAGATATCCTGGAACAGTTTCTGGAATCAAGTTAGCTTTGTGTAAATTATCATTTACACAATTAGTAAGAGTGTTTGCCGCTATAGCCGCCTCTTCTGCTGCCTTCTCTTTGTGCATTTTCCTTTATTGGAGCTTTTTGCTCTGTTATTAATTTTGCAATTTCATCTTGATTTTGCTTCACCATTTTCTCATATCATACTTTAGCCAAAGTAGTTTCTTTTTTATCGATTTGACCTTTCGCAGTAGTTTTTCTCTGTGCCGAACACGCTCCACATCTTTTTCCTTGCTTAGCATTAAGTGCCTTGAATTTGGTCAATGTTTCCTCATTTTGTCTTACAGTTATTTCAAGTCTCTTCGAGACCTGACTTTTCTCAAGAAGAGCTTTATGTTTCTCTGAGAACTCTTGACCTCCAACAGCTTCTTTAGTAACTTCTAAAAGCTCTATAGAGGATAATTTTGGCAAACTTACATACCTTATCTTGTGGTAGAAACTATGTCAATTTTCCCACTTGGATATTTGAACTTGTGAACAGCGTCTAAAACATCCTTTTTTGGTACTGTCCACCCGTGTTTGTTTTTCTTCAATGGCTCATCTCTTTTGGTCCATTCCTGTGTGCATTCTGACAAATTCGCATGTTCTCTGGAAAATTCTTTCATAAATTGCTTATTATAAGGCGCATGAGGTTCCAACAACTTATACATCAGCCTCACATCTTCCGTGGTGAATGACCCGATTAGCTCTTCAGATGGAGTTCTAAATTTCCAGTCTGAAATATTGGTGTTGTCTAGCAGCCATTTCACCATGTCCGTATATGGGAGAATCCTTGGCCTTGCCGCTATCCTATGGAGAAATGAACAAGCCAGTTCTTTGAGGGTTGCTTCAGACGTATTACTAGAACCTGTTGTAGCCACAACTTTCATCACCACATGATTTTCTTCTTCTAACAGATTATACATTCCTTCCCAAGTGGATATACCGGCATGCTTATTACAAGCGGTGTCTGCATACAGCGAAGCCATTTCTCTATTTTCAGAATTCGAGCTCTTCTCCTTCTTACCCACAGTGTTTAGTGAAAGCTTTGTATAGACGTTTGCTCCTTCGTGCCTGCGTTTTACGAGTAAATGAGAGTAATGGCATAAGAAAGGTGATGAGACTGTTTTAAATGTGAAGGCGGATGAAATATAATATTTTAATCCTGAAACGACTTTCAATCAAAACAAAATCTCATTTACCATTAATTTTCAATCCAATCATTTAATTTAATCATTAAAGCGCATAACAGATTTGATATATGGGAAGATTGCCTTTGGACAACGCGCCTACATGAATCTGCGACATTGCGATCTGTGATTTGCTGCGCAATATCGCAATATCGCAATATCGCAAAATGAAGCCATCGTAGTTATGTAAAATAGCGCAAAAGCGGAAATTGCGCAATAGCGCAAAAGCGCAAAATGGTAAACAGCGCAAAAGATATTCGTTTAACATTTCTGTTTTCTGCGCTATGCGATCTGCGACCAATATGTTTATTGTATAGGCTTTTTGGGATCGCATTATCGCAAAAGCGCAAAATCGCATTTTCAGTTTTATAAAAGATATATATCATTTTGCGATGGATGCGCTATTTTGTTTAAAGAACAATTTTATTGTAATCTATCATAAACTTAAGTGTTTCTTGATGTTCTTTCTAAGGGATTTCTCTAAGTTTATGATAGAAAGTTTTATTTGAAAAGGAAAACAAATCCTAATTGATTTTTTGGATTTTTTAACTAAGGGTCCCCATTTATTTAGTATTATTACTAATATTAAATAAAAAAAGGGGGGGTTGTTGCTGGTCACAACAGGATGTTAAAAAAACAAAGCAGCTTATTTTGATTTTGATTTTAGGATTAATTCTCTTGTGGATATGAGGAGTTTTATTTCAACGTGTTCTTTGTTCACCTTTTGTAAGTTACAGTTTACTAGCAACAAATCTTTTACAAATCTTTTTTGGTTTCATTTTACCAAAAATTACGAAGAAATTCAGGTTTGTTAATAAGAACTTGTTTTATCCAGTTTCCAAGGAGATTGGATTCTCCAAATACCGAATGGACTGATGAGAAGCATAGTTCATACTTGGACTCAATTGAGGCATATTATTTCAAGAAAATGTATGACAATGAGTATTGTGCCCTTGAATTTTGCGGCCAGGCTCCTAAAGAGCCAGAAAATCTCGATCCAGATAGCGTTGAATAAAGGCTTAGTTTTCCTTCTCCTTTCAATGAGGTAATTTTATCTTCCATGATAATTGTGTTTGATTTGGTTTTGAATTAAGATGTATGCTCTAGATGACTAATTAATTTATTTAATGGCATTTTCTGTTTGGGCCTGTTTGAATTTTTTTTTTTTGAAGTAAAGCGTGTGATACTCATTTTTATAGTGATTCCTCTTTGGAAAAAAGGTTGTTGGCAGAAGTGAACCAAATTCGATAAGGGTCGACAGTGATTTTTTCCAACAGTTCTAGGATGCCCTTGGGTACAACACTTTAGAAAACTGATCTCTTCCAATAAACAAATAGTGCCATTTAGTTTTGTCAATGAATCTATAAGGAGCGTTGGTGCACAAAAGGGAGCAGTCATGTTAAAAAATACAGTTAATACTAGTACAACCTTAGAGAAAGCTAGAAATTTAGTTCAAAGGAATTTTGCCTGGCATCACAGGTTGCAGAGAAACTATACTAGTTTTCCTAGCCGTTGTGGCAAAATGGAGCTGACTGTTGTTTAAATTAAGAATTCCCATGTTTCTACCACTGCACTCACAGGTGAAATTGAATTAATTTCATGTTGATTATCTTGTTCATTATGTAAATGTTGATGGTGTTTGTAGATCCCCCAGAGACCAGGTATTCTTTTAAATTCCACTTAAGTAAATTTGTAACATATCACATTGTCCATTTTTTAAGTATTTTATTTTACTTATCATATCATATTGTCCTCTTGCATCATGAGCAATAACAACTAGTTGCATATGTGGACAAACACCCTCTTATACTAATTTATTCTTTTATAGTAAAATAAACATATTTACTGAATAATGCAATTTGCACCATATTGATTTATATGATATTGCTAACACGAAAACCAAATAGTACTTATTAAGGCATCCCCTTGGATGTGGTTTTCAGCAAAATCAATGAACTATTTTTAATTTATACATATGTTTAGTGTTGTTTTCTGTAAAATTTGCAGTGTAAAGAAATGCTACCACTAATTTGTCTAGGGTCATGTGAAATCTTTAAACTAAACATAATTCACAAAAAGGGCTATTAAAAGGTAGTTTTGTTAAACGAACATGCCCTTGATCTTATAAAAAAGGTACCAAGTTCTTACTGGAGATACCTTCATAGGGGAAGAAGTAAGCGTGAGATGATCATCCACTTTAGGAAGGAAATCAACTTTCTCTCTTGGTATGATGCCAATAGTTGATAAATGAGAAATGAAGATCAATGATCTCCCAAGTGATCTAGGCTAGGATGCAAGACAATTGAGACAATTATCTTGCATCATAGCTCGCTCGAGAGGTCATACATCTTCCTTTCTCCTTTATCAACTACTACTATCATGCCATAAGCCAAATTTGAGTTCCCTCTTAAAGTGGATTATCATATTAGGGTTAATTCTTCCCCCAAAAAAAATTCTAGGAGTCATGTCACATTTCCGACGGTTGTTTCCGTCGTTGGCATGGCCCAACCGTGCAAAAATGTTATGCCAAGTGTCAAATTAGTGACAATTGTGGTGTCACTTCCGACGGTTGTTTCTGTCATTGGTATGGCTTAACCTTTACAACAATTTTATGCCAAGTGTAAAAATAGTGACGACTGTGGTGTCACATCCAACGGTTGTTTCCGTCACTGATATGGCCCAACCATTGCAACAATGTTATGTCATTCTTCCCTATTCTGACGATTTTCGTGGCACTACCAACAGTTGTTTCCATCACTGGAAAACTAATAGATTCGGATGTTTGATGACATGTGATACGACAAGCCGTTGTTATTGCGACACATTCTGGGAAGGCACTAGTGTCATAATACCGACATCTCCACATGATGTCGGAATAGCGAAAATAAACAACGTGATTCAAATATTGACTAAATGAAGACACGTGTCATGTCCAATGTCACTCTACTAACAGTTATTAGAAGTGTAGCATATGCGATGGTACAGGAGTGACATTTTACCCAACCTAAAAGTGTCTCTTGGGACGCCTATGTGTTGCAATAGAGACATTTTAGTTGTCAAAAATTGGGCAAAATATGCTAGTGATGATAAGTAAATCCAATACTCAATTACCAAATGACAATACATACCTTTAGATTCGGGATGCCAACCTTCAAACATACGATCACTATAGGTGGTTGAGGGACCACATGGTTGGCTCAGGTGGTAGAGAAGTGGAAAAACAAGCTAGTAGAACACTACAAGGGGTTAATAGCTTCCAATTGATCCCATCATGGAGAAAAGTTTCTCTTGGGGATATCACCCATGAAGTGGTGGGTAACGTCTGGCTCCAACTGCGACGTGATCTCTCGAAGAAGTGGATGAGGCTACTCGACCAGGAGGTCACGAGAACTCCAACAATCTCTTGGTCATTGTAGACCTGTTATCTGGACATGTTAAATATCATAGCCATGGGGAAGCATGTTTTTCGCGATGTCTTATGAACACCCATGCTTCATGTTAGCCCATAAAACTAACAAGAAATAAAATGTGAAATTTTTAATCTGAATGCAATCTAATCTATCATGAGAAACATCATATGCGGTTAGTTATAATGAAAAAATTATCATGCAATGCATCCTACTCTAACATGCATATAAATGTGCTTCAACTAATTATAATCATAAATCCATTGCAACAAACATATCATCACATCAATATAAGTATATATGCGTATATGATTACTTATGCATCAAATCCCAAAGTAAATGTGAACATAATTATACGGAGGGTCAAATGGGTGGGAGGTGGGAAGACATGATGGCCACTCATGGACAGCCATGTGAGAAGATGTAAGAAAAGGATTCAATCTAGTCCTTGAGATCCTCTCCTATATATAGATGCTAATAACTAGGCTCATGAACCTTCGATGGATAGAAACATCAGGCATATTATCTTCATTATCATTTATTTCATATTTCATTTTCTCCACGGGGTTATGATTAGTAGGAGAGGGATGTTGATGAGATAAAGAAGCACAAGTAGGTTTCTCATGATGATCACATTGGAAATCATATATTATGGATAGATCATGATCCTGAGGGGGTGCCCAACGAGATAAAGTGATTATTTATTGTCACCACACTTGGAAGGGTAAAATGGATTACAAACACTTGAGGTCATATGAAAAGGGGTGAGGGAATCACTCGTAGGAGACTCAAGATTATGAATAAGAGGAAACGACAGAGGGGAGTGTGAAACATTATATTCAAAGTGTTTTTATTTCTCCAAATCATAATCTAAAGGCTCAAGCAATTTGAATATAGATTCATAAAGAAGATATGTGGGAGCCTTATCGATTTCATCATTATTAGTACTGAATATTGAGTCTTCCCTAAAAGGATAATCAACCACCTCCAATTTCCCCTCCTTATGCAAATAGTAATCCTCTTTCCCAAGGGAATCGATGGATATTTCATTGTAAGTAATGCTTGAAATAAAAGGACACTAATCTCAACATCATCCTACTTATGAGTGTCATAAATGGGATCACAATCAAATCGAGGACCAATAATTTCCCATTTTCCATTTTCAATGTGTAAGTAATCTCCAATGTCATATTCCAAGGGGCTAATTGTATCACCTTCCTCAAGGTTATCAAAAGGAGATTCATCGAGAGTGATATCCTTGAGAAAGGAAAGGTCAGTCTCAACTTCACTCTCCATGGATTCATCCTTCCCAACACATGTGTTTTCAAAATCATCCTCTTCATGATCGAGACCGAAGGAGGACCCACCTTACCATTCATCACTTAGATTCTCATGGTCTTGATGATTCTCAGTGGAGGCTTCCTCTTGAATGCTCAATGTGGGGTATGCTTGGAAATGTTCAAGAAATCCATCGACGAACTCCTCAATATATGAGATGCTCCTAGGTTCGTGATTTTGAAACCATAAGTTATGACCATAGAGGGAGCTAACTAATAACAACATAAGGACATCTTGGTGGACCACTTTCTCCTTTGAAGTATGTGCATTAAGTATTTCCACATGGTCAATTGCAGAGCTTGGGTCACCATCAAATATGGGTACCCCACGTACCATCCTTCTTGTGACATGATTCGTGTGCCCTAGGATGCTAGAAATGTCCAAAGCAGGAAATTTATCAAAGAAGGAGAACCTATTTTAGACATGCATGGTAAATACATAGGAGTCACCAAGGTGAATTTTAATATGCCTAGAAAAATTCTTTCTTCACCCTACACACATTGAATTTAAAGTTAAATGAAGAACTAGGGTTTCGTTCTTCCAATGGAGTCGCCAATAATGATATGTCAATATGTCGTAAGAGGAATAAAACACACATCTCTTGTCCCAAAAAAAAATGCCAAAAATGTTACCACTCAAACTAATATGGGACCTAAAAGGGGTTCCTAATAGGGAAACTACTCATTTAATGGAAATGGCGGAGGCTTAGCCCATTATCACCACAGCTAAGTCTCCTTGCTCTTTATGGACTTTCATCGATAGGAGAAGTCTCGATAGTATAGGAATCTCTTGTAAAGTATGTGTCAATGGATAGGTGAAAAGTAGCCCAGAAAACCCTTTCCCTATGATGGATTGAAGAATGGGGTGTGTTTCTTTGTCAAGCAAGGGGCTTGGTCCACTAGGGGTAAGGGATAAGGATTATAGGGTTGAGGTAGAAGGAATAGGATTATAGATAAGGTTCTCAATCCTGAAAATCCTTGGGGAAATTGGATTCCTAGATGATCCTTGATGAATAGTTTTCAATGAGAAGTGGGATCACACGGGGCCAAGTGCACCCAACCCAGTTTCAGGGATGGAATATAGCAACCAACAATCTTACTATCCTAGACAAGGTGAGGGGCAAGGACCAGAAAACCATATTCACTTCAAAACGTTAAATTGATCCTATTGAGGTCTACCCTTGGGATTCCTAGACATATGTTGATCCTAGATCTAGGGCTCGGGATTCCAAGATATCCCACCATTATAATAGCTTTAAAATTTTCGGAGAGGGAGGGAACCCACCAGCACAGTGCCTCCTAGGAGATTGAAATTTTTATTTGGATAAATTCCAAGGAAATTGATGCCCTAGGTGATCCTTGAGGGCTAGACCTTGGAAAATGTGAAAAGGGGAAAATTATGGATAAAATGATCACCTTTATGTGGTGCCTTAGTTCACTTGGGGATATGGAGTCAAGAATGATTAATGAGTAATAACTTGGTTTCTTGGTCAAAGAGGCTTGAAAAATCAACTTCGTCCAATATTGGTGTAGAGAAAAGAATAAGAGACCTTCAATAATTTATACTTCAAGCAAATAGTGCAGGCTTATCGAGAAAATTTATCTCTAGTACATTTCATTAATATGACATTGGCCCATACATTAAAATTTTCTAAAACATGCTCAATTGCACATTATATTCATGCAACAACTAGCCCTAGTTATAGCGAAATCATTAGTATGTAGCAAAAAGAATAATAACATAAAAAATCACTTAAAATTCCATATATTATATCCAACCAACAACTTGTTTGCAATAATAAATCTCCAATACAAAAGAAATAGCCCAAATCCATACATCAAAATTCATCCATCTCTAAAAGATCTCCTCTAAGGAAAAAGTATGAAATTCTCTATGAGAGAGATATCAAATCCAAAGTGTGATGATCAAAACGAATGGATCTAACATCAATATGTATACTCCTAAGGAGCTCGAATTAGCCTAAAGGCCCCTAATAGTTATAATAATAAAATAATGTGAAAATAACACCCCTATTGGTGACAAGCCCACCAATTTAGCTCACAGGTGCAAAAATAAGCCACACAAGGGCTAAATAATGATGTATAAATGTTGTAGGGTCCTCCAAGAGGCCTAGTTACATCTTGACGTTCCATAATGAGGAATAACTCCATCGGAATATGATGGACAAGGGGGTGGCCCCTTGTTCTCCAAGTAGTATACATGTGGTGCTCCTTGTGGGTGTGGGGGCACATAAATCATACCATGAGTCTCCAAATGGATCAAAGATGCTTGTAAATTCTTTGTGAAGGATCAGATGCTAGAATAAACATTATCAGGTCCTCATACAAGCTCTATGTCACCCTCTAAGTGTGTGGTGCACTGGTGGGGTTAGTTGGGCATGATTCATCTTCCTCGTCCAAGAGTGGATATCTAGTAATACCTGAACATCTGAAGAGGTCCATGAAGCTTTTTATGTTGTTGTGGAGGTTCATACCTCTCAATACACACCCTATGTGTGCCAATGTAGCCCTTGGAGGTTAGGATTATGTATAGGGCGACTAGACCCAAATGGAAACTGCATGTAATATTTCATAAGATCCAATGTGTCCCCTAGGCTTCCAATACAACCCGTCATTAGAATAATTGTGTAATATATTTTACAAACCATGGATGAAAAAGTGGGCACTTCATAATCGCATGCCCTTCCGTAGTGGGATTTGGCATGTGCTATTGTCTCCAGGCTCGAAAGGGGGTTAACCAAGTGCCTTATTAGGTGGCCTCAGCCCTTAAAGGGGATAGTATGTCCAAGGCACATCCCTCTAATGGGGGTGGAAAGTGATAAATAAGTGGAATAGAGTAGGGAGTGAGAGGGGAAATTCTAGGCCACATATTGGGGCATAGGGGTAGCAAGATAAAGGGAATCCCACACTTGGGTATATAATGTGTAGGAGGGAGAGATCATGGTACATGAGGTTCCCTAGCCTTGATTTTTCCACCCTTATTTATATGTATTTTTCCTTTTATGAATTTATTTTAATTAACTTCTCTGGGCTCAAATGGATAAGAGCATGATGTGTAATATATAGTAGTGATTACCCCCTTTTTGGTAGGGCGTTTCATTGCCCTCTAGGATTTGGGACAATCATAGTTTCCTGAATGATAGAGGAGGCTCATATAGGGCCTATGGAACTAGGGTGATGGCCATGGATGGGGTAGAGCTCATATATTGGATTTTTCGCACGTGCTAATTATTTTTGTCTCGGCCATCTTTTGCATTTTTTGGTACAATTTCCTATTAAGTGTGGCTAATTATTATTTTTCTTTTTCTTTTAGCTACATAAAACTCTGGGGCATCATTTCAGGCCTGACCCAAGGTGGGGGTAAGGGGATAAGTAGGTTGACCGTACTTGGACCCATAATGGAATTGTGGACCTAGGTGTGAGAAATAATGAATGGGGGTATAGTGAGTGGAAAGGGAGTAATATATGTGGATAAGGGGGCAGGATCACGCACCCAAAGTTGTGGTTTCCCAAGTAATACCAATCTAGAACCAAATGGTCAATAAAGGAGATCACACAAGACTAAGATCCAAGGGTAACATCCAAAATAGATCAAGGGGACAAGAGCACAAACTAATCCCACTCTTTCTGTCAAATCCCCCAATCAATCATACCCATAAGTATCAATGATAAGTAAACCAAATACTTAATTTCCAAATGACAAGGCATACCTTTATACTCATAAGGCCAACCTTCAAACATGTGATCAATACAGGTGGGTGAGGGACTACATGGCTGGCTCAGGTGGCAGAGAAATGGCAGAACAAGCTAGTAGGATGCTACAAGGGGTTGTTGGCTTCCAGTTGAAGCCCGTAATGGAGAAAAATTTCTCCTTAGGATATCACCCACGAAGTGGTGGGTAACATGGACCTTGTATCTTCGTTATATCTTAGAGGAGATGTCATACATCAATGGTTTACCTAAGATGTTATGCCTTTTTCAGATCATACTTGAGGGAGTATTTACATTGCTCATGTGAATATTTTGATTCATAGACCAAATTCATAGCTTGTATTTGACTATCAACCTCTTCATAGTTAATAAGAAGTCACATCGTCATCATTTATCAACTATACTTCAGTTATTTTGATGATTTCAGATTATTGTTATTTGGATATAAATTAATTCAAATTAGCAAGCATAAAGGTAGGATATCGATGCATTAACAAACTTGGATTTTTAGATTTCTAATTCTCGCGTAAAATCGTCTTCATCATCGATGGTGTTGGGGTTCCCATGTTTTGGCCAGGTTGACAGAGACCAAAAGATGAGACAACATAGAACCACTTTCAGACCTTAGGATCTAGCCCTCCTAGGTCCAGAGAGGGATCTCTCTATGGTAGTCAAAGGTTTATGTCTTTGAAGCTCTTAGGTTATGATTTTAGGCTAGTTGTAGGCTCATGGTTGTTTGTTTGATTGTTTGTGTTTGGTTGGAGGGAATCAGGAGAAGAAGGACCAATATAATACAAGGATGAGCAAAGAGGAAGCTTAGGCAGAGACAGATGACTCAGAGAACATCAAAGCCATTGGGCTATGGAGTCAAGAAAGGATTTATTTGTGTTCAATGTGCAAGCTTTCAGTTGGGCTAGTCATCTAGAGCATTTGGATCTTGAAGGAGATATTTGGAATGGGACACAAAGGATTGAAAATGAAGGAGGAGAACCAACCAACTCTGTCTATAGATCAGGCCAGAGGTCATTTAACTCCATGCCTGCTTGGACAGAATTAGAGGTAAAACAAGGGATCTTGAAAAGGTTTAATTGGGATGGATAGCTCCTAGTGAGGCAGATACAGGATTCTAGACCTCCCAGGTTCTCAACACATTCAACTAAATCCTACCAAGAACATCTAAACACAGATTTCATTAATTCATACATCAGAGAGCAGGCAATAACATCCACTACACTGGTTAAATCAATCGAAATCAGTATTCAGATACACATATAAGCAGAAAACATAAAGGGCTGGTAGAGCAGCAACATAGGGCACCTAACAAGGGTGAATCCTATGCCAAACTTCTGATGCGAGCCTGAAGAAACATGATGAAATGAAAGCAAGTCAATCACAAATTCAGAGAAAGGATCCAAAGAAACATGCTGCTTTAGATCAGGATCCAAAGAAACATGCTTTTCATATTAAAAACAACACCAGTCAGGTACATCATAGCCCACAGCTTGAACATTCAGTCTGAATACATCTAATCTCAGTCTATCTTACAATGTACACAGAGAACTTGTATCAAGAAGAACAATGCTTTCATTTCACTGATTTCTCATCAACAACCATTACAATAATATCCTTTTGTGCTTTATAGCAGAAGAGACATAGAAGATCGACTGAGGAGGTAGGTGAATATTAAATGTTACATTAAACCCAAGAATGACTGTAGGGCCGAAACCATTCTGTTTGACATGCTGTATATTTAATCTCTGTCACCTCCCTTGGGAAAAAATGATTTTCTCCAGATATGATCTTGACATGTTAGGTTGTGGTACCTCTGGTGATTTGAACCAAAATAAAATAAACTACTGAATGGTCTGTCTCATAAATGTTTTGGTTTCTTCGAACTGCTGTTAGGGTGGGAAACTCCTTCAGGGACACGGTGCATAATAAACACTGTATGGGCGCCCTGTACTTTATGGGGAAAAACATTCTGCTGGAAAATTACCCCTGATATTACCTCTTACTGATGTTCAGGGCCTCCAGATCGATCCTCGGGGTCTTCAAAATGATGCTTTGCCTCTTTAAATTTCTGATTTAGGGCTTAAGATCTTCGTTGATGTGCCCTAATCCCTCTGCTCTGTACTAAAATTCTTCGTTGCTTCATTACTGCCTCTGTCGAGTTAGCTCGAGCTTTAAATGGCGCTGGCAGGATTTCCGGCGTTTGAACTCCGCTTTTCTTTAATGCAAGTCCTGACAGCCCCATTCCTTGACTCTCTCATGATGGTACTAGTTCATTGGATTTGATCTTGTCTGCGTCGCTTGCCATTGAGATAGTACACTGAATAGCGGCGGTTTTCTTCCTCTAGAAACCATGCAACATAGCAAACCTGTGAAGAAAACAATGGACGGAGCAATGGATGCAGTGTGGATGGAGGAAATGGTCATGCAGATGGAATGGAGGGAAAAAATTGCAGGGAAAATGGTGAAAAATCTCTCTGGTAAGGTTGGCGGACGTTGCAGTATGAAAAACGCATGAAAAACATTAAAAAACCACGAAATGGGACGTTATATGTGTCGGAATGGTTGGATGGTACGGGATATGCACATGGGGCGACGTGGCGTACAGACAGCCAAGTGGACAGATGACGTGGGGACCCAGGCGACAGTGGAATGGTCAACAATGCATGGACAGATCTGGACCGTCGATCGGGCTAAGATCAACGGTGGAGGGCGACGGATGGTGGGCCGGAACAAGAGCTATCGCGTGCGCGATTTCATTAAATATCGTGCATCTCTTGTGATCGGGAGCCGTCGGATGGAGCTTTCGAGATCTAATGGCTAACATGGATTTCGCTGGGCGTCCTAGGCAGGACGTTAATGCGCGGGGGATGGAGTTAACGAGCGGGAAAAGTGGTTTTGAAAATCGTACAGAGGACGCATGGCGAGAGATGAATGGAATCGCTGGCCTCCGGGGAAAAACCACCAAGCGCGCGAGGGCGGTGCGGAATAAACCGGCGATTTCTGGGCGGATGACGTATGGCTGGCGAGGTCCACCATTTCGGGCGCGCTCCGCACCGTCGATCTGTCGGGCGAATGGACGGCGGAGATGGACTACGAGGGGCCAAGGTGTACGAGCACGGGAGCTTTGGAGCGACCCCCCGTAGTGAATAACGACCGTTGATCGGGTTTCCCCACATCCCGAAGAGTCAACTACGGGGGCTCCGTGGTTTGATTCTATGGACGGAGAAGAGCCCCCACAAGGAAAGAGCCTTGGTCACAGCGCCGGGTCACGTGGAAGATGAAGGGGCACGGGGCTATCAGAAGAAGGGCTAAGACCCAAAAACATAAAATTTATCATTTTAATTCATTTTTAATGCGTTTTGGGGGCAATCAAAGGGTAACGGTAGGGGAGATGGAGGGGGAAACTAGGGAAATAAGGGAGATGGGGAAATTTAAGGGGATTTTGGGGGATTTAGGTATAGAGAGGGGGAATATTGGGGGGAAAAAAGGGAATTCGGATAAAGGGAAAAGAAGGGGAATTTATGTATTTCGCAGGGGTAAAGGAGGGAATAATAGGCCCTTTTTTAGCAATGTACTAGCAGAGAGGATTTGTATTAGGCACAGCAATTGAGAGACTTCAAGGAGGATGGGTTTTCAGGGGAAAGACATTCCTTGAAGGCTCAAAACAATCTAGCCCCCAGCTGGCTTGCCAAGAATTTCATAGGGGGGCTAACAGTGGCTCCACATGGGGATGGCTTCTCCTTGGAGGAGTCAAGAAACCAGATATGATCTTTGGAGTAGGCCAGATGCCTGCTATCATAAGCCATCTTTCTTCTTCAATTTTAGCTGCCACAGTATGATAGAATCATCAGCAAAAATATTCCCTCAACCAATCTACCTACCCAAACTACAGTTCTACATTTTTCCCTTGGGTGCATTTGAACTAGCAGACCCTTTACATTTTATTTTCAAAACAAAAACAAACCTACTCTAAATCTACCCTTATTTCTCCATGAGGCCAGATTAGACTGTTGGCCTCATCTATTTCTCTACCTAATCTACTACCTGTTGGGATTAAACTGTCCAACAGGTTTCTTCACCTACATTCTAAGACAGGAAATTGAAGACAGCCAAGCCAGGATTAAGCTGTCTGACTTGCTGTGAATGGAAAGTGCCGAAAATTGAAACAAAACTTTGAAGGCTTGAAGTCTGCAACTTTGAAACATCCTTCTTTTTCCGTGACTCAGGTTTTGAGCATATTGGAGTCACCTCTTTCTTTGATTTCAGCTCTGGCTTTGGGCAGATTAGAGCTGATTCTTCTTTCGCTGCTGATCCAGATTTTGAGCTTATTAGGACCCACTATTCTGCTTCCTTTGGCTCGGATTTTGATCAGGTTTGAGCCATGCTTTTTACTTCAGAGGTTCATGTTTTGAGCATGTCTGAACCTCTCCTTTCATTTTGTTTTTTGGAACATTTTCTCTTTTTCTGAAAATGAAAACTTGCAATGGTATGTACAATGGAGATGAAACTGGAAATGGAAAATCAATAGAAGTAATGTTTGAGCATCCTGCCATTGACAGGACCCCCAAACAATTATGTGCCATCAAGTTCTTGCAGAAAAAATGCATTAGGACCCACAGTGGCCTGGATTATGTATGGACCCTGCCACAGGCTGTCAAATTTGCCATGTTTACCTTTGTCCTCTCTTCTTGAGTCCCATTTTAGAACCTTGTCACCAATTTTGAAATTTGAAGCTTTGGTTCTTTTGTCAAACTGCCTTTTTATGTTTTCTTGGACTCTGATAGCTCTGTCATAAAGCTGCTCCCTTGTTTGCTGAAGATGGATTGTTTCATTAATTCTCCTTATCATGCTGTTTTCCTCTGATTGGATCTCCTGGACAAGTTTGATCATTGGAACTCCAAGACTAGTAGGAAAGACTACTTCCGTCCCATAAACCAGCTGGAAAGGTGCCATGCCAATGGATTTCTTTGTGGTGAGCCTGTCTGCCCACAAGGCATGTATCAACTTTTTATGCCATGATCTTTTGTTTTCTTCCAGCAGCTTCTTAATGATTGTAACCAGGCTTTTATTTGATGATTCAGCTAGGCCATTACCCTTGGGGTAATAGGCAGTTGAATGTCCAAGTGCTATTCCGTACCTGTGACAGAAATCAATAATTCTTTTGGATCCGAAAGCAACAACATTTTCAGTGATTATTTTCCTTGGACAACCAAAACGAGATAAGATGAAGTCTTCTAGGAACCTAATGATGATAGAGTCAGTGGAATTCCTAGTGGGTATAGATTCTATCCATTTAGTGAAGTAATCAGTGGCTGTTAAAATCCATTTATGTTGTCCAGTGGAGGCAGGGTGAATCTCTCCAATAAAGTCTAGGCCCCATTGCATGAAGGGACCTTTTATGGTGACAGGTTGTAGGGGAAGGGGAAGGAGTTTTCTTTTACCTTCAAAGATTTGGCATTTGTGGCAGGTAAGAATCATTTTATGGACATCACTAAAGAGTGTAGGCCAATAGTAACCAGCCCTGAGTATCTTATTTGCAGTGGTTTTCCAACTCAGGTGGCCTCCACACTCCCCAACATGGAATTCTTGTTTGACTCTTTCAGCTTCAGTTTCAGACAAACATTTCAGCAAAAGGCCATTTGGATTTTTCCAATATAGGCTTTCATTCATAATGCAGTAATTTCGAGCTTTGAGTTTTATGAATCTGGCCTTTGTTTTGGACAGTTCTGGAGGGGCATTGAGGTTAGTGAGCACGTAAAGGATATCAGTATACCAAGGAGAGTTCTGAAACTGCTCCTCAACAGTTGGATGGGGCAATCCTTCCTGCTCATCTAGGGCATTTATCATGTTAATGTCAAGGGCCTGCAAGTTTGATTCAGCCATTAACTGGGCCAAGCCTTGACCTTTGATCAGCTTAGTGGGTTTTATTTCAAGGTCGTATTCCAAGATGGTAGCAATCCATTTTCCCCTTTTCCCATCAGGGTCTTGGGACAAGATATCCTTAACCACTATATTTGGCACATAGGCAATGGTGTGAGAATGCAGAATGTACACCCTAAAGTCTTTTAAGGCCTTAATCAGGGCATAGGCCTGCTTTTCCATGATTTTGTACTTTAAGGGTGCATCTCTTAAGGCTTTACTGAAGAAGGCTATAGGTTGTTCATTACCTTCTGAATTTTTCTGCAGCAAAACTGCAGCTATTGTGTGTTGGGAAGCAAATGAAAAGATCAGAAAATATTTTGAGAAGTCAGGGCTGATAAGTACAGGGGCCTAAGTTAGCGCAAGTTTTACTGACTCAAAATATTTCTTGGCTTCAATAGTCCACTTAATTCCTACACCTTTCTTTAGCATTTCAGTCATTTTTCTAAGGTGCTCAACAAGATTAGGAATGAATCTCCTGAGGAAATTGATCTTCCCTATAAAGGACCGCAACTCCTTGATGTTCCTTGGATGTGTAATTTTAAGTATTCCCTCAACTCTCTGTGGGTCTATCCTAATCCCTTTCTCAGATATAATGTGGCCCAAAAGTTTACCTTCTTGCAACCCAAAAACAGTCTTCTTAGGATTTAGGGACAGACCGTACCTTCTACATTTTTCAAAAGATTTTCTCAAATGTTTCAGGTGTTCTTCTTCAGTTTTAGAAAAGACAGTCAAGTCATCCAAGTAGATAACTATGAAGTGTCCTATCTCCTCTGAGAAAGCTATGTCCATCGCTCTCTGGAAGGTAGCTCCAGCATTCATCAGTCCAAAGGGCATTTTCACATACATGAAGGTGCCCCATGGAGTGGTAAAAGTTGTTTTGAGTTGATCTTCTGGGAGTACCAGAACTTGGTTGTATCCTGAAAAACCATCAAGCAGGGAGATTCTCTTAGAGCCCACTACCTTTTGTAGGATATGTTCCATTCTAGGCAAAGGGTAGTTGTCTTTCAAGGAGGCTCTATTGAGGTTTCTGAAGTCTATGCATAGTCTGATCTCCCCTGTTTTCTTCCTTATAGCCACTAAGTTTGACACCCAATCAGAAAACCTTACAGGGACTATTATGCCTGCATCGTACATCTTCCTGATCTCTTTCTCTACTGCAGGCAACTGTTTTGGATTAATCCTTCGGAGTTTTTGTCTGAAAGGCTTCTGATTTTCCTTTAGTGGTATCTTGTGTTGTATGATGTTGGTGTCATAGGCCTTTAAGTCTTCATAGCTCCATGCAAACACATCAATGAATTCCTTAAACAAGTCAATGTATTTTTTCTTCATGTTTGCAGGTATAGACTTAGCCAATTTTATCATTTTGGGTATGTCTTTAGTGCCTATGTTGCATTCTTCTATATCTGATTCTGCATGTTCTATGGTGGGCTTCTTTGCTACATCATCGAAATAAAAGAGGTCCTCTAAGGGTGCCAGGCCTCTGGGTATATTCTTGTCTTTGGCCTGCAGCACTTCGACCTCTTCATTCTCTGCGTTTTCACTATTTTCATTAAAATTTCCAGTTTGCTCGGAAAAAGAATTTATTTCTATGTTACAGGGTGTTTCTTGTTCATCTGGGGGATCCTCGCTTGGGTAGCTATCATCAGAAATCGAGTCTAAATCAGAAAACTCAAACTCATTCCTGCCCACCAGGAAATCTTCGATCTGTTTGTATCCTTCAAAGACCTGCCAATATTTTTCATTGTCTGGCACTACAGGCCTGAATTTGGTCTGAATGATAATTTGCTGGTCAACTGGGGTCTTAGGATATGAGCTAGCTAGGAAAGCTAGTCCATTTGTGATTGCATTTTGACCCCTAGGAATGAACACTAACTCATATTCAACAAACGTTTTCAGCAAATCCAGAGTGTCATTCCTGTATGCCCTAAGCCTGGGGTGTTTTGCTGAATACTCACCCTTCACCTGCTTGATCACTAACTCTGAGTCTCCTCTCACAGCTATCCTATGGGCTCCTAATTTTTTCAACAGATTCAGCCCCAGGATGAGAGCCTCATATTCTGCAATATTGTTTGTGCATTTGAAATGCAGATTGACAGTGTGGCTCTCTGCGTGATCATTTTCAGTGTTACGCAGCCACACTCCTGCTCCAGCACTCTGCCTAGTACAAGACCCATCAAATTTCATTTCCCACAGGGGTTCGTTGTTTACTTCATCTTCATCCCCTCCCCTACAGCTGGATTCGCCATTATGTTGAGTTGTGAGGTTTGTGCTAGGAGGGGGGTCATTTTGTGGTTCATTATGGGCATGGAGATCAGGGAGGTGGATAGGTTGTTGTTTTTGTTCTGTTTCTGTTTCATTCGGAGTTATATTTTCAGCAGTTTTCCCATGGTCTTCTTCTTCGTATTCTTCCAGAGTAGCCATTATGTTGAAATCCATGGGCTCTACGTTTGTATCTCCATTTTCTGATATTGGCTCTTCTAAGATTTGGTCATTATAGAGAATGAAAGAGTCTAGATCTGTATGTACAGAGTATAATGGTGATTTTTCAGGTTTCTCGGGGCTACTGACTAAAAATTTCATCTGAGACTCTCTATACAGTCTTTAAGTTGTCCAAATATAGGGATAGTGGCATATGAGCCGTCCATCTGCATTGTTCCTTGCAGTTTGGCTCCCCATGATCTTGATAATAGCATGCCATACTTAGGTGGCACATCTGCCACCACAACATCCATGAGCATGCATTTAGCAGGAATCTGGGTTAAACTCACACATAAGTCCTTGATGAGGCCTAGGCATTTTACTCTGCTAGAGTCAAATGAATATAAGTCTTTGTAGGGTCTGGTGATTTCTAGGCCTAGCCTCTCCATCACTACCTTGGGCATTAGATTGTGTGATGCCCCAGATTCATGCATGGAATTATGGAGGATCTTGTCATGAATGTTGAGACTGATATAAAAATGTGGAACTACCCCTTCCTGAAACTTTCCTTCAATCTTTGGACCAAATAGGAGAGCAGGTTGATCATCATTCAGATTTACAGAATCGTTTATTTATCCCAGATTTAATTCTTTCAAAATTTTTCCTTTATATACATCCTGAGTGGCCAACTCAGATAATGGTACAGAGATTTTGATTTTTGCAATCTCACTCTCTAGATTGAAAGTGGACTGGACCTTTGTAATGCTCAATTCCGTTTTATTTTCTACTGCTTTAGTAGCTGATTCAAATTGTGATTTCTCACTATGTACAAGGTTTGGAATAGTTTTATCAGGAGTACTAACTGAAGTGCTAGTACTGCTGGTAGGTTGACCTTGTTTTCCAGTGTCCTGGTTGTCCTTCTCCTTACGTTTACCAGAACCTTCAGCTGTTGTTTTGTTATTTGCAGCAGATGTTTTAGAGGATTTGTCAGGTCTTTTCTTGATGGTTACCTTAGGAGTCTTTGTTTTGGGATTTTCTTGGTCCTTTTTTCTCCTAAGTTCATATTTTTCCCTGACCTGCATCATGGCATTTTCAAATCCTAGTCTGTAATCCTCAGTTTCTAACCATTCCTCACTCCAATATGAAGGTGAGGGTTGATCTTCTTCGGAATCACAGTTAAGGACTGAGTCCTCTACTTCAAACATGTTTATGGTATTCCCTTTAAACTCTTTTATGATTCCCTCATCCTCATCTAGAATGTTTTCTTGAAATGGGGGAATAATTTGTTGGTTTGACTCTCTTTGTCTATTAGGAGCAGCATTGTTTCTTCTAATGTTTTGGTTCTGGTTTCTATTTTGGTTGTTGTTTTGGAAAACCATCCTCTTTATCATTTGTTGAAGTTCTTCCACATTTTTTGAAAGTCTGTCATATTTGGGATCAGACGTGGAAGCTACGTTGTCATCCCTATATGTTACCCTCTTTTCATCTTTTAGTCTTGCCCTTTTTTCCATCAGGTTTGCTTCTATGGTTATTGCTCCTTTCTGCATGTCTTCCAGGGTGGTGTATTCTTTGTCTCTAAGCTCATAGGCCAGGTCAGCATCAAATCCATCAGGATATTTAGCCAGGGCCATACCTTGAGGAGGCTTCATGTGTGGAGGGAGAGCATTATAAATACTGTTGAATCTAGTGGTGTAATCGTGAACACTCTCTCCTACATTCCTCTTAAGGGACATGTATTCTGCTAGGATCTGGCAAGGGTTTGCTCTAACCTCCCATTTGTTTATAAAGGTCAGGTATAATGCAGGGAGATCTTGAATACTTCCAGGAGGTAAACCTTTAAACCATTTCTTCACCTCACCTCCTAAGCTTTGGGAAAAGATCCTCATTTTGATTGTTTCATCATCAATTTCCATATAGTCAAAGGAGTCCTCCATCTTATCTACATGTTGTTGAGTTGTTATGGACTCTTTAGTAGTGAAGTGTGGGATTTTAGACTGATAATCATTGGGAAAGGGTAACGAAGTTTGAGGTAAAAGTAAAGGTGCATACCAGGCTGCCATAATGATGTTCTGATGGGGTATAGGATTAGCTTGAGAAACTGGTATTTGGATGACAGGGATGTTCGGACCAGCAGAAGTCTGTTGAGCAGATCTAGGGTGAGATAACCCCAAGTTTTGAAGGAAGTGAAAATCAGGTGGTGTGGAAGGAGGGGTTTCACTGTCCCTAGTGTTTTGACCACTGTTATATGGTGTATTGTAAACTTCGAGGTCTTGCTGGTCTAGATGATTGAATGACCTAGTTCTCGGTAGTCTATTAGGTATGTCTAGGTCAGGGAGGAAATGTGCTAGAGCTGTTAGGTTTTCTGGTGCAGAATTAGCTCTATGAATGTGGCTAGAAATAGTTGATCTCCTACTTACAGGTGTTCTCTTGAGGATTTTCTCAGGATTATCAACTATTTCTGGTGGGTCAGGGTTGGGATAAGCTCTTGTGTGGATGGTTCTGAAAGCCAGAATGCTGTTTATAAGCCAAGCAGCTTAACCCTACTCGTTTCTTCTACTGTGGTTAATGTTGTCTCAAGAGCTGACCTCCCAGTGGAGTCTGATTGTGAAACCAAGATAATCAGCAGGCCTACTGATCACCAGTGGAGTCTTTTCGTTTAGGAACAATGGAGTCGCCAGGTGGAGGGTTTAGGATGTTTCTAGGGAGTACACTGTCCACCACAGTTCTCAGGCACTATCACCTTTCAGGAATCTCCTCTGAATCAGCAAGCTCCAACCAGAGATTGACTGGGAGGGCATTTACCATATATGTCACCTCTGAAAAGAGGATGAGATCTGGAGGCTACCTAGCCCTTCCCAGGCTCTATCTAAGAGTATGGTGGATATTCAATAATGGAGGTTGATTCAAGAAAGGGGTGACTTACTGTCAACCTAACCATAGTTTTAAGTTTCTGAGGTTTTTTACGAATGTTTAAGGTGAAATGTACTCAGAATTCCCCAGCGGAGTCGCCATTATGTTGGGGTTCCCATGTTTTGGCCAGGTTGACAGAGACCAAAAGATGAGACAACATAGAACCACTTTCAGACCTTAGGATCTAGCCCTCCTAGGTCTAGAGAGGGATCTCTCTATACAAGTCAAAGGATATGTCTTTGAAGCTCTTAGGTTATGATTTTAGGCTAGTTGTATGGCTCAGGGTTGTTTGTTTGATTGTTTGTGTTTGGTTGGAGGGAATCAGGAAAAGAAGGTCCAGTATAAGACAAGGATGAGCAAAGAGGAAGCTTAGGCAGAGATAGATAACTCAGAAGACATCAAAGCCATTGGGCTATGGAGTCAAGAAAGGATTTATTTGTAATCAATGTGCAAGCTTTTAGTTGGGCTAGTCATCTCGAGCATTTGGATCTTGAAGGAGATATTTGGAATGGGACACAAAGGATTGAAAATGAAGGAGGAGAACCAACCAACTCTGTCTATAGATCAGGCCAGAGGTCATTTAACTCCAGGCCTACTTGGACAGAATTAGAGGTAAAACAAGGGATCTTGGAAAGGTTTAATTGGGATGGAAAGCTCCTAGTGAGGCAGATACAGGATTCTAGACCTCCCAGGTTCTCAACACATTCAACTAAATCCTACCAAGAACATCTAAACACAGATTTCATTAATTCATACATCAGAGAGCAGGCAATAACATCCACTACACTGGTTAAACCAATTGAAATCAACATTCAGATACACATATAAGTAGAAAACATAAAAGGCTGGGAGAGCAGCAACATAAGGTACCTATCAAGGGTAAATCTTATGCCAAACTTCTGATGCAAGCCTGAAGAAACATGATGAAATGAAAGCAAGTCAATCACAAATACAGAGAAAGGAAAACATCACCAGCTGCTTTAGATCAGGATCCAAAGAAACATGCTTGTCATATTAAAGACAACACCAATCAGGTACATCATAGCCCATAGCTTGAACATTCAGTTTGAATACATCTAGTCTCAATCTATCTTACAATATTACACAGAGAACTTGTCTCAATAGGAACAATGCTTGCATTCCACTGATTTCTCATCAACAACCATTTCAACGTTTACTTCTGTGCTTTATAGCAGAAGAGACACAGAAGATCGACTTAGGAGGTAGGTGAATATTAAATGTTACATTAAACCCAAGAATGACTGCAGGGCCGAAACCCATTCTGTTTGACATGCTGTATATTTAATCTTTGTCACCTCCCTTGGGAAAAAATGATTTTCTCCAGATATGATCTTGACATTTTAGGCTGCAGTACCTCTGGTGATTTGAACCAAAATAAAATAAACTACTGAAAGGTTTGTCTCATAAATGTTTTGGTTTCTTCGAACTGCTGTTAGGGTGGGAAACTCCTTCAGGGACACGGTGCATAATAAAGGCGTAACAGAGCACGTCGCTGTGGGGAAAAACATTATGCGGCAAATATTTTGATATTACCTCTTATTGATGTTGAGCTTCAGTCGTCCTACGAGGAGTGGTTCAAAGCAGATACTTTTTACTTCCTGGATAATTTTACGATTTAGGGCTCAGGGCTTAAGATCTTCGTTGATGTGCCCTGATCCCTCTGCTCTGTACTGAAATTATTTTCTGCTACATTACTGCCTCTGTCAAGTTAGCTCGAGCTTTAAATGGCGCTGGCAGGATTTCTGGTGTTTGAACTCCGCTTTTCTTTAATGCAAGTCCTGACAGCCCCATTCCTTGAATCTCTCATGATGGTACTAGTTCATTGGATTTGATCTTGTCTGCGCCGCTCGCCATTGAGATAGTACACTGAACGGCGACGATTTTCTTCCTCTAGAAACCCTGCAACATAGCAAACCTGTGAAGAAAACAATGGACGGAGCAATGGATGCAGTGTGGATGGAGGAAATGGCCATGCAGATGGAATGGAGGGGAAAAATTGCAGGGGAAATGGTGAAAAATCGCTCTGGTAAGGTTGGCGGACGTTGCAGAATGAAAAACGCATGAAAAACATTAAAAAACCACGAAAACGGGACGTTATATGTGTTGGAATGGTTGAATGGTACGGGATATGCACATGGGGTGACGTGGTGTATGGACAACCAAGTGGACAGATGACGTGGGGACCCAGGCGACGGTGGAGTGGTCAATAATGCATGGACAGATCTGGACCGTCGATCGGGCTAAAATCAACGGTGGAGGGCGACAGATGGTGGGCCGGAACAAGAGATATCGCGTGCACGATTTCATTAAATATCGTGCATCTCTGGTGATCGGGAGCTGTTGGATGGAGCTTTCGAAATATAACGGCTGACACGGATTTCGCTAGGCGTCCTGGGCAGGAAGTTAATGCGTGGGGGATGGAGTTAACGAGCGGGAAAAGGGGTTTTGAAAATCGTACAGAGGACGCGTGGCGGGAGATGAATGGAATCGCTGGCTCTCCGGGGAAAACCGCCTGTTGCAGATGGGTGGTGCGGAATTTATTGGCGGGTTTAGGAAAACAACACGTGGAGTGGGGACCACAATTTCGGGTGCGCTCCGTGCTGTCGATCTGTCAGGCGAATAGACGGCGGAGATGGACTACGGGGGGCCAAGGTGTATGGGCACGGGAGCTTTGGAACGACCCCTCGTAGTGAATAACGACCGTTGATCAGGCTTTTCCACATCCCGAGGAGTCAACTACGGGGGCTCCGTGGTTTGACCATACAGATAGAACAAAGCCCCCCGTAGGGGAAATGCCCAGGTCACGGCGCGGGGTTCTATGGAAGGAAACAGGCGCGGGGCTATCATAAGAAGGGCTAAGACCCAAAAACATAAAATTTATCATTTTAATTCATTTTTAATGCGTTTTGGGGGCAATCAAAGGGTAAGGGTAGGGGAGATGGAGGGGGAAACTAGGGAAATAAGGGAGATGGGGAAATTTAAAGGGGATTTTGGGGGATTTAGGCATAGAGAGGGGGAATCTTGGGGGGGGAAGAAAGGGGATTCAGATAAAGGGAAAAGAGGGGGATTGATGTATTTCACAGGGGTAAAGGAGGGAATAATAGGCCCTTTTTGAGCAATGTACTAGCAGAGAGGATTTGTATTAGGCACAGCAATTGAGAGACTTCAAGGAGGATGGGTTTTCAGGGGAAAGGCATTCCTTGAAGGCTCAAAACAATCTAGCCCCCAACTGGCTTGCCAAGAATTTCATAGGGGGGCTAACAGATGGAACATGGATTACTTGATATGCCCAGAATTTTATATCAACCCATATTTATACTTGTATTCAGATCCTTTTGTAGTAGGCTTCCTTTATTTTTCAAAATGCCGGCAACTTGGTGATATTATATCCTCCTTTTGTCAACCTTAGCTCTGATACTATGTTGAGAAATCAATGTGGACAGGAATTATGGTTTTGATTCCTCTTTTCTTGATAATTACTCTTGATTATGTGTTGTCCTTCAATTATTTATTATTTCTTCTTTCATCAAGCAATTACCAATTCAAAAAATGTATGAATATCACAAGAGCAAAAGACACAAGATATAGGCTTTGAACTAGGGAAAAAGCCATCTCTTCGAGGAAAACCTAGTTGAACCATTCTCTATATATAACCAAGTGAAAAATGAGGCATCCAAGACCCCAAAACGATACCAAGAACTTCCCCCAAGCACCAAGTCACCCCTCCAAAAATATCTTCTCTTCTAGGCCGACTTCATTGGCAAGGCTAACTTTCTGTTGGGAATCCAAAAATGACACTTTATAATCAAATTTCATATTTATTTTTTGATACAATATTCTCATAAGGATCATATACATATGAAAAGGACTATAGTGACTCAATAAATCCTAAATCATGAAGAACGTGCTTGACCTGCTTAATAAGAATAAAATAGAGCACGAAACCCATGCTTTTAAAATTATATTTTCTCTTTCTTATTGCTTTTACAATAAATATATAATGATGTAAATACAATAATAAATATGAAGACTGAGCATAGTTACATTTATCAACACATAATTATACTCAAGAGTTTAGAAAAATATCACTAACATTGGGTATTCCTCTTTATACACAAGGAACTCTGTTAATGTACATTGTTGGGTTACATACTCATTTGAATCATAATATTCCTATGTTTAATATGACTAATCTTGATGAAGTTTGTGTACAATAAAATCACATTGAGTCGATTAGAATGAATATTAATGATAGTTTCTCCATAGATCCATTCATTCAAAGGAATACAAGAACAAATGAAAGGAGAAACTGAAAAGGAAAACCATTGTGAAGAAGGAATATGAGAAACCTTTGTGTTCCTATTACATGAAGGAAGGACATGGTGAGGATAAATGTTAGAAAATTCATTTAGATATAAATACCAAATGGTTCTGAGATCAGAAGGGTGATAAATATACTATTTCTACATTTCAACAAGATCTTGGAACAGACTCAGGTGATGAAACTAAGATCACCACCATCGGAATACCATGTATATATTATGTTGCTAGTTGTATTTCATGTGCTCATTCCTCAAAATATGAGGTAATACTTGATGAAAGGAAACAATGTAAACAGTTTCATATTAGGGTCATCTCAAAATACACTAATATTAATGCACTTGTTGATATTGGATCACAAGTTAATCTTATTTCCGAGGAAATTGTTAATAAATTGACCTTGAAAAAAAGCCTCATCCGAAATCATATCCCCTGGGTTGGGTATGTGCTAATTCTTAGTTAAAAGTGACTAAGAAATTTAAATTAAAAGTTGCATTCACAACTAGTTTCATAGATGAGGTAGAGTAAGATGTGGTTCCATTTAACAGTTCTAGGATTGTTTTGGGAATTCCATATTTATATGACATGAAGGCCATTTTTATAGGGAGGAGAAAAAGTATCATCTTATCAAATATGATATTAAGTTCATTGTGAGGGTTCATTAGATGAAGACTAATTTGGTTGTTGTGAATGTAGAACATACAAAAAGGCTAGTAAATGAAAGCAATAATTTTAGACTCATGTTTATAAAATCTAAGAGTAATGATAAATCCAATGCAATTAAATAATGTGATCCTAGAGATGAAATAGTTAATATCGTTTTGAACAATGATAAAATGTTTCAGGGTTCATTGGAATTACAACTTGAGGATTCATTACATGAAAGAATTAAGGATCCAAACTTACAACCTATGGTTGAGGGTGAAATAAATCCATTTGTTAATGGTGTTCATGTTAGGAAGGTCAAGAATATTGTTGATTCATTCTCATTAGAAACTATGTGTTCATTTTTATTGCTAATATATTGTGTATGGTTGGCAATTTTGATGGTGAATACAAATGCTTATGAAAGTAAGAGAATGACTAATTATATCAATATTGTTATGAAAATTTTCATCATTATTGCACAACTTTTTGTGATGAGTAAAATGCTCACTATTTGACCATGATGGATGGATAATATACAAGTGAGGAAGCGGTACCCTCGCTTACTTTCTAAATAAATTAAAAATTTTGTTGGTCTAAAATATTTCTAGTGGAAGGATTAATCTAACTGGATATCTAAAACCAATAAGTATTGATGGTCCCAAATGCTAATGAAAACCTCTCCATGTAAAAGAACTCGTTGAAATCTTCCACATGATGCTTGAACGAGGTTAAACATACATTGTATGTGAAATTTATGGCCTTCCAAATTTGTGGTCAAACAATTAAAACTATGTGTAGGTTTAATATGTGGCATTACTAGAGGTCAACACACTGTTGTAAAGGCTCTGACGTAGTAGTGTTACACAACAATTTGTCACCGTCACTGCAATTCCCCATCCCGCACAATTGGAGGTCTCATTTCATGACCTGTGAGTAGTGACATAAATTTAAAACACTTTCATGGCATTCCCCTAAACATGTACTCTCATTGCCCTAAAGACAACTCCTTGTGAAAAACCCTAAAAACACCCCTTTTTGCATTGGCGCGGGTAGCCAGTTCATTACCCATGCCAATGGGGGAAATCCTTCAAAGAGGGCACGCTAATTGGCGCTCTGTCCCAAAGTCGCACTCGCACTAGCCATTTTAAGGAGTGTTTTTTAAAAATAAATGGCGGAAGTTTCGTCCTAACTGATCCAGGAACTAGTATCTAATTTGAGTTGGGAGGTTTCGCTCTGGATATCCATGTAGAGGAAGTGGTTTGCCACCTCTCATGGAAGCTTCCTTGAGGATAGGGCCAATCCCATGATTATAGGGATCCCAACTCCCCTTCCTCCATCTATAAAAGCTTGCTCATCTCATTTGCAAGCTAGTCTCCAAGTTCCCAAGAGCCTAATGCTGCAAGAGCTTTGATCCATTCCCTTAAGGCCAAATCCAAGCAAGGAGATCATTGTCGAGACATCCGAAGAGAGAGGTTTGTCCCATCCCTGACAGGCTTTATCGAGACACGTTCTGCTGACGACCCTCCGAAGGAGAATTCAGCATCAGAGCTATGGTTGTATTCTTCTTTTGATTAATTAATGATAAGCGACTATTGGTTATGGTTCCACTCTTGTTCTTGATAATGATCATGAGTTATGTCTTCTCTGACTGACATATAGTTGTATGCACTGGATTTTACGCTTGCATTTGTTTTGTTTCTTGCGTGTGCAGGTGTCCGATCACGGAGATCGTGAGGATTGTGATCTGCCAGAGCTAAGGAACGGGAGTGCTACCTTCTCTACAAGCGACATCGTTGGATTCCAGGTAAGCCTTCATTTCTAGTTGGTTTATCTGCAATTAGGAACATGTGCTATAGCATGAACGATTGTTGCTAGACCCGGACTGGGCTAGTAGGGATCGCCTCTGTCCGCAGAGGGGATTTACCTCCGCAACAAATTGGCGACTCCACTGGGGATCGTTGGCTTGTTGTTGTTCTGCTTTGTAAGCTATAGACGGAGCCTGAAGTAAGCCAAATACCCTTCAAAATGCTTTTGCTCTGCATTAGCGAAGTAGATCAACGTTGCTTCAGTCAATCTCCGGTTTAGTTTATGAACTGAACACTTGGAGTGTCGTCTTGTCTTTTCGGTTGATTCTTGACCTTGCTTGCTTGGTCAGCTCTTTGGGTTTGTTTTTCTGTTTGTTTGGCTTTTTTTTGGCCTTGTCATCACTGGTCTGTGTCTGGATTGCTCTTTTTTATTTTTTCCCATAGTTAACTCGGCTGGCGCGCTTTTCATCTTGACAGTCGCGCCCATTGGCGTAGGTTTCTTGTGTATCACCCGCGCCAATTCCATTCTGGCGCTAATTTCAGCCTCACAGTCGCGCCAATCCTGTGAGGTATTAGGGTTTTCTGTGTTTTGAGCCTTCTGAGACTGATCTGTGACTTTGGCCTTGTGTTTTCGCTTGTTTGAGTGTTCTGGAGCCTTGTCTGACTGGTTGTGACCTTCGTCCTTTGGTTTTTTTCCTGTTTCCATCGATTTCACTTTCTAGCCCTAGGGCATCTAGGTCCTCTTGTGTGTCGAGCCTCCCTTGGGAGTTTTGGGTTTCTATCGGTTCAGTCGACCTTGTGATTGCTTCTTTACATTCGTTTAGCAATTGATTATCACTTTATTGCATTATTTGAGTGTTTGTTCTCTTCTTCATTCGAATTTCGCTTTGCCTCGTTTGGGCCTAGATTACATGGTCCATTTGAGTCTTTGGGATTCTTTTGGTTTTGAGGGACTGTTTTGTCAATTTGAGGTCTGATTGTGTGTTTGTCATTGAGTGATTTGCTTATTTTTTCTCTCTTACTATAGCATCTCAAATTTCTCTTCATTAGTTTTCATTTTGTTTAGTGCTTATTGCTATTAAACATTGAAAATATTAAAAAAAAAAAAATCTCTTTTGCTTTGATTAGTTAGTGCAAATTAAAATCTTTTCGATCTTATTAGTGATTGGTGATTTTGAGAGAAATTTTTTTGGTTTACATCAGCTGCATCAGAGACTTTTTTGGTTGTTTTCTGATCATTTTATTTGTGTGAAAAGCTCTCAACCCTTTCGTAGTTAGCTTTCATCGAATGAAATGATATACTGTGGCATATAGTGTGCATTTAGGAGATTTTGTGACATCACACTCGCTAGGGCCTGAAAACTGAAACGTAATTGAAGATAAACATTAAAATTTACTCAATTTACACTAAGGCAGCATTGAAACATTAACGCAACATTTAGTGGTCTAGGCTAGAGACGTGTTCCAGTGTCTTTAAACCTAGTAGCTGTCGTTCGCCTCTTGGCTTTAGACAGCACTAGTACGGACTTGTGCTCCCCATACCGTCGAGTATATAAAGGGAGACCCCACTAGGTTTCTATCCTTTATCCATAGGAAGCCGAGTCTGCCGCCCTATATCCATGATACACCGGACACAGCATTCGGGGAGATTGCCTGCACGTACGTTAAGTCCTTGGTTGATTTCTTTTTCATTTTTGAAACCAAGGTGTATATTGCAGTTCACGGTTATTTGGTACACGCTTTGCCTAGTATTCCTGATTAGTCATTTGATCTTTTCTGACTCTTTAAATTTGAAAGGATCGCCAAGCGCTTGTACTTTCACGCTTGCTTCAAAACTGAAAGAGATAGAGTCACCTTTTATCTGTTTCTTGACTCTTAAAACATGAAACGGTGAAGTTTCTAAGTTTCAATGTGGTAAAATTAATCACCCGCGATCACACGCCCTGTTAGATTTTGCTTGTTGGCCGTTTGATTGTGTGTCTTGACACTTTTTCAACCCATGTGTGTTGTGCTTGATCTTTTGTCATTGTTGTCACAGTGGCGGAACCTCCTGTTTAGTCTACTGGTAGTCCATATACGGACGATTCATTAGAGGCTTCTCGGTGGACCTCTGCTGAACCTCAGCAGCCCATCGTTTCCAAGTTTCCCGTTGGGGGACCGGTTCTGTCTGGCCAGCCCTTTGGAGGACTAGTTGAGTTCAATTGGCCCTTTTCCGACCCTTGGTTTGGATTGGGAGTAGGAGAAGATTTCCCTCCTCTTACATCGGGTTTGCCTTCTAAAGCTGTTGTTATTCCTCCTAGTCCTCTCCGTCTATTACGAGATCTAGCGGTAGGCTCAAGCATGAGTGAATTTAGTGAGGAAATCCCCACGTCCGGTGAATATTACCAGTTATTTCCTCAGAAATTTTTTCCAGGATACAACCCTGAACCATCTGTTATGTCATCCCCTGGTCCCTCATTACTCGCCGGGTATAGATCCTTGGGTCAGATCATTACCGCTGCTGCCTCTATGGGGGTATCAACTCCTTCTACGAGGCCAGTTGTTCCTTCATTGGGGATGTCTCCACGGATGCCCGTTACATCATCCCCTCAGGTTACTTCTGTACCCTCCATGCCCACTGTTTGTATGGCCGCATCTGCACCCGCCATTACTACCCAGTCCGTAAGGATCACATCCCTTCTCGAAGATATTTACATAGCATCCGCTATGCCAGAGAACATCTCTCCGGAAGAGTATCGATTGTCTCTGCAACAGTTGAACCCCGAGGTCGGACAGTCCTCTCAAGATCGCAACCGCTCATACTTTTCGCATTATGCACAGGATGGTACACCCGTGTACGTTTTTCCATATCAGTACGATGAGCATGGGAACCCTTTACGTTTACCTGCTCCTGAGGCTCAACTTCATGCTCAGGTTTTACCTTATAACCAGGCTGGACAACCTTTTAACCCACAAGGACAACCTTTTAACCCGCAAGGACAACCTTTTCAAGGCCAAACTTCGGGCCAGCCTGGCTATCCTTATGACCCGCAGGGACAGCCCATACAAGGCTACCCTCCGGGCCAGCAAGGGCCATTATACAGTCCGCAAGGACAATATTACAACCCTTCTAGTCAACTCGTGCAGCCTCTCCCTAGAGTCCCAACTGGGCAACCTCAAGGACTCACAGGTCAACTGGGGTACCAACCTGGGCCGGTATACGGTCCTGGGGGGCAAGTCCAACCTTCTCAACCTTTGCAACCGCAGTATCCTCTTGGTCCCAACGTTGCACATCAGCCAGGACCATCTTATGGTCTTGCTGCGGGTCAAACCGGTTATCAGCAACCACCTGGCTCCATTCCGCTACCAAGCCAACTGGCCCATCCGGCACAACCCTGAGTGCGCTCATCGGACAACCTACCACAATCGAGCACAACACATTTGTCGGATTCAATTCTATTTATCCAGGGCAGCCGGCTCATCGGGTACAGTTTGTTCAACCGGGCCAGCACCGCATCCTATCAACCATTGCCCTTGGCGACTTATTCAATGCCGTAGCCAAATCAACTGCCACACCCTAATTATCAGGCTCAGCAGGGTCCCACCTATCAGCAACCCACTCGACCTCAAGGCAGTTACTATTCTCATGGTCAGTATCGACCAAATTATAGCCAGCCCCAAGGTTCTAACTATTACTCTCAGCAACCCGGCTACACCTATACTCAGCAGCCAAATTAACAAATGATCTAATTCTGCACAATCCTTATTGGCCTCCGGTTCCTACCAAGGTGCCCGGTGATTGCCCAAAGTTTGAGGGTAAAGCTGGGGAGGACCCCCAAGCTCATGTGATGACTTACCATCTTTGGTGTTCGTCCAACTCTTGGGTGGATGATTCAATCCGTCTGTGCCTCTTCCAGCGCACTTTGACTGGCATTGCTGCTAAGTGGTATATTGAATTATCTCGTGGCATCTTTCAAGATTTCAATACGTTAGCCATGGCTTTTCTGACTCACTTTCAGTTACCGGTTCGCTACGAAGCCGGGACGCACCTCCTGACTTCTTTGAAGCAGGACAAAGCCACCCACATTTCTGATCACATTCATGAGTGGCGACGTCGACGTAGACTGATCAAGTTTCATATACCTGATCAGATACTAACTCATTGGTTCACCACCTCCTTCGTTAACAAAATCGCTCAAGATATTTCTATGGGAGCGTGTGTGACGGAAGAACAAGCCATAGCGCGTGCCCAATATCTGGATCCAGTATACTCTCAGTCTGGCACGCTTTATGATATTTTTCCTGATGCTCCACGGTCTGGAACCTCTAAAGCTTCACCTACCCCGGCGGTGGATGGTGTTATTGGTTCCGTGTCTCAGAATTCGAAGAAATCTTCAAATGGGAAGCAGAATTCCAACTCATCCAATAATTATGCTCCTCCCGCTCCTCCTGATTCTGGCAAAACTGCGGAGGTTAATGTCATTCAGGCCAATCATATGGAGAAAGCCTTAAAAGGGAAAAAGAAGGGCAAAGGTAAATCCAAATCCAACACCCCAAAGCCAGAGTCCAAACCTCATACCAAGGACGGTTCCCAACGCAAACCGAAGTACCCCTGCCTCATTTGTGAAGGATATCATTATACAAAAGATTTTCCACGGCGATCTGAAGTTAGTCAACTTCTAAAAGGCTCCAAAGGGACTCCGGCAGTTCTTAAAGAACCGTTCCCGTCTCAACAGACCCAGATGGTTGAACAGCCTTCACCATCTGCACCATTTGGGTCTCAGGTCTTTATGATGAATGGTGCTACACCTATCTCTATTGCTACACATTCGAAGGACTACAACGAATCGCGTTAGGCACCTGGGAAGGCAGTTGTGGATGGTCCACCTCCCCCACCTATCTCCAGTTCGTTGGAGATTGAGAAACCTACTACCGAACCTGTTGTGAGGCCACCTTCTAAAGGTGTTCTAAGAAGATCTTCTTACAATCCGAATGCCCGTGCCACTCAGCACTACAGTATCGTTGAGGATCTAGCACAGGCGCCTTCTGCCATGTCTGCATTGGAAGTTCTTAAAAGTTGCCCGTCACAACGAAAAGCTTTGTTGTCTGCAATCGGTGGGATCGATCCCACTGATTCTAATCTTCTCACCTTCGACTTAGAGATATTTACCCCCCGACTTCCACATCAGATCGCTCTTGTTATTCAAGTCAGGATCAACGGTCTTAACATCCATAGGACCGTTGTGAATGAAGGTGCTTCTACCTGTGTCATGTTGTCCGCTTGCTGGAAGGCCATTGGCTCTCCGGCCCTTTCATCATCTCCTAATGCCCTAGAGGCATTTGATGGTCGGGAATCGAAACCCCTGGGTGTTCTCGAGAGTTTAGCGATTACCTTACAGGGGAAGATAGTCAACATAGAAGTAGAAGTAGTTGACGCCAAGCTTAACTACAATATACTTCTCGGCCGCAATTGGACTCACACCATGTTATGCATGCCGTCCACCCTCTTTCGACTTATTAAGTTCCCTCACGAGAGCAAAATCATTACTGTGGATCAGTTGTATTTCATCACCTCCACCTCCGAGAACAACGTTCCGTATGTGGATCAGATCCCAAATCCCCCTGACAGTGTAGGACCCGGTCTCTTCAAGGACCTCGTCCTCATGGTTATTTTTCCCGCACCACCACCGCACACCGCTCAAGTTAATATGACCTCTAGGTCTAATGACCCATGGCTCATCCCTACGCCTGAGCAGGTGGCTGAGTTTGGAGAATCGATGCCCTTAACTCCAGTAGAGATTAACTACTATGAAATTGTCGCCGCATCTGATCCTCCCCCTCCTCAGCATGCTCCTTTGAGAATGGATTTAGACATCTATTCTCAATCCCCCTGGCTCAGCGAGGCCGACTCGCCTGATCCTCTTAAAGATATTTTCCCTTCTGATGAAGCCATT
This sequence comes from Pinus albicaulis, assembly GCA_034641835.2. NCBI lineage: Eukaryota > Viridiplantae > Streptophyta > Pinopsida > Pinales > Pinaceae > Pinus > Pinus albicaulis. Next base: position 736,238,894 of record CM076582.1, read on the forward strand.
TTTGAAACAATGTCTCTTGAGGAGCTGCCTTGGAACGATGGACATCATCGTTCCTCCTTCATGCCTAGCTTGGGGGCAATTTCAGATTGTCTAGAGCGTTTTGCATCTCAGGTTCCCACTCCACCTCTCCAGACACCCATATTGACACATGAGGTGCTTTCAGAGGGAAACCTGAGCAATATCACTCAAACCATTCCAATAGACATCTCCATTAAACCGGGGATAGTTGAGAACATACAAGTGGGAGTGAATTTTTATCCTGATGAGATACGAGTTTATACTGACCTTTTTCGAGAATTTAGAGACGTGTTCGCCTGGTCCTATGAGGAAATGCCCGGGATTGATCCCAGCATAGTAGTGCATGAGATTCCTACCTATCCTAGTGCGAAACATGTGCGCCAACGCCTGCACCAAGTGCATCCTCGCAAAGCCGCTGCCATTAAAGCAGAAGTTGAAAAAAATTTGAACGCGGGCTTCATTTACCCGATTCCACTCACAGAATGGGTCTCCAACATTGTCCCTGTAGATAAGAAATAGGGCACTATTATAGTTTTTGTTGATTACCGAGATATTAATCGGGCCTGTCCAAAATACAATTACCCCACTCCTTTCATAGATCAAATCATTGATGAATGTGCTGGGAGTGAGATTTATTCCTTGATGGACGGCTTTTCCGGGTATAATCAGATAAATATTCTACCTGCTGATCAACACAAGACTGCATTCATCTGTCCATGGGGTACTTTCACTTATAAAAATCTCCCATTCGGCTTGAAGAACGCTGGAGCTACTTTCCAACGTGCTATGTCTTACGCATTCCATGACATATACCATATCGTTCAGCCTTATCTAGACGATTTTCCAGCTCACTCAGCTCGGCGAGAGGACCACCCAGAACACCTCCGCCATATTTTCCTTCCCTGTCGACGCTACAATATTCAGCTCAATCCTCATAAATGCGTCTTTTGAGTGGATTATGGCCATATTTTGGGGTTCATAGTCTCCAAGGACGGAATTTTCCTTGATCCTCTCAAGGTCAATGCCATTGTCAATCTCCCATCACCCTCTTCATTATATCAATTGCAAAGTCTGCAGGGAAAAGCTAACTTCCTACGATGCTTTATACCAAACTACGCAGAAGTGGCCAAAGGATTCACGTGTCTTTTAAAGCAGAACGTTCCCTTTCATTGGGACGACATTGCTCAACAATCCTTTGAGAAGCTGAAGACATTACTGGTTAATGCTCCGTTGCTTTGGCCTCCAAACTATCACTGTGATTTCACTTTATACTTGGCTGCTGTGTTTAGCACCATAGATATGGTTCTAGTACAGGATGACGATGATGGCAACAAACACGTTGTTTACTATCTATCGCAAAATCTTCTCGACACAGAAACGCGGTACGCTCACGTCGAGAAGCTAGCTTTAGCAGCTGTAAAAGTTGTGCAACATTTCTGCCACTACATCCTACTGCGTACCGTAACCGTGGTTTCGGATTGCAACCCCATGACATATATTCTTTCTCGACAATTACTGGGGGAAAATACTCCAAATGGATCGTTATCCTTCAGGAGTTCGACCTAGAGTTCACTACTGCTAAGTCGACCAAATCACTGGTTTTCATGGATCTTATTTTCTCCCTCCCAACAGACTCCCCCCCATCTCATTCTGAAGAACATATACCAGACGAAACCATCTTCCTTATCAGCACCCGTGACCCATGGTATGGCGATATTATAGTGTATCTTCAGACGTCATCCTTTCGATCTAAGTTAACCAAAGATGCCCGACGTCGGATTCAGCATCAGTCTCAACCCTACCGCATTGTAGGAGATACATTATACCGGGTTGGAGTAGATTCGGTGCTCCGTCGATGTCTGACTTTGGAAGAGGCCGAACAAATCTTAAATGACTATCACAGTGGTGCCTGTGGCGGTCACATGTCTAGATATGCCACCGCCCAGAAAATTCTGCGTGCGGGTTACTTTTGGCCATCAATCTTCAAAGACTGTATTGTTGCAGTTCGCAAATGTCACGCGTGCCAGGTTTTTCAGCGCAAGATGCGTGTGCCACCCCTCCCTCTGCATCTTGTCATTACCGTCGGCCCTTTTGCAAAATGGGGCATAGATTTTATGACGTGTAACCCTCATTCGGCTGGGGGGCATGCATATATAATCGTCGTTGTCGACTACTTTACTAAGTGGGCCGAAGCGATGCCTACACTAGCCACCGATGGTAAGATAGCTGCCCAATTTATCTTCAACCATATCATTGCACATTTTGGGGTCGCTCAGGCCATTGTTACCGATCACGGTACTCACTTTCGATATTACATGATGGTTGAGCTGACATCAAGGTTGGGCTTACGACACGATAGCTCAACGCCATATTACCCTCAGGCAAATGGCCAGGTTGAGGCTGTGAACAAGGTTTTGGTCACAATGCTTCAACGAACAGTTGGAATTCATAAGTCCAATTGGCACCTCCAATTGTTCTCAGCTCTATGGCCATACTAGACGTCAGCAAAGAATGCGACCGGATTCACACTATTCCAATTGGTGTATGGTCTGGAAGTGACTCTTCCAGTTGAGTGCGAAATTCCTTCCTTAAAGCTAGTTGTGGAACTTTTTCTCGATACTTCTCCTGAAGAAGAGTGTCTCTTGTATTTGGAACGATTGGATGAAACCTGCCGCTTGGCTGCTTTAGTCCTTGAAGCACAGAAAAAGCGGGTCAAAGCACACTTTGATCAATCTGTCTCTCCACGTTCCTTTTTCGAAGGGGACCTTGTCCTCCTGTACGACCAAGAGCACGACAAGCTCAGGGCAGGAAAGCTCCAACCCATGTGGCATGGGCCCTATATAGTAAAACGAGTATTGAAGAATGGGGCTTATGAGCTCATTGATTATGAAGGAGTTCCGCTGGCGCAGCCTAGAAATGGGTTGTACCTTAAGAAATACTACGCTTAAAGTTATTTTTGGTGTGGTGTGTGTACATAGGTGTGTATATTCGTTTGTGTGCATGCGTGGTGTGGTGTGCGATGTAAGCGTCTTTCTGCTGATCGGATCTTCCTGATTGTGTAGATGTCCATTACTCTGTTTGTGGGTTTCGCGGATGGTGCCTCCCGCAGTACCATGAATCTGTCTTCCACAGCCTGGGTAATCTATGATCCTGCTGGTGAGTTGGTTAACCTACAAGGTGTGTGTCTGGGTCCTGCTACAAATAATATCGCAGAATATAGTGTTGTATTGGAATTATTAACCGAGTTTGTGGACCTCGGCATTCGTGAATTACTTGTGTATCTAGACTCACAACTTGTAGTATTACAACTGAACGGGCATTATTCAGTAATAAATCCATCCATTTTACGTCTGTATTTGCGTATTCATCTGCTGGAAAGAAATTTTGACTATATTACATATCAGCACATACCCAGACATATGAATACATTAACAGATGCAGTAGCTAATTTGGTTTTAGATAGACATTTGCGCAATTTATAAAACATCATCACATGTGAGAACATCCATCCAGAAATAGGTATGTATATATATGTGTTTCGAAATGTTTACATAGTGTGCATCACATAAAATCAAAATATACATGTTCGTCTTAATACATCCGGAGACAACATGTCTCTCAAAAAATATGCATGAAAGAAGCCCTAGGTGTCTAATCCACATGGTGCTCGTGGTAACATGCTACCGCGCACACTAAGCGTCTCAGTAGTCGGTGGAGGCGACTGGGCACCCCCACAGTGTGTCGCTGGTATGCTAGCGGAACATCTGCTATCCGTGCATAGTTCGGGATCCCCCGGGCAATGCCCTCCAGGTTCTGAAAAATGGGTTTTACACTTGCCTTTCTGTGCAGCAACAGGTCTTTATGCGGCTTAAACGGTGACACGAGTTGTATTTTATACTTTTTCGGACTCGGTAAATACGCAAAAAATTCATTTTGGAGTCATCTTTCAGCTCTTTTCTGACTCTCTAAACATGAAAAGATTGTCGAGGCCCTTGTCATTTCGATCTCGTTAAAGTGGCCACGAAACGACATCTACCCAGTATACGTTTACCCATTTTTCGGGCTGGGATAGATTATTTACGAAAAAGGAATACCCTAGCCTATCGCGACTAGGAGGTTTTCTCAGACAGAGTTTTCTACCTTTTCGGATCTGAGGAACTATTTACGAAAAGGGACCTTTGGAGTTTACTTTTCCACTGTCTTTTCAAACTCTCTAAATATGAAAATACACCAAGTTCTTCCTTTGTTAGACTCGTTAAACCCTGATGACATCGGATTAAGTCGCAATGACGTTATTCGAGACGCTCCATCCTAGGGCTCGTTAAATGTACTAGGATGGATTCGTCCGAAGGACGAACTTATATTACAAGCATATGCTATCCCCTTCAAGCTTGTTATCAAAAATAATTGGGGTACTCGCCAGAAATGGTGGGGAAAAATGGAACCAGAATCATTGTCGTGTTGGCAGTATTTCGTTCTTGAACATGGCACTTGTCTGCATTCATGTCGGGTTGGGGACATCTCATCTCGTTTTCCACTTGCCTCCATGGGTTTGGGTAATCCTTTTGACCTCTCATCTGCTCTTTTCCTGGTCACCATGACCTTTGATCCGTTGATGTCAAGTGCTGCCAAACTCATTGTCGTGTCATTTATATGTTCAAGAGAAGTTGACCTCTGCAGGTTTCAACCTTCCTCTGATTCTAATCTGATCGTGATTCACAAAAACCTTATGTTCCTCTGTCTCGCGTCGATGATGTGGGAAACACTATGGCCCACCTTCGATCAAGGTCACTTCCTGTCGACTTCAGCTCATTATCCGACGCGTGATCTGGGGCACCCATACGGTACCTTGGAGCCTGCATGCCTCGGTGGCAGGGTTCTTCACCGGCCCCGTGAGGTTTTCATCATTGTCGCTCAGTGAGTAATTCTATGAGTGTTCGACGTCAGCTCATTGTTCACATGCCATAGATTGTACCTGTAGTACCTTGAGGACCATTGGCATTAATGGTGGTACCTCTCGCGTCTGTTAACGACTTTCATCATGGGCTGGTAATCAGGCGATGTTCTTGCATGTTTGACTTTAGCTCACATATTTGCATGCTTGAACTTGTACTTTGTTCGGGTCAAGATGGAGTGCAAGACCCTGGATTCCTGTTTGTTATGATCTAGGCTGTGATTTTGTCGATTATTATGATTAGTTACATGACTCATTGATTGGATGGCTGTAACCATACCTGAGTCTATTTTTCGATCCTCACTAGATGGTTGCGTCCATGCCTCGGATCTGGATTATTGCATACTCTGTTATGGATGGTTGCACCCATACCACGTATATATCATGTATTTGAGATATCATTTGTATTTCTCTACGCAGGTTTTCCGATGGCAGTGTTTTCAGTTGGACACGTTCTCGTAAAGCATTTCACTCCTCTCTCTCTCTCGGGCCTCATGCTTTAGGGGGCATCTGTTACACAGCAATTTGTCATCGTCCCTGCAATTCCCCATCCCGCACAAATGGAGGGCCATTTTGTGACCTATGGCCGGTGACATAACTTGAAAACACTTTCATGGCATTCCTAAACAATTACTCTCATTTCCACGAAGACAACTCCTTGTGAAAACCCTAAAAACACCCCTTTTTTGTTAGCACGGGTAGCAGGTTCATTACCCGCGCCAGTGAGCTATCCTTGAAGACAGTTGGGCGCTACGTACGGATACACACTCGCACCAACCATTTTAAGTGTTTCTTAAAAATAAATGGCGGAGGATTTCATCCCTAGCGGTCCGGGGAGCGTATCTAATTTGAGTTGGGAGGTTTGGCTCAGGATCTCCATGTAGAGGAAGTGGTTTGCCACCTCTCATGGAAGCTTCCTTGAGGATAGGGCCAATCCCATGATTATAGGGATCCCAACTCCCCTTCCTCCACCTATAAAAGCTTGCTCATCTCATTTGCAAGCTAGTCTCCAAGTTCCCAATAGCCTAATGTTGCAAGAGCTTTGATCCATTCCCTTAAGGCCAAATCCAAGCAAGGAGATCACCGTCGAGACATCCGAAGAGAGAGGTTTGTCTCATCCCCGACAGGTTTTTTTGAGACGTGTTCCGCTGGCGACCCTCCAAAGCAGAATTCAACGTCAGGGTTATGGTTGTATTCTTCTTTGATTGATTAATGATAAGTGACTATTGGTTATGGTTCCACTCTTGTTCTTGATAATGATCATGATTTATGTCTTCTCTAACTAACATATAGTTGTATATACTGTATTTTACGCTTGTGTTTGTTTGTTTCTGGCGTGTGCAGGTGTGCAATCATGGAGATCGTGAGGATTGTGATCTGCCAGAGCTAAGGAACGGGAGCGCTACTTTCTCTACAAACGACAGCGTTGGATTCCAGGTAAGCCTTCATCACTGTTTGGTTTATTTGCAATAAGGAACCTGCACTATAGCATGAACGATTGTTGCTAGACCCGGTCTGGGCTAGTAGGGATCGCCTCTGTCCGCAAAGGGGATTTACCTCCACAACAAGTAGTATCGATGGTGATAGGAGGAAATATGTACATGAAAGGTTGCAGTATGGATTCTAACATAGAATTTTGGTTGGACCATATGGTTAATGATGTGCAACTATTGATGTGGAAGGTGAGCTAATGTGGCAATGTGACATGGAATGTTGAATGCGCAAAGGTGTTGACGTGGAAATGAAGGAACGAGTTATTGTTCGTCAAACAACTGATTGTATGTAAACTATTCAAGCCACACTATATTTTAATTGAAGCTATTGTCCATTGTTTAAAATTAGTTTCGGTGGGGGTCAACCCCACAACCTCCACCTGATATTCAAACAACTTTACCAGCACACCAATGATATCACTTGTATGGTGAACTAACACATACTATGCTTAAAATTTTAATTGTTAAACCAGGGTTAAAAATGGTTATTCTATGGGCATGACCCCACAACCTCTTTTCCACCAGTCCAACCGACTAATTAATGTGCCACCTAATGACTTTTTACGGTGGGAAAAGGATGTTATATTTAAAGTGAAAATCTTGCATAGCCTGAGAAATCAGCATGCCGTATGGGTTCGACCTTGAAAATTGGTGCATATAAACCAGTGATTTTACCATTGCTCCAAGGGGGTCTATTTATGAAAAAAAATTGACACCAAGTGATTTTATGGTGTATTTTTCTCTATGTAAGTTGAAGAATAGATATTTTTAGGCTATTTCTTGGAAACCCGAGAGTGGGAGGTATTTTGTAGGATTTACACAACCTTTGTAGTAGATCTAAAGATAGGCTTGTTGTTAATTTCTCTTAGGGATGATTGTTCTTTGTTGTAGATAATTTCATTTTAATTTTTTCATCATTTACATATCACATTCACCCCATAATATATTAACATCATTAGAAATTATGTAGAAATAACAATAACATAAACATTTCGAAACATAAAGGAACAACAAAATAAAATCATGCACAAAGGGGACACCAGACTTTAGGTCAAAGACCAAGGAAAAAACCCATAAGGGGGGAAACCCAACCATATTCTTCTTTTATTATATATTCATCAACTGTTCTGCTAAGATACAACGAAAATCCATAATGTCATACATCATTACATCCAGCCTCATAGGGCCAATCCAATTCAGTTCGCAACTTCATTTGTGAACTTAATGATCTAGAGAGTTGTTGTCATATTGCTACAAGAAACAATATCCTGACATAGAGATACATTTCATCGTCATCATCACTTTCCAATATCACTGCCATCAGATAAGAGAAAATTCGCTCCCACATGAATCATAGAATACCTTTGTCATATGCACTATGGAAAAGCATTGTCAAATGTAGCATAGAAAATCTTTGTCAAATGTTCCATATAATATCATTGTCATGCTACTCATCAAGGCTTATGTCATCATTTTATTTTTAGGGGTATGGTCATACTTAAAATATTATTTTCACATACATCTAAGCCATAGTCATCATATACGAGCAAGGGATACTACCATCATATAAGAGATATTTTCCAAACATCACTGATTTGAAAAAGCCTAACTAGTTAGGACAATTGGGGTTGAATACTTTATTGAATATATATCACAAGGTCACTATCAAGTTTACTGATCATCCAACACTAACACCCTATAAACAAGGGAACTTTCCATACAACCAGTTCATTTTCATGCATCATGTGGATGTATGTCTTACAGTCTTATATATATATATATATATATATATCATCAAGGTTAATGGATCGTAGACTTGTGATCCATAGGAATTCAAGATTTAGTAATAAAAAATGCAAGCTTTAGAATATTTCAAACCATAGGACAAGAGTATACATACCACTATATATAATCCAACCTTAGAAGTAGTAGGCCACAATAATCATGAAACTGGAGCATCAGAGTGAGTTACTATGTGAGCCTCAGAGCGATGACCTAGTGTCACTGAGCAATGGAATTTATGACACTGTGATGTGGTCCACTGTATAATGATGCCAGAGCTAAGCGTTCCATGAGATGCCAAATTTATATTATCCACAGATTTATGCGATCCACTGAGACATGTGATCCAAAATATGAGAGTTACAGAACTTTAATATGAGTCACTGTGATATATCATGTACCATATAAATGTGAAACCAATGGAACAAGTCACTATAATTTAATCCAATTCAATTCTATAATGATGTGGTGAATACATGAAAGGTGTGTTTGAAATTATGTGAATCACCAAGCCACTGATTCGCAGGTGACTATTACGTTCCATACAGAATAAATTATCTGAGTTGAAGAATAAAATGATGCTACAAAATGTATCATTTCATAGTGTGTATGAGCCTTATGGTTTAATAAAACGAGCCGTTATACGAATGAACCATGTCACTAAATCAATACGAACCAATACAATCTTCAGATATAGCATTTACAAACCCATAAAGTCAACAAATCAATATGAATTAAAGTTTATAATAGAGAACGACATAAAATCATACTTATCAATGCCACAATGATCGAAATAAACCATAGAGATCATTTATTTATACAAATAAGTGGAGGGTTGTTTCTTGAGACGTCGACTTAAGCATTGGAGGGAAGTTTGACTTTGAAATTTCCAAATAATATTGTCACCAAAATATGATTTCTATTTTAACTAATTTAATTTTCCTTTTGACCAATATAATTTCTATTTGGGGATCAATGATATTTCCTTGGGGATTAGGGATTCCCTTAGGGTAAATTCATCCCGAAGCTACCCAAATTTCAACACTCCCTCTAAGCTAGGGAGGAATTTACATCTACATCAGAAATATCATCTCAAATATTCAAGTATGCTCCATCAGGTCTCATCTCAGATGACATCTCAATATAAGAATGCAGGCAACTGCATCATCATTGAATTGTGTTTCGTGTAGAAGAAGAAGAATTCACAATTAAAGGTAGATGAGGTTAATCCTCAAAACCCTACTAATATCCAAGTCAAATCACATGAAATCCATCTCATCTATATAAACAATGTATCCATCTCATCACATCTCATCTCAACTTTCATTAGAGAAATTATGAGGTCTAAAATGGGCCTCCTAAGGAATATTATAAAACAAAAGTGGAAATAATAAAATAAGATTAGATTACCTCACCAAGTGTTGAAGGGAAAAAATAAAAACTACTTTTTCAACTTTTATTTTCAACTTGTCTACCTATGGTTTTACACAAATTTTGAGTGGGAGTATTTATTGGATGCAAAATTAAATTTTGCATCCAAGGAGTACCCATGTTGCATACTTTCGATGGACCCAACTACACAGAAAATGTGAAATACATGAAAAATCATGACTGAAATCACATTTTTTCATGTATTTCACATGATTTTGCATGTAGTAGGGTCCATCGAAAGTGTGCAACATGGGTACTCATTGGATGGAAATTTTATTTCTTCTTCCAACAAGTGCTCCCGCTCGAAATTTGAACAATATTGGAGGGATATAAGTTGAAAATATGAGTTGAAAAAGTATTTTTTATTTTTTTACCTTTTTACTCTAAAAATGGTGAATCATACTCCATGGTTTACATCATCATATTGAATCTTATTGGTTCTTATAAAGTTTATTTTTTTTGTACATTTTTGTTTTGAGGCCCATTTTTTACCTCAAAATATCTCTAATGATTCCTTTGATCACCAGTTGAACAATGATGTCTCCATATAAAGAATAATAATATGGGATCTCCAACTACCACCCTATATCCAAGGACAATAGGCATGCTACGAATTACCATGAGGTAAGGATCACAATTATCCTATTGTCTGTTGATCCTCCCACCTTGACCCTCTAGGGTCAAGTGGTATAACACCCGCATCCACTACCTTGAGAGTAGATACATACTTACCATGAAAGGTAAGGATCAAACACAACCCAAGTCACTTTGGGGAGATAAAAACTTACCATGAGAGGTAAGGATCAGACACGCCCAAGTCTCCTCACCCATTGGCCAGATGGGTGGAAATCCCTACAAGCCCATCTTGTGGGTAGGATGTATACTAGGGTATAATCGGTAGGGGGAGATACACACTTACCATGAGGATAGGATAAGACAGAACCCTACGATGTAAAATATGGGAGATACACACTTACCATGAGGTAAGGATCATACACAACCCTATGATGATAAATAGGGGAGATACACACTTACCATGAGGTAGGGATAAAACACACCTATTTTCCATGAGTTCCCTCAACCCTAGGATCACTTAAAATTAATTCCTCTCCCTCAGAGCTCAAATAGGGGGAAGAGCATAACTCGATGTCCTAGATCAGCCCGAGAATCATTTCTCTCATTAGTGCCTTCACTAGGCCTACAACTGTTAGTCTTGGCAATAATTCTTGACACTTAGATAATATTGTGGCAACCACAATATTACATGTTGCACCTCAACGATCCAATTGTTTTCTCATTCATTAATAAAAATGTGATGGAGTCTTATAGCTCCTCTCTACACCATATCCCAAATATAGTGATATATGATCTTAAAGTGCTCGGACCTGTCATGGAACATAGGATTCTTTGCATGTTAGATCCCACAATATGTCACAGTATATCATATCCATGCTCAACATATGCTCAAACAGCTTCAAAGATATTTCTCAATCATATTGACTCGCAATTAGTGATGCTAGCTACAATGCATACTTCTACTCAAAGCAGTCAAATTTTAGTACCTGTCTCATCCAAGAAATCATCGAATACCTAAGGCAGTACTCAGATTTGTTCAACATCATCAACATATCCATATCATCTCAAGTATCCAACTGTGGGTTTCAGATCATAAATCACCAGCTTATGCAACATACCAGTATACATATCCAAGCTCTATATCGCTCAAATAACATAATGCAAATCAAGAATTCATCTAACTATCAACTCATCATGGGAATCCATCAAAAACTGTATTTGAAGATGATTTTCTCTCAACGTATTCAAAGTAAACCTATTAGGAAAATACTCTACCAACTAGCTTCCCTTGACAAGGAATCCCTCATCTTCCTTTTTTTACACTTCTGATCTCAAGAAGTGGAATCATCTTGGGTGCAAGGGTCAACTCCCTCTGGTAGTAAATGCTAAGATGATCTTGATCCTATAAAAAAAAAATTGTTAGATTATAAAAATAATTATCAAATACATACCTTCAGTCGTAAGAGGAGATCAGAAACTGCATCATATTTCCATTATTTTATACATGCCAAACCCTGAAGACTTTTTATACGATTCCTTCTTAAATTCAAAATCATAAATATTTTATTCATGTGCCTCAAAGTCCCCCAAATATGATTCTTCCTTAAGTATATCTTAGAGGAAGTTGAATAACGCATCAGGAAATGAGAGCCTAGATCTCATCATAACCCTCTCATGTCGAGAGAATATTCCTTATCTTGGTTTAGTATCATAGAAGCAGTAGACACTAAAACATATTTTTCATTAATAATGGTCCTTGAATGAGGGACACGCAACTTCAACATCTCCTTTTCTCAAAATATCTGATTATTATAAGGCGGTCTTCTCCCTATGAATGTGAGGTTTCTTCAATCATAGTTATTAACTATTAGGTCCATATATTACTATTTTAGTCCTTTATTACTATTAATGTAGCCCCCTTATTTTTATTGTTGTACCCCTGTAACCCCCATATTGTTATTATTTTTCCCTTACATTATTATTCTTAGGTCGGCTAGGATTATATTGTGACCCCATGGACTCCTATATATATAGAAAGGAGTTTTTTTCATTTGTATCATCCAAGAATTTTTCATTTATGTAATGTAAAGGAGGTTTCCCCCTCGAAGTGGCTTATTTCTAAGGTGTTGATCTCTCTATTCCTTTCTTTTTGGAGTTGGTTTCATAACATTTGGTATCAGAGATTTGGATTCTAGGGTTTCGCTGCTCCAAACAGGTCATCGTGGAATTTTTTCTATAAATTTATTTCTAAAAAGGATAAGAAGTTGAAACTTTTACCACAATAAGCCAAAATCCTGAGGAACGTTGTGTAAAAATTTCAGATCTTGGTTCGCAATATTTTCGGAGATATGATCTGTGGAAGTTAGGGTTTTTTCAGGCTCCTAAATTTCATCTCAAAAAGGTGACTGTGGGAAAATCATCATAACTCTCTCTCTCTAAGCATCGGATTTGGATTTTGTAAAAATTTACCACAATCACACAAACTGTAATCTCTTTTTTATCAATTTCAGAGCCCCAGGAGGAAACAGTGACACATGGCATGCCATACGAGTTCGCTCTACTAAACCAGGCCATAATTAGGGCATTATGGGCAATTGGGCATAACATTGCCTTGAAGAATCCAAAGCAAGTCAGACCTGTGGCATTCGAAAGAAGATTCAGAGGGCTACTACAAGACTGAATTTCAGATATTGAAGATCTGAAATCACATAGATAATTCAGTTTCAATATCTAGCTCCTCAAAAGAAATAAAAAGGTGTGTATTTTGTTTTTCAAATTGCATAAGTCTTGTTTGAAAAATAATTTTTCCAAGGGCATATTGAAGCATAGATATCAGTATTGGGTTCTAAATTCCCCCCTAAAATAATTCAACACCCATTAAGCCCTCATAAGGCTCTACTATGACTCATGAAGAGGAAGAAGTGCAACATGATATATCAAAATTACAAGAGAAAGTGCATCAAATTTTGCACTTGCAAAGAGAACCAAAAAATGAAATGGAAGTTTTAAATAAAGTTGTGGAAGCTAAGATGGATGGTTTGAAGAAAGGAGTGGAAGCTAATATGGATGGGTTGAAGAATGGTGTGGAAGCTAATATGGATGGTTTGAATAAAGGCGTGGAAGCTAAGATGGATGGTTTGATGAATGACATGGAATCTAAGATGGATGGAATGGAAGCTAAGATGGATGACATGGAAGCTAACATGGAAGACATGAAGAATTATTTAAAAGAATACAGGGAAGGTTTGAATTAAGTTTTGACAAATTTGATACAAGAAATAATTCCTAATGGCGAAAAGGTAGTACAGGAAACTCATGATGAGAACAAAATAAATGTTAATTGTGATTTCATAAACTCTAATGTTGGATGGAAGAACCACCATATTCCAAAGATGGATATGAGGAATTTTGATGGAAAGGATCCTATAACATGGATACTACTGATGGAGAAATATTTTGATCTCAATAATGTGCAAAACACACAAAATGTACACATTGCAACTCTACATTTAGAACAAAATACATTTGTATGGTATCAATGGCTTTGCTCCCGTAAAAAAATTTTAACTTGGTCAATTTTTACAGAGGAAATGATAGCACATTATGAGGATACAAAGAGCAACACCTTCTTTATCCAATTGATAAATCCCAAACAAAATGGTTCAGTGGTGGAGCACATTGAGGACTTCCAAAAATTGAATGTAAGGGTAACTCATATTCCAGAGGAACACATAATTGATGTATTCATAGGGACTTTAAAGGATAACATCCAACATGAGGTTTGTCTTTGGGAACCTGATTCATTGGAGAAGGCATTCCAGTTGGCAAGAAAAATTGAATGTACAATTATGGCGATAACGAAGCCTACCACTCACATCTATAAAGATGGAAGTGTTGCTACTCCTATAATTCCACAACCTACAAGGTTGACACTGCAAAAATTGGAATAAAAAAGAGAAAAAGGGCTTTGTTGTAGTTGTGATAGCAAATACACTAAAGGTCATAAGTGTGCTGAGAAGAAATTATTTTACTTAGATTGTGAGGAGGAGGAATAAAATGAACAAGAAACTTAAAAAGAAGAGGATATACACCATGAACCAATGCTAGAGAAAGAAGAAATGAGTCTGGCCATATTTTGTAATGCATTGGAAGCAATTACAACTCCTCAAAGTCTTAATATAGAAGGACATATCAATAAGAAAATTTTAATAGTGTTGATTTATTCGGGTAGTATGCATAATTTTATTCATTGTAAGGTAGCCAAGGAATTTAATTTCTTCCTATACCTAGCACCAGAATGTCAAGTGATGGTTGCAAATAGAGGAACTATAAATTTCTCTGGAAAATGCCATAATATAAATCTAACCATGGGGGAATACCTATTGAATATTCCATTGTTTCCCATTCCAATGGGACTGATTTTGTACTAGGAGTACAATGGTTACAATCTTTGGGGAGGGCAGCTTTTAATTTTCAAGAAGTTTTCTTGAAAAAAAAATTCAGAAGGAAAGGAATTTGAATTACGGGGTATCGCAGGGAAGCCGAGAAAGATAATAAGATCTAATGTCATGACAAAGCTGCTGAAAAAATAACAACAAGGCATAATTGCAAACTTATGCTCACTAGAAGTTCCAAAATCAAAACCATCTATTTCTCCAGATCTCCAAAAAGTATTGGACAATTATTCCAGGGTGTTTGAAACTCCCAAAGGACTCCCACCTATTTGTGATCATGATCATGTTATTCATTTTATTCCAGGAAGTGCTCCTCCAAACATCGGGCCTTACAGATATCCTTATGTCCAAAAGAGCGAAATTGAACGTATGATTGCAGAAATGTTAGAGCCTCTGGTATAATTGAACCTAGTCAAAGCTCTTTCTCTACTCCAGTATTATTGGTGCACAAGAATGATGGATCATGGCACATGTGTCAGGATTATAGGGAGCTCAATAATCTCACTATTAAAGATAAATTTCCCATTCCTGTGATTGATGAATTATTAGATGAATTACATGGAGAAATTTATTTTACCAAGTTGGATTTTCGTTCAGGATATCATCAAATTAGAATGAAGACTGAAGATATTCTGAAAACAACATTTTGAACTCATGAGGGTCATTATGAATTTTTGGTCATGCCTTTTGGCCTTACCAATCCACCTTCTACATTTCAAGGGTTGATGAATTCCATTTTCAAACCCTTCCTTCAAAATGTTTTGTTAGTATTTTTTTATGATATACTAATCTACAACAAGTCTTGGAAGGATCATGTTCAACATGTTGACAGGGTGCTCAAACTATTGGAGGAGAAACAATTATATGCAAAAACCTCGAAATGTTTCCTTGGAGTACAAGAGTTGGAATATCTGGGTCATATTGTATCTCACGTGGGTGTTAAGGTAGACCCTAACAAAATTAAAGTCATTAAGGAATGGAAATTCCCCACAACCATAAAGCAGTTGCAAGGATTTCTAAGGTTAATAGGGTATTATCGCAAGTTTGATAATAATTATGGGAGAATAGCATCACCTGTAATAACATTATTGAAGAAAGCTGCATTTTCATGGACTCCTGAAGCAACTAAGGCCTTTGAACATCTTAAAAATTCAATGTACTTAGCACCGGTCTTAGCTACGCCAAACTTCATGGACTAAAGAAATGGTGACCTTACCTAATGGAAAGACACTTCAAGCTAAAACTGATCATGATAGTCGTAAATACTTTTTGGAACAAAGACTATCTTCAGAAGAGCAGCAAAAATGGGTCACAAAGATGGTGGCTTAAGACTTTGAAATCATCTACAAAAAAAAGGGAATCTAAATGTTGTTGCAGATGCACTCTCAAGAAATGATGAAGAGGTGGAAACATTTCTTTGTGCCATTTCTGTTATACAACCAGAATTGATAACTAAAGCATGGGATGAATGGAAGAAGGACAAAGAAGTGTGGGCACTCATTCAAAAGTTGCAGCAAGATCCTAGTACATATGATACATTTAGTTGGAAAAATGATTCCTTATGGTACAAAGATCACTTATATCTTTGTAAGAATTCCCAAATAAAACAAAATCTTCTTTTGGAATTGCACACTTCTCCCTTGGGAGGACACTCGGGATTTTTAAAAACTTACCACAGGGTGAAGAAAGAATTTTTTTGGGATGGCCTTAAATTTGATATTCAAAATTTTGTGTCGGAATGTTTGGTTTTCCAAAAAAATAAAGTTGAGACAATTAATACCTTGAGTCTTCTACAACCTTTATCCATTCCAAGTCAAATTTGGGAGGTGATTTCAATAGATTTTATCACGGGTTTACCTAATTCGGAAGGAAAGAGTGTCATCATGGTGGTAGTTAATAGACATACCAAGTATGCACACTTTTGTGCATTATCTCATCCATTTAAAGCAAGTAAATTTTCTATTGCATTTATGGAAACAATTCAAAAGCTACATGGAAACCCAAATATTGTTATAAGTGACAGAGATCCCATTTTTACTAGAAATTTTTGGGTGGAATTATTTTCTTGTTTGGGTAATCAACTAGCTCATAGCTCATCTTATCATCCTCAATCCGATGGGAAAACTGAGATAGTGAACAAATTTTTGGAAGGATATCTTCGTTTTTTTGTATCGGATAAAAAAACAAAATGGGTCAAGTGGTTACCTCTAGTTGAATGGTTGTATAAAACTTCCTTCCATATTGCAGCAAAAATGACCCCATTTATGGCACTTTATGGATATCATCCACCATCCATCACACCATATTTAAGGGAAAATTCTAAGGTTCAAGCAGTGGAATATCACATCGAGCATCAACAACAAGTTCTCCAACTCTTAAAGGATAACCTAAATTTGGCACAAAAGAGAATGAAACAACAGGAAAATCAACATCGCAGCAAGAGAATTTTTTATGTAGGAGACTAGGTATTTTTACGGCTAAAACTATACAAACAATGTCCCTCAAGCAAGCTAAGAAGGATAATAAATTATCGCCAAAGTACTATGGTCCTTACAAGGTATTGCAAAAGATTGGTACTATGGCATACAATTGGAGCTTCATCCTTCTTCTCAAGTGCATCCAGTTTTCCATGCTTCATGCTTAAATAAGGTTATAGGTGAAAAACTTCCAGTTCAACCAATATTTCCAGAACTTGATGAGGAAGGAAAAATCATATTGGAACCTAAAGTAGTCACGGAAACAAGAACTCGACAGTTACGAAATCGATCAATTTCAGAGTATCTCATTAAGTGGAAGAACTTACCCACTGAAGATTCTACATGGGAGGATGAGAATTTTATATAGAAGCATCTAGAGCTACTCAGGCATTGATGACAACACTTTTTTGAAGGAGAGGGATATGTTAGGTCCCTATATTACTAGTGCAGTCCCTTATTATTGTTAGTGTAGCCCCCTTATTGTTATTGTTGTACCCCTGTAACCCCCATATTGTTATTATTGTTCCCTTACATTATTATTGTTAGGTCGGATAATATTATATCATGACCCCATGGACTCCTATATATAGAAAGGAGGTTTTTTCATTTGTATCATCCAAGAATTCTTCATTTATATAATTTAAAGGAGGTTGCCCCCTCAAAGTGGCTTATTTCTAAGGCGTTGATCTCTCTTTTATTCTATTTTTGGAGTTGGTTTCATAAAATTAACCAGGGAGATTACAATTCTTTTTCAAAATTCCAGGTTCTTGTCCATGGCTCTATGTCCTTCACAATCTCAATATATAGGTAGTATTCCTCTTATACAACATATGCACCTACAGACGCCAAACCCCGTTAGAAAATCAGAAAGGTAGAAATATTTTCTTGTTCCTGATAATTACTTGTGACGTTCCAATATTCTTATTTGTTTTCTTATTAAGTTATTTTATCTCAATTCATCAAGAAATTACCCAAGAAATAACACATACATCAAGGACACCAGATATAGGTGGAAATCCAAGGAAAAACTCCACTCTAGGGGAAAACCTAGTCAATAATTCCTCATTTAATAGTTTTCCTAGTATAACTTGACACAAACTTCCTCCACACCAATTCAACCTTATTCTTCCTTTGTAGATGATCCTATTTTGACCTGCCAGCAGCAGCACTATGCAACACTTTCTAGGACCCAGTAACTTCGATCTTGCTTTAGAGACTTCGACCTTGGATGAAAGACTTCGATCTTGACTTAGAAACTTTGATTTTGACCCAATACACCTTATTGAGGCAAAAAAACCCAGCAACAAAAATTTCGACCTATACTTGTCTTAAAAGAGGCATCATGAAACAACTGGAAGAGGCATCATAAGAGATACTTCGATCTTCCAATATAGAGCACAAGAGAGAGAGAGATACACCAAAATTTGTATTTTCCTTTCTTCTTTCACTTTGACCAAATTCACACTTATTTAGCCCTCTTCCTTCACTTCACACTTTTTCTGGCTTCCAAGGGGATATCAAACTTGCTTGAGATGTTCTCCACCAAATTAATTTGAACTGCTTCTTTTATAGCCTTTAGGTGAGGTCGAATAACCCTCCTTGAGGGTGACTTAATCATCTTGAGGCCGACTTGGTGTGGATGTGACATAATTCATATTTGATTCAATACTAAACCTTTTTACATGGTTCTAAAGCCCAAGAAGGGTCCTTTTAAATGTACAATTACGTTATAGACTCAGAATGAATCCTAGAAGTCCCTAATGGAGACTTAAAACATAATGACCCAAAGCATGAAAATCATGCTTTAATAAGTCATTGTAATATTAATAAAAAATATTTTCTTTATTCTTTTGACAAGTACATTGCATAGTGATTCAAATACATTGATGAAGACCAGACCTAGTTACATTCTTGTTAACTCCCTCTTAACTAGGGCGGTATTCATAATACACAAGGAAGATCAAAACTATGTTAACTATGAAGAATTTTTAGGCACCTCAATGCCATGGAATAAATTCCTAACTAGGGAAATATATCCAAGGCCTCTCAACAATTTAGGCATCGTAATGACATAGATTAGATTCCTGACCAGGGAAATATATCTGAGTGGGACTAATATGGACTAAATATTTCAACCTATTTAGGTACCATCAGGCTTCCTTACTAACCATCAACCCAAGGATCTAGGTGCATGTCAGAGCTCAATGACCATCACTACCTTTCCTACTTCAGGAACTAGACATCAACACAAAGTGTCGCCCAAATTTCCTCCCAGAAAATTCTTCACTCACAAAGCCTTAACAAAAAATCTATCCTCATCAAATTGATCGATAACGAACATGCTATCAAAATGTCTTGAGATTTACCTGTGTAGACACAACCCCAATCAGTAATACACTTCCAAATGTACATAATCAAATACAAACCTACATGGTATTACAAACAAATAGATGTTGTTTCTCACAGTAGGACTATCAACTGACAGTATATTCCATAATCATACACTTTCCTTCCGTACTCCACATACAACAACATATTCTTCTAAATACATTCTCCAATCAAAACTATGTTATGCCCTCCCTCTCAACCTCAAATATTTCTTCTATCCATGCTACCTCTTTGTCTAAGCAGATCAGCTTCTTCTTATCATATTTGAGAATCTTTCATGGATTCCATCCTTCTCATCAGATTTGTATATTTTCCTTTATCATTCTTATCATATCAAATTCTCTTACGAACATCTTCACCATCTTGAAGATGATGTACTTGCACAACTTATATAGAAAGTACAACACAAACTATAGAAGCATGAAGTTAGTCATAACAAAATCTTAAAATAATGGAAGCATTATACTTTACAAACTTAATCAACAAGATATTATACTTCAATACTTCAACTTCTTGCCTAGGTTTTGTTACAAACCCTAAATCATATCAATAGCACAATCAAAATATCAGTCTCATTATATTGAGGGTATTAAAATTGCTTTCAATGATATGACAATTCATTTCAAATAAAAAACCCTAGAAACAAATTAGATTAATGCATATAACAATTTTTCAGAATTCATATGTTAGGCTTCCTACCAGGATTTCATGTAAACCTTAGATTTCATACATGAGCTTTAACAATAAAAATTAATCAACAACATGAATAACTTCTACTAGGGTTTGATGTAAACCCCAGACTTTCCAGGTAATTTCCACCTCCCCTCACGCCTACCCAAGTAACTGGAAAACTAGGGTAAGCATGAGATCAAGGGGAAGTTAAGACAGACTCAACCTCCTAGGTGACTTTAAGGAAGTGGAAATGAAGCAGAAAACAATAACACGGACCTCTACCACCTGCTACAGGACCCCCAGAGGATATCCCAGTCATCCACCTGACTTGTCCCTGAGTCCCACTGATATTTTATTAAAAAAAAAACCTGGAAGATCCCACAAACCTGCATCCATGCGTTTGGGAGGCTCCGGACGCACACACAATCCTGCATGGTTGCATCCACAGGATTTAAGATACTTTTCAATCCCAAAATTTTGGCCACAGCATAGAACTTGTTGTAACTTCTGGAACCCATTAAACTCATGATGAAAATACTAATAAACCAAAACTGACTCCAGGATTATGCATTACCATCCCCAACCAAGATTGGCATTCTGTCAAACACTTGGCATGAATGAAAGCTATAGGTATAGGATACAAGACAGAGCATGAATGACTTAAAAATCTCATGAAACATTACAAGAAGGATCATCACCCTATTTCTTAACCAGATATGACATCAATTAGGTCTTGCATCTATGATTTTAACAATTACAAGTAAATACATGAAATAACCATGACATGAACTAGTGATTTAAACAAGCTTATAACCAGCATAAAACCATGGAAATAATAGTGAGATAACAACCATTAAATCCACACATTAATAGGTACAAAAGCAATATAAATTATCTTCCATTACACATACACAATTACCAACCAAGTTCGGTACTTCCACGTTCCACCCGACCATAAACATGGTTGAGCCAAATCTCTCTTTAGCCAGAACGTGGGATATCATGGATAAATCAATACAAAAACAAAAAAGGGAATCCAGAAGCTAAACCACCTCCACCCTCACCATACCGTGATCACACCAAACCAGTGCTCCGATCACAATACCGAGCAGAACTTGGAATTCCACCCGGAATCCATCACTATCCTTGAGGAATTTCCATCTAATTTGTCTCTTAGGATTTACTGCAACCTAATCCTGGATAACTAGGCTCTAAACTAAGAGAACTCCCTTAGGCTTTACTTTGTATCCACATCTTCAATGCATGGATGATCGATGTTAGCTCAAGATCATGTGTTGGATAATTTTGTTTGTGTTCTTTTAGTTTCCATGAATCATAGCATACTACCTATCCCTCCTGCATAAGGACTCCACCAATCCCTCTCTCACAATAATTTGTGCACGCTACAAACTCTTTTTTCGGATCTATGTTCTTTAACACTAGAGCATGTGTTAAAAACTGCTTAAGTTACTCAAAACCAGCCTCACACTCCTATGTCCACTCAAACTTATTACCTTTCCTCTGCAATGATGTAATCAAGTAAGTAATTTGTGAGAAGTTCCTTATGACCCTCTTGTAATAGCATGTCAATCCCATGAAATATCTCACCTCATCTACATTTGTAGGAGCTTCCCATTCCATGATGCCTCTTACCTTTTTTGGATCTACTATGATTCCTTCCTTGGAGACAACATGTCCCAAGTAATGTACCTCAGTCTAAAATAAACTACACTTGTTGAGCTTAGTATACAACTTATGCTCTCTCAACAATATCAACATTGTTGCTAATTTTTTTCCTTTCTCTTCTTCATCCTTGGAATATACCAAGATGTCATCGATGAATACAATCATAAACTATTCTATATAAGGACGCAACACACTATTCATCAAACACATAAATGTAGTTGGAGCACACTATTCATCAAACACATAAATGTAGTTGGAGCTTTAGTCAAACTTAATGGAGCTACAACAAACTCATAATTCCAATACCTAGTCCTGAATGCAGTCTTGTAGAAATCCTCCTCTTTGATGTGTACCTAATGATATCCTGATCTCAAGTCGATCTTATAAAATATTGTTTCTCCCTTCAATTGTTTCTCCCTTCAAATTATCAAACAAATCATCAATCCGCAGTAATGAGTACCTATTCTTGATGGTCACTTCGTTTAAATTCCTATAATCAATTCATAGTCTAAGAGTGTTATCCTTCTTCTTCATGAACAAAATTGGTGCACCCCAAGGTGATACAGTTTGTCTAATGTATCCCTTATAAAGAATCTCCTTTATCTGTAACTTTTACTCTACCAACTCAGGTGTACTCATCCTGTAATGTTCCTTTAGTGCCAGTATTTCCCCTGGTACCAACTCAATAAAATATTCTACCTCCGTATGAGGTGGCAACTCTAAAATCTCTATTGGAAACATATCCTGAAACTATTGTAGAACTGGATACATTATCAACACATCTACATCCTCAACTTCCTTACCCTTGTCACTAGATATATGAACTAAGAATATCACACACACTTTCCTAAGATTGTGCTTTTATTGCATATTTGTTACCATCCTAACTGATGTGGCTTTCTTCTTTCCCTGCAAGACTCTTCGTTCCCCATTTTCATCCAAGCACTCAATCGATTTTTCATAACAATCTACCTTGTTCCAGTGAAAGCATATCCAATCCATACCCGATAGCATATTGTATGATCCCAACAACAATATATTCAAGTGTGTTTTTGTAGGGATACATTTTAAATCAAATGCACAATCTCTTACCCAATGGTGAACTATTTTCTATATACCTATAGCCAACTGTACTAACCAAGGTTTTACATGCGTTTATTTTTTCAAACCACACGTATCCACCAGGTCAGGATTAATATAACTATAGTTAGATCCACCATCAATCAAAATAGAAAAAAATTGATCACAAAGCTTACCATCCATATCAATGGTAGAAGTCTGATTATATGTCTACATGTTGTCCACAACTAGATAAAACCAAGGAATGTTATGCCCAACATTCCCAAATTTATGCGCCTCTTGTGCACTATAGATTGGGGTCTACCACCCTTAGACAGTCCCTCTTAATATGATACTTGCCACATATCCAACACTGTAATGGTGCTCTAATGTCACCTCTATTTTGTCGCTCTCCAAGTTCCTTCCTAGTTTCATTGAAATTCTTTTAAGGAACCACATTTTATTTCTCACCTGCATCTTGCGGTCTTTCCCGCTTTAGTGGCCATCTTCCTTTATCTTTCTCATTACATTTCAAATCATGTTTAGGCTCAATTTTGTGTTTTGAATACTCATAAAAATGCTTCAGCTTTAGAATGGCCTCCTCCAATGATATAGGCTCATCAAACTCAATCTGGTCTCAGTAGGATATTGGTAGCCCACTGATGAATCTTTAAACTATTGGCTTTCTCCTCCTTTAAGTAAGGCACATATCTCAATATCTCCAAGAACCTGCTAGTATACTCATCATCTATCATGGAACCCATTTGCAACTCACAAAACTCCTTAGCTCTAGCATCATATTACCTCTCTAATAAATAATTCTTCTGAAATAGCCTCTCAAAATAACTCCAAGTCAACTCCTCCTCATAAATACCCTTAACATCTTCACATCTTCACATCTTTACCTTTGAGACTAAATGTGGCTATTCTAGGTTTCATGTTTTCTGAATAGTCATGCAACCTGAAGAACTTCCTCATACAAGAAACCATGCCTATGCATCCTATGCTTTCTTCATCTCATTGTGAAAGGTAGGTGTCTTTTATTTCTTAAACTCATCTAAAGAATACCCCCTACCACTCCTCCTATAGGGATGATAACAATGACTATCATGATGCCTATCTGAACTAGAACTATAACGATACATGTGTTTTTCACCTCTCTTATCTGGAGTGTCCAAGAATCTACCATCTCTAATCGTGTCATCTCTACTCGACCTGTAACCACCATGACACCTACAGCCATATGCACCATTAGTTCCATCCTCATGTCCATAACTGATCCAGAGTGGCCCTTATCTTTGCAAATATGAAAAAATCTAAGGGATTTCCACATTTACTTCTGCTTGTTTTTTTTGTGCTTCTATGATTCTATCATTGTCTGTATTGCAACTCCTTATCTCTTCCTTCAAACCTCTTAGTGTATCTGCCAAATCAGATGAGTTCCCAACACCATGTTGTTCATTGGATTCATAAGGAGAATCCTTTTAGTCTACCATATTTCTGGACATAATTGATTCTTCCTACAAGGCATATCATGTCAGCTTAAACCAAATCACAATAAACCAACCTACCTTAGCATAATTTGTGGAGCATATCTCATCTGCAAGATCAAACAATCAACATAGTACATGTATAAACATAATCATAACAACATACATACTTATAACACATGGTATATCAATACATAAGCATCATTCTATTTAGATTCCAGTCATCAATGCATGACCACATCAACTACATACCATGACCTTATGCATGACAACCTCAACCATACCAATGCAAACTAGACCACATGTAAGCACCTGACATGTATAACTAGTCATATTCTCATGAAAATACATTGACAACAGCACCATCAGCTCTTCCATGTCGACATCACTACCACATTCACCAACACCATGCGGATTCAACAAGTACATAGACCATAACATGATAAACGCACACACAACCGACCTGTAACATTGACCTCCCCTCACACCTACCCAATTAATTGACCAACCGAGGTAAACATGAGATGAGGTGTACTTAACGCATACTCAACCTCCTTGGTGACTTTAAGGAAGTGGAATCAAAGAAGAAAACCATAACATAGACCTATACCACCTACTACAAGACCCCCAGAGGTTATCTCAATCATCCACCTTGTTAGTTTCTAAATGTTCAATGATCAAATATACTGTTTTAGGTTTGCTTGGTAGTGGTCCTAGGTCAAAATTTCATGCTTTCGAACCAATTCTCAAACCAAATTTTGTTCATTGAAATGTTGTCTAGGTCTGAATTCTACTCCTTTCACTCTATTCATGGTCATCATCATTTCAAGGTCATGTCATTCATATCCAGCAGAAACTTCAAACAAACAAAGCCATAATCTATTGACCATAATAACTAGCCTAAGGTCATTATATATCCAATCATGACCATTGGTTGTAAAGTGACATTGAGAGAGCCCTCTCTGGTTTTGGTAGGGCTAGCTACCTGGCCTAAAGGTTGGTTTGTGGTTACCTCCTTCAATTCCATTCTCATCCTTGGGAAATAGGGGGAGTGATAACACACCTGACCTATCCCTGGGTACCACTGATGATTTATAAAGAAAAACCCTTGTACGGTCCCACAATATTGCATCCATGTGTCTGGGAGGCTCTAGACCCACACACAAGCTTGAATTCCTATGTCCAAGGACTAAATTTCCCATACCTGTTCCCACGTCCTCGAAATTTAAGGCACTTTTCAAGCCCATAATTTCAATCATTTCCCAGAACTTGTTGTAACTTTTGGAATCCTTTGAACTCATGATGAAAAGACTAATAAACTAAACCTGACTCCAGGACTAGGCCTGACCATCCCCAACTGGGGCTGACATTCTGTCAAACACTTGGCATGAATGAAAGCTTTAGGTATGGGATACAAGATAGAGCATAAATGACTTAAAACCCTTATGAAACATTACAAGAAGGATCATCACCCTCTTCCTTAACCATATATGACATCAATTAGGTCTTAAATCCATCATTTTAAAAATTACAAGTAAATACATGAAATAGCCATGACATGAACCAGTCATTTAAACAAACTTATAAACAACATAAAACTGTGGAAATAATAGCTATATAACATCCATTAAATATGCACATTACTAGGTACAAAAGCAATATAACCTAGCTTCCATTACACATAGGAAATTACCAACCAGTTTCGAGATTTTTGCATTCCACCCAACCATAGACATGGCTAGGCCAAATCTCTCTTCAGTCAGTCACCCCCGTACCATGTTCTAAGCATGAATTTTGGATCTCATGGATAAACCAATCCAAAAACAACCAAGGGAATCTAGAGGCTAAACCACCTCCACCCTCACCATATTTTGATCACACCAAACTGGTGCTCCGATCACAAAACCAAGCATAACTTGGAAATTCTATCCGGAATCCATCACTATCCTTGAGGAATTTTCCGTCTCCCTGTCTCTCAAGATTTACCACAATCCAATCCTAGATCACTATGCCCTAAACTGAGACACCTCCCTAAGGCTTTACCATGTATCCCTCCAAAATTAATCAAGGGATTCCTAGGCCATTTCGAATGAACCTTGAGACCACCTCCCCCTCGGATTTTGAAATCCATCCATCAAATCCAAAACTCAAAAATGAGATCAAAATCCGAACACACCATGGCATCTGGAAAAAGGCAAGACAAGGATAAAAACCACTATCAAAACCAACATTCATAAGCCATGCATGTCAAAACGAACCAGGAAATCAGACTTGCAATATGTTACCTGAAAGTATTCCTGTGGAAGTTACTAGATCCTAATATTCTTGGCTTGATCCTTGTGTTCCTTTCATTTCTTATCCTTCCTTTTCTTGTTTTCCTCCTCCTTGGCACAATGCTGAATTTCTCCAAGAAAACCCTAAGTATCCAAGAGTGAGAGAGAGAGAGAGAGAATAATAAGAGAGCTCCAAAACTAAACTGACAAAAGGTATCAAATGATCCTCATAATCCTTTTTATCAATGATGCCTCTATTTTCTTCATTTTCCATTATTTTCCTTCATTTTCCTCCTCACAAGCAACCTATGGACTTTTACTTCCCTTTTCTTCTAATTTCCTTTATTTTCATAAATAAATGTGCCAAACATACCTTTTTCCTCTTTAATTCCTTCTCCTTTGCCAATTTCCTTAGCCATAAACACATATCCAGTGATGCCCACTAGGATATTCTTCCCAACATTCAACTTGGAATAATGGTCCCTTAACTATGGTCTTATATTGTGCCTTTATTAAATTTTATTACATGAACTTTTTCCCGGGTGTGTTACATGTTAGAAATCATAAATAATATCAATAGCTCAATCAAATATCAGTCTCATTATATCTAGGGTCATAACATTACTTTCAATGATATGACAAGTTATTTCAAATATAAAACCCTAGAAACAAATTAGATTAATGCATCTAACAATATTTCAGAATCCTTATGTCAGACTTCCTAAAAGTATTTCATGTAAACCTTATTTTTCATACATGACCTTTAATAATAAAAATAAATCACAACTTAATCAACAACATTAATAATTTCTACTAGGGTTTGGTATAAACCCTAGACTTTCCATCTACAAATTCTCAGCAATCATTAAATAGATTCATAAATACCAGATTGTTATACATACTAGAGAAATTTAAATACCACTAGGGTTTAACTACAAAACCATATATTTCCCAAGCAACATCATCCTAGAATATCAAACTCAAACAAGGGCTTAGATTAAACCCTAAGACATGACCATCAATAATCAGGTCAAGCAGACATATCTAGGAATTGATCATCAAACATAAGCATAACACATGTCAGGAAATACATTAAACATACATTGACCTAGATCAGGCTAGGGTTTCAACCAAATGAACACATGCCTAGTGTTTCATTCCTAGGACCTTACTTTAAAGAAATAAAAAGGGTTTTTCTTATAGACTCAACCAAACCCTAAAGATCTAGGGTTTCATAACATAGAAAAGCACGCCCTTTTATACCAAAAAATCAAAGGTATGGGATTTTAGACAACATCATTCAACCCTAATAAGTTAGGGTTTTCATGATCATACCAAAACCCCAAACATGATATCATCATTAAATATTCAAATAGAATTTCCCAATATCCCTAAGCAGTATAGGGTTTCACACATTATTATAAGCATACCCTTAAGTTAGGTTTTCCAGAGAACCTTTCTAGGGTTATTTATACAAACAATTAAAGATATGAGGAGGGTAGATTTATCTAATGATGAATCACCCAATCAAGAATATTTTTTATTCAAGAGAGCTAGAGATAGAAATTTTAGTAATGTAGAATGGGTTACCAAAGATAATGATTATGAAGAGAACAAATTTTATGGTATAATACATACCTTTATTTCTTAACAAACCTTATAACTCCAATGCTTTGTCTTGTGAGGCCTTCTTCCATAATCCTTAAACATTTATCAAGCCATTTCCTTTCGAAGTTGTTGAGGGATCCCTCCAAAGCTTCAGGGATACCTAAAATATTATAAAAAACAAAAATGTATTTCGAAAAATATTTTAAACCTATAAATACTAAAATTAAAAAATATACAGATGAAATATCTAAGGTAAGACCAAAGGATTTAGTAGTTTAAGTCCCTTATGTCAGATTCTTCAGGTTTAAATTTCTTAGGAGATCCTTCTTCCGAAATATTTTCTTGATCTTTTCCTCTTCTTATTTCTTGGATTCTCATGACAGTCATGTTTATAGTGACTCATTTTATGACATCGATAACATTCCACCTTGGACATGTCAACCTTCCTTCTTATCCCCTCTAACTTCTTGAAGTTTCCTTGCTTTTGTTGAGAAGTGTCGACATTTTAAACTTCTTCATTGTTGGATAATAATGATATTCTTAATTCCTCTACAAAGGTAGGAGCTTCCTTCCAGCTATTGATTTCTGAAGCAAAATCACTCCAAGAAGGTTGAAGCACTAATAATGTAGTGATCACAGGTTCCTTATGGGGTGCAGTTTCATTAATGGCAAGAATATCATCTCTTATTATTTATATCCTCACAAAGAAGGTAGTTACAATGTCCTCCTCAATCATTTTTGTGGTCCTTAGTTCATTCTTCAAACTTGCTACTTGACTAATGTTTTTAATAGTGAATAGTTTTGACAAGGCCTCATACATTTCTTGAGCATGATCAATGTTGGATATGTATGGGACAAGAATGTCCTATATACCTTCTACCATTAGAGTCATGGCCACCAATTCTAATTCTCTTAATTTCACCTTATCTGCATCACTGGAGTCTTTTTTAGGCTTATTTACTTTTCCTCTTACCACATCTAATACTTTGTTATTTTTAAGAATGAGGTCAATACTCTTCTTCCATGACCTATAGTTTGATGCTCCTTCAAGCTTGTTGTCTCCCTTGAATGAGTTAGACATATTTCTTGAAGATAGTGAAATTATTTCCTTAAATAATTTCCTTTTATGATTCCTTGATTAACTCCTTGAAACTACCTTTTTCTTCTTTCTTCACCAAAGCTCACATGCCATGTTAGAAAATCAGTAAGGAAGAAATTTTTTCTTATTCTTGATAATTACTTGTGATGTTCCTATATTATTAGTAGTTTTATTATTAATTTAATTTCTCTTAATTCATCAAGCAATTACTAAATAAATAACACATAGATCAAGAACGCCATATATAGGCAAACAGCCAGGGGAAAACCCCACTCTAGGGGAAAACCTGATCAGTAATTCTTCCTTCAATATTTTTCCTAAGATAATACAAGACTCTATACCTTGACACAAACTTCCTCCACACCAATTCAACCTTCTTCTTCCTTTTCAGATGATCCTATTTCAACCTAGAAGTAGCAATGACAACAACAACAACACTATGCAACACTTTCTAAGAGCTAATAACTTCGATCTTACTTTAGAGACTTTGACCTTGGCTGAAAGACTTTGATATTGGCTTATAAACTTTGATTTTTACCCAATACCCCTTATTGACGTAGAAAAACCCATCAAAGACAACTTCGACCTATACTTGTCTTGTACGATGTTGTCACCGTCCTTACCATTCCCCATCATACAATGGAGGACCCATTCTGTGACCTGTGGACATTGTCATGCCTTGAAAACATCATCAATGCATCCCTCTGATAAAGCGAGAGGTTACACTCTCAGCAAACTTGTCTTAGCAGGGACATCATAAGAGAGACTTCGATCTTCCAAACTAGGGCACAAGAGAGAGAGAGAGAGAGAGAGATAAACCAAAATTTTGATTTTCCTTTTTTCTTTCACTTTGACCAAACTCGCACTTCTTTAGCCCTCTTCCTCCACTTCACACTTTTTCCAGCTTCCAAAGGGATATCTAACTTTCTTGACATGTTCTCCACGAAATGATTTCAAATTTCTTCTTTTATAGCCTTTAGGTGAGGTCGAATATCCATCCTTGAGTTCAAATTGATCATCTTGAAGCCAACTTGGTGTGGAGTTGACATAATTCATATTTGACTCAATATTAAACCTTCTTACATGGTTCTAAAGCCCAATAATGGTATTTTTAAATGTACAATGACTCTATAGACTTAGAATAAATGCTAGAAGTCCTCAATGGGGACTTTGACCTAAAACATAATGACCTAAGCATGAAACGCGTGCTTTAATAAGTGATTGTAATAATATTAAATTTATTTTATTTATTCTTTTGACAAGTACATTACATAGTGACTCAAATACATTTATGAAGGCCGAACCTAGTTACATTCTTCAACAAAACCAAGGAAAGAGCAATAATAGTAAATTAAATAAACATAATTAAGGTGTACCTAATGATGAGGCAACTCTATCTTTCTTCTAGATGTGAGAGTGGCTCCTTCACTTTCCTTCACTAGATCCCTCTTAGATCTAACCCTTCCTACACTATTATTCAACTTGATGATCCTCAAGATGGATCGCATCCTTATACAAGAATTTATTGAAAAAAATAAAATACTCATGCAGGAAGAATCACCAATAACCAAAAAGAATAAATTAACAAGAATATTGACACAAAGAGATGACATAAGACTAGAAAGTACTTAACTTTAATATATATTGTAGGAGGCCCTCAACTCCCTTTGATTGCTAACTCTTCCTACAATGCTTCCCCGCCATGTTGATCTTTAAGAAGGATAAGGTTTCCTCACCCAATACATTAGTAAAATAATTATTCAATTATTCAGGAACAAGAAATAAATAATAGTCTAAAAATGACAAATGTAAACAAGAGCATTTTCATAACATAAGCCTTGAAAATACTTACCTTTAATGAGGTTTGAAGGAATTTTTTAGCTCCCTCTAGATCAAACCTCCATGAATCACCATTTTCCACCAACCATATGCCATTAGTAGAAGGAATACGTCTACTTGAGCACCACATGTATCCTGTATCTTCTTCCATTGGTATCCAAGACCAACCATCAATTTATACGTTTAGCGATGAAAATGAATTATACCCTTATCCTAGGGTTTCCCTGATTCTATCATGAGCTTCTAATGGATCATGTCATATCAGAAAGTTTCACTCTAT
This sequence comes from Pinus albicaulis, assembly GCA_034641835.2. Taxonomy (NCBI): domain Eukaryota; kingdom Viridiplantae; phylum Streptophyta; class Pinopsida; order Pinales; family Pinaceae; genus Pinus; species Pinus albicaulis. The sequence continues at coordinate 736,270,473 of CM076582.1, forward strand.
GGTTTCTCTAAATTTGAATATTTCATATCAAGAATATTTCTAAATCATCCTATGGTTTCAATGCTATAGAACTCAAGCCATATACAAGGACACTTCAAGGGTTTCTTCCAAACCATAACATTCTCTTATAAGAGAAAAGCTTCCTTAGGGTTTCCTTCAAACCCTATAATTATTTTAGGTATTAACCATATTCATATGCTACCATTGTCGGTGTCTTCAAGGGGTGTTTTCAATGACTTTTCTTCAACCCAACTCTGATACCATGTTAATTTCCCTTAGGGCTATATTGTTCTTTGTTGTAGATAATTGAATTTTAAATTTTTCATCATTTACATATCACATTCATCCCATAAAATATTAACATCATTAGCAATTATATAGAAAGAACAATAACATCAACATTGTAGTGGAACATAAAGGAACAACAGAAAAAATCATGCACAAAGGGGACACCAAAATTTAGGTTATAAAATAGGGGGAAACCCCCACAAGGGGGAAAACCCAACTAGATTCATCTTCTATTAGATATTCATCAACTATCTAGCTAAGATACAAATAAAATCCATAACAGGATACATCATTACATCATGTCTCCTAGGGCCAATCCAAGTCAATTTACAAATTTGTTTGTGAACTGAATGATCTAGAGAATTGTAGCCATATTATTGCAAGAAAAAATATCCATGACATAAAGAAAAATGTCATCGTAATCATCACTATCCAAGTTCACTGCCATAAGATAAGAGAAAAGTAACTACCACATGACTCGCATCATAATAATTGTCACATGAATCATGCAAGACCTCTGCCATATGCATTGTTGTCACCTATTATACCCTTTTGTAATTGTGTCAAATTGTCATATTTTTCATCCCTAGTGCAGAGAAGGATGGGTACAATATTGGTGGTACAAAGGAAAATCCAAAAGAGAGAACCTAATTCCAAAAGATAAAAAGGAAGGCTGAAATTCAGAGCCGAAATTCATAAGAGAGTCGAAATTCAGAGGCAATTATCAGAGCCTGATATGGGGACTTCAGTATATCGTAGGTCAAAGCATTAGGGACCTTGATGGTATTTTTAAAATTGGACCCAAAATGGAATATCGAAGCAGGCATTCGAAAGGAAGGCACATCAGAACTCAAAATCTGGATGGTCGACCATTTCAAAACTTTGGGGATCAGAACCTCGTGACTCTTTAAAATTTGAATTTTTTTATAAGCACCTAGGTGCAAGTAAAATATAAATACAAATGAAATCATCACAAAACCAAGGACCCCAAGGACCCTTTCTCTCTACTAGAAGAAGCCACATGGCAGCTGATAATTGGCTCTTAGAAGTTGGCATGGAAAATAATTTCAGTATGACGTGGCCATATGGTGGACACATGGCAGTCGGTTCGAAGTTTTTTAGGGCCTAATGGGGGAAATATGGGTGACACATCTCACCACTCAGGTGGTGCCATGTGGAAATGATGACGTCAATGTCATGAAATTTCGAAGCACAATTTTTTGAAGGTTGGAGTTTCATACCTCCTATCAAATTGTTTTATAAAAAATTCTGATCCAATGAAGGCACTCTAATTTTAAGTGTAATTTGGTCATGAGGATTCATAGGACCAAGGGCGTAGAGAGGGTGAATCACCTAGGTTCTATGGAAAATATCGTAGGTCAGAGCTTTCGAAACCCCTTTGTAGTTTCATTTTAGAAAATTTACGATGGGAGTTGCTTCTGATGTTTAATAGTGTTTGGTTATGGAAGCCCAAAAAAACAAGGGGGCGAAAGAAAATACACTAAAATATAGACTCCTGACAGGATGTTAAAGGTATTAGCACCTCGACCTTGAACCTACAGTCACGACACTTGGTCCCACAGAGGAGAAACATGAAAAGGGATTAAGCAATAAGGAGATAAAGGAAATCATAACTTTTTGATTTCATAACGTTCTTTTCAAAGAGTTACAATATTTTAGTGCCTCTCATAAAACAATGCAAGAAGTATGGAGGATGAATGGGTCGACAGCTATCAACTTCGTTCAGTCATTAGCCAGTACATATTACCTTCACTACACCTCACCAAATCACGACCAAATCCGAAGGGGGGAAATTCAATAAGTTAAAGGGAGAAAGCGACAGGAGTATTGGTAGGTAACTGTGGAGGAATACAATGACACAGGCGTGTCCAGATCAGAGGAAATAAAAGGAATCAACATTGGAGATATTTTTTGTGTCACTCATGACATCTCATATTTTTCATGTTTTTTTAATTGTTGCATTTTCAATAAAATAATCAAGCCTGTTATGTAATAATTAGGACAACCAGACTACTTGAATGCTCAGACAGCTGGTAGTTTAGAAAATTAGTGCATTCTGAGATATTTTTGTATTTATTGTTTGATCTCTCTCTCTTTATAAAAGGGAAGAGGAAATCAGTAGTAAAGGTTCCCAAATTTTGATTTCATAGGTTCTTAAGTCTATGTTCAAGAGTCCTGAACTCAATTTTTAGAGGGGGTTCCAAGTTTGGTTTGATTTTCCTAGTTCCACGTGTGTTAATTGTTTTGCAAATCCCACCAATTTGGGCATGTGACATGTATTTCATTCCTGGAGATTAATGAAGAAGTTTTTGGTGATTCCAAGCATTTTGTATATGTATTATGTGTTCTACCTTTGTATGTAATTTCATGTGTGTATTTGTTTCTTCATATATTGTGTAATTGTAATTGTGGGATTCACTCTTAAGTCACAGATTTACTTGTGTTATGTGATAGAAGATGGTGCCTATGAGTTTGTAGATTTATCTATGTTATTAAATAGTAGATGGTACACGTGAAATTACAAATTCACCAATGTTATAAAATAACAGACTGTACTTGTGAGATATTGAGTTGAAAGCCTTAAAATTCATTCCATAATTTATGCACCTCATTCCTTCTATATTTTCATAATTCTAATGGGATTTGTTGCATAGGATTCTACTTTATCCAGCCCTCTACACCAAGTTCCTCGCTTATATTTCTCCTTTCCATATTTATTGCAATGACAAATTTAAGTTGCATTCTATGTGTCGACCACCAGATTGGAAAATTTAATATTGGGAATGATACATTGTTCATGTGTATATTGAGTATACCTCTGAGAAAGGTGATTTAACAAAAATCATAATAATTTTTACATTTATCTCTTGAGCTGAATTTCTCCATATTCAAGAGAGACTAAGGTGTCCTACGCATTGACCTTTCTTCAACCCAGGGGTTGTCTGTAGGAGCTACAACATCGTTTGGCATCGTTGTTGAGGAACGAATCAAAATATTTTTTGCCTAGGTACGACATTTGTACATTCCTTTTTTCAAGTGAGAAAAGGAAGTGTGGGTTGAAGATATCTCACCTTGGTGACTCCACTATTTTAAATCTTTGTTTCACATCGTGGCTTCCAAAATGCCTCATACTCATTATTATTATTATCAGCAAAAAACTCCCCCTATATTAGACCTTGAAAAAATCATACCCAGAAGAGTTTGGAAAGAAATGACACCTATTACTCTAAATCCTATAATTTCATTTCTTGAAGGCTCAACTTCATTCTCTCAAAAGGCTGAGATAAAATACTATGAGTCCTTTTCCAAAGCCTTGGAATATTCAAAAGAATATTGCCAATTGTTTAGCTCATTTTCGTCAAGGTTTAAATATGAAGAAGCTTCTGTCAAGACACCTCCTTTCATATTCAATACCTTCAAAGAACCTGAAGAAGTCAAAGATATCTGCATTAGTGGTCCAACCAAGCGCACTGCTCAGCTCCATATAGCCATAATCCATAAAACTCCTCAACCAATCCCCACGGTAAATCTTATACTACCTCCATTGAAAAACATGGTTGTCCCCAGTTTCCTACTTAATAAGTATGCTCCACTCAATTTTCAACAACCTCTTAATGGAATTCCACAATATTATCTTAAACTCCTACCAATATTCAATAAAGAGGATGATATGTCAACCCAAATTCATATAGAAACCTTCAGTTCATTTGCTAAAAATATAAATGTAGAACATATGGATATAGTACTATGACTCTTTGTTCAATATTTGGATGGGGGGATAGGAAATGGTTCAAGATTCTACCAAATGATTCAATTAATACCTGGGAGGAGATGGAGAACTATTTCATGCATAAATGGGGGGAGAGAAGATACCATGGATATATTCTTACATAATTTAATGTATTCAATAAAAAACATGATGAATATGTTTCAGAATTCATAAAGATATTTAATAAGTTATATAATAGTATTCCTCCATAAATTAAACCTCCACGGGGTGCTAATAGAGGGTTTTTATTGGAGCCTTTGAACCAAGGTTTGGGTTCACCCTTAGAGAAATAAAGTCTCGTACTCTGGATCAAATCCAAATAGATACCCTAGAAATTGAAGATAATTTCACCTCCACTAGAAAGTGGAAAGGGAAATTTGAATATGGAGAAAGGAGGAGAGGAAAGGAAGAATCGAGTTCTTCAGGACATGTGAAGGAAACTTAAGAACATAAGTTAGAATAAATTATCAAGCTAATAAGGAATTTCTCTAACAAGCTTGTAAAGTTGTAGTTGGAGAGCTAGGATTGGAGCATTCAAGCCAAGAGAGGCGCGAAGCATACGATGGATTACAAGTAGGCTTAGACCCGTCATCCATTTAATTTAAGGAAAAAAATAGCTACTTTGTCCTTCTATTGTTCTAGACTCAACCACCTTGTCTAGGGAAGACACTTTTGTCTGCAGTCATAGATTCCGTATAACAAATTGGTGACTCCACTAGGGACGGGTATATTCCTTTGGTGGATTCTTTCTCTTTAGTGTCTATTTCACCTCTTCTTTGTATATTCACTATTATCTTCAGTCAATAACAAACCTAGGAAGCCCTTTCATTGAGACTCAATTACAAAACTTGTGTTGGAACTCCCTTATTCTTCACCAACGCTCCCTCTGGTCTAGGGACAGAGCGTTGCACCTCTGCAAAGCCCTCTCTATGACTACGTTTAAAGGAACTTGTGCCTCTTTTGCACCTGTGTTGGCCCCTGTTCTTCCATAAATTTTCCTTTGTCTTGAATTTCTATTTGATTAGCCTGCTTCCAACATCCCTTCCTTGAGTCTTGAGTGTCTTGTGGTCCCTCTGAAGACTCCCATTAGTTTTCATTTATGTTTGAGTGCATTTTATAAGGATTTAATAAGATTTTCCTTTGTTCTTATCACTAGGTTGCTCGAAAATTTATTTTTGTTTGATAATTGGTTTCTTGGTTGAATTGTTGTTCTAGTCCTCATTCTGAAAAGTTATTTGAATCAGTGATTATACTTTTCATCTTATTCTTATTTACTTTTTTAAATTAAGAGACTTGAAAATAAATTTATTTGCATTGGAATTTAGGGTTTTGGTCTGTGCATTGAAATTGGAATAGTTTCATTGGAAATGGATTGCATTTTTCACATTTTTTTGTTGCACACTCTTTGTCTCTTCCCTTAGATAGATTTTCAGTGAACGAGAAAGATTCCATTTCCTCATGCTAGTTTTTATTTTAGGATACTCAAGTGACATTCACGGTGATCCAAAAAATTTAAACTTAATCAAGGATAAACAATAAAATTTATTGAATCAACATAAGGAGCATTTCTAACATTAACACAAACACTTATAGGTCTAGGCTAGAGACGTGTTCTAGCGTCGTTAAACGAAGGATTTGTCATTATTTTTTAGTGTTACAATTTGAGGGTGATATCTCATTCCATGTATGTGAGTGTATAGGATCATTCTCCAAGTAACTTTGGTATATTGGATGGCACTGTACGCACGTAAAGTATATGGGAACGCTCTCAACAAATGGTTATGCACTAGACAACACTACTATAGGTTGCAGTCCCACATACCATTGAGTATATTTTCAGAGTCCCCTATAGGTTTCTATCCTCAACATAGGTAACCGAGTCGGTCGCCTTGTATATTGTGATACATCAAACACAACGTTTGGGAAGATTGGTTGTCATACATTAAGTCCTTGGTTCACCGAGGTGTATATTGCAGTTCATTTTTTCTTGGTAATCCTTTATGCCTAGATTAACCTATTTTTTATTTATTCTTGTGTTAATTTCTAAAATATCAATCCAATGTGGAAGAAAAAAAATCCCCTACCTCATCATTGGTGTAGAATGCAAAATAGGCATCCTCTTCCACCAGAGGCTACTCTTGGCCATCGTAAAAAGCATAAGAAGACGCAAACTACCAAATATGGAACTTTGGGAACTACTTTTGGTCCACCTCTTGATATTGATCTACCAGAATCATCAATCCATTTGAGTTCTAAGCCTGAGATTACATATACTCTTTTCATTGAATCTGACACAATTGAAATAGAGGTCACTCAAAATTTGTTGCCTGGGGTTATTGAACCTAGCTTTCTAAAGTCTGAGACATTTATTTCTAAGGTTGTTGAACTTGAGGAGACTCAACCATCTTCACTTGTTACTTCAGGACCTTCCCCTTCTCTTCATTTTTCTCATATAGAACCTATATATCTTATAATGTTGAACCTCTTTCATATAGACTTGTGAGTATGGAAGAGATCCCCGCAAGAAGAGCCTCATCCCTCTACTCGTGTTCATTGGAAGGGACTCCATTTTTATCAGGCTTATCCTCTTCATCCTATTCATACTCCAATAAAAAATCCTTTCCTAATTATATGTACTTACCAGCGTATCTATCGTGGAAATCTTCATTGGGATTGTTAACCATGACTGGATATGATCTGACCTCTTAGCACATGTCGACCACTATGGTTGAGACATAAAATGTCTTTTCCTCATCTATGTTTGCAACATCACTAGAAACACATTTTTATGGTAGCTCATCCCATTTTATCTGATTCAGAAATTCCATTTGGTACTTTACTTATGAACTCCACGCATTCTTCTCTTCCCCCTCCACCTATGCCTATGATTGAGCAGCAGTATGGCCCTTATATTAGTGGTAAATGTTATCTTCAATTTCCTAACTCTCCTTATGTTGGTTACCCTCCATCTCGATCGTAGTTTCCTCCATCATCTCCTCCTCCTTTGGCAGGGAGGAAACCTGTTGTTGGTATACCTCAAATTGGTAATCAACCTTATTATAGTCCTCCTTTTCCTAGAATGGATGCCACTCTTTGGAAACCTACTCTTCTCCTTCAACCTGGTTCATTTTGGGACTGATTTTTGAATTCTCAACCTACACCATCTTTGTTTCACATTATTATCCATCCATATTTACCTCAACAAGCTCAAACACACGTGTGCTGACCTTTAAAGGTTATTGTTGCATCACAACCTATTTCGTCGGTATCTGGTACCACTCAAGTCCCACAGTCTCAACCGTTGGACAAGGTACTCCTCAAGTTTTGGTAGGAAAAAATGAGTATAGTATGGCACAATCCAAATTGAACCCGCATTATGTCAGGATGATGAAAAATCCCACAGGGAGATAGTATAGACCCTATCAAGGTAACCCTCAAATGCCTTTTCAAGGCCAACACATCCAAACCCGACCATTCCAACCTTTGGATGGTTATCGTAGAGCTGTTCAACAAGGTTACGTGTATGTTGGTTACCAAGGTCCTCCTAATTTTGGTGCCAAAGTTCCTCCTTATCCAGGAACACAAGTACATGTTGCTTAGGTGATTCCTTCTTATCCAAGTTATCCTTCACCAGATTTCAACCACTGACTACCTTTTGTGGCAATTCTCGAATTTCCAGATTTAATTCAGCTTACCAACAATCCCATCACTCATTTGCCTTGGTTGTCGATAATTCCCACCAAATTTCCCTCTGATATCCCAAAATTCAATGTGAATACTAGAGAAGAAACATCGACCCATGTCATGAAACATCATATGTGGTGTTCTTCAAACTCCATTAATGATTATTCCATACAATTACATATTTTCTATCGTAATATTATAGGTAATGCAACTAAATGGTAAATTAAGTTACCTGGAGCTTCATTTCACAATTTCAATTCCTTAGCTACCACCTTCCTCACGCATTTCTAGTTGCCCATCCTGTATGAAGCTAGAATGAAACTTCTCACCAACTTTAAATAATCTAAAGCCATTGACATTTCATATCACATTCATGAGTGTAGGCGTTGTCGCTGGTTGTTTAAGACCTTTGTTCCAGATCAATTTTTGGCAGAATGGTTCATTAAATCTGTTGGCTCCCTCTTATTTGCAAGATTGGCAAGAACAAACACTACAGAGGCCACATTAGAACCGCTTTGGAATCCTATGACCTAGCCTTCATTAAACCAAAGGGAATTTTCACATACATGAAAGAACCCCAAGGTGTATTGAAGGTTGTTTTAAGTTGATCATCAAGATGTACCAGCATGTGGTTGTATCCTGAAAAGCCATCTAGCAAAGAAATTATTTTAGAACCTACTACCCTTTGTAAAATATGATCCATTTTGAGCAAGGGGTAGTTTTCCTTTAAAGAGGCTTTGTTTAAGTTTCTAAAGTCTATACAAAGCCTTATTTCTCCTCTTTTCTTCCTCACAGATACAATATTAGATACCCAGTCCAAGTACTCACTGGGACTATGATTCCAGCATCTTACATTTTCTTGATTTCTTTCTCAACCAGGGGTAATTGCATAGGGTTTATTCGGCGCAATTTTTGTCTAAAAGGTTTATGGTTGTCTTTGAGGGGTATCTTATGCTGGATTATCTCTGTACCATATGATTTTAAATCTTCATAACTCCAAGAAAAAACATTAGAAAATTCTCTAAAAAGCTCAAGATATTTCAGTTTTATATGAGCTGGCAGTGTTTTGGATAATCATTTCAGGTTTTTCTATACTACCTATATTGCACTCTTCTACTTCAGCTTCAGTGGGTTCCATTTTAGGCTTTTTGGAAACATCATTGAATTCAAATAGTTCTTCTAAAGGCACCAGTCCCTTCGGCAAGCTATCAGTGTGAGACTGCAGCACTTCAAAATGTTCTTGTTCTAAATCAATGCTCAGCCCTGTTTTCTATGGGTGTTCTTTAGTTAATAGATTTATATCAGCAATGTTAGGAGTTTCTTCTTCATAATATTTTTCCTTAGTAGGATAGTCTTCTTTATACTCTTAGTCTGAATTTGGAATTTCAAACCCATTTCTGGACTGTAGGAAATCCTCTATTTGTTTATCTCCTTCAAAGACTTGCCAATATTTGGTATTATCAGGGACCGCTGGCCTATATTTAACTTGTACTATATATTGTTTGATTTCATAACGTTTCAGACATGTACTAGCATCAAATGCTAAACCATTGGCAAGAATGTTTTGGTTTCTGGGGACAAAATTAAGCTCATATTCTATGAATGTTTTTAAAAGGTCTACAGCATCATCTCTATAAGTTTGTAATCTTGGATGCTTGGTAGTATACTCTTCATTCACTTGTTTAATAATCTGTTCTGAGTCTCCATGGACAGTTATCCTCTTGGCTCCTAATTTTCTCAATAATTGTATTCCTAAGAGGATAGCTTCATATTCAGCTACGTTATTTGTGCATTGAAAGTTTAGCTTGTATGAATGTCCTTCGGCATGATTGCTTTTTGTGTTATGTACCCATATGCCTGCTCCTGAACTAGTTTTGCTACAAGACCCATCAAAACTCATGCTCCAAAGAGGTTCATGCTCAGATTTGTCATTAAGGTTATTTCTATCATCTTCGGCCTGTTTGTTATAGCTGCCACTATGTTGTTCTTCAGGGTCTACACTATTTTGAGCTTTGTCTTGTTCCTCATGGTTTTCATGGTGTTGAGGATTTTTTATTTGTTTCTCATCATCAGCATTATGTTGGCGATTGATTTGTTGCCTAGGATTCTCCTTGTGTTTGCTGTAATTTTCTGAATTAGCAAAATTTTTAGGCCTTTTCTCTTTTCCTCCCTCTTTTCCTATTATTAGTTTGTCATCTATTTGTTCTTTGTCATTAAAATTTTCATCATTGTAAAGAATGAATGAGCCAAGGTCTGTGTGAATATAATAAAGCGGTGATTTTTCTGGTTTTTCTTGACTGCTAACCATATATTTCATGTGTGTCTCCCTATATAGTCTTCTTGGTTGACTAAAGACAGGGATGGTTGCATAAGTCATGTCCATCTGCAGGGTACCTTGGATTTTAGCACCCCATGACCTTGAAAGGAGAATGCCATATTTAGGAGGTATATCAGCCACTACAATGTCCATCACTAAGCTCTTGGCTGGTATTTGTGCTAAGTTTACACATAGCTCTTTTATTAGGCCTAGGAATTTGACCCTACTAGAATCAAAAGAGTATAAATCTTTGTATGGTCTAGTTATCTCAAGGCCTAGTCTCTCCATTACTACTTTAGGCATAAGGTTATGGGAAACTCTTGATTCAAGCATGGCATTATGCAAAATATTATCATGGATGTTTAGACTGACATAGAAAGGAGGAACACCTCCTTCTTGAAATTTACCTCATACTTCTGGCCCAAACAGAAGCTCAGGCTTGTCATCAATCACATTGACAGAATCAGTTTGTTCTCCTATGTTTAAAGCTCTCAAAAGTTGGGTTTTATATACATCTTGGGTGACTAACTCAGTAAGAGGAACAGGGATTCTGAATTTAGCAATTTCACTCTCTATGTTGAAAGGTATCTGAGTTTTTAATATGTTTAAATCAGCCTTTTTAGTCATTGTTTTTTCAGTAAAATCAGCTTGCTGGTTTTTATTATGGACAATAGTTAAAATGGTTTTACTAAGAGAATTAGCTGAGTTTCTAGTGCTACTTTGGTCAACACTATGTTCTCTAGAAATTTGGTTGTTCTTTTCTTTGTTTTTATCAAAACTTTCAGCCACAATTTTATTGTTTTCTGCTGTCTTTTTGGAAATGTTTTCAAGATTGTTTTTAGCAGAAATTTCAGAGGTTTTCTTTTTGGGAGTGTCTTGATTCTTTTTACTTCTAAGGTCATATTTTTTATGCACTTCCATTATAGAATTTTCAAAGCCTTGTTTTTAATATTCAAATTATGGGCTTTCTTCATGATAGGGTGTATATATGCCTTGTTCTTCTTTAGTGAGAAAAACGGTCTCCTCATTGTTCACTCCAAATAAGTTTATGTTATCTCCCTCTGTTTCTTCAATCACTCCCTCATCTTCATCAGCATTATTCTTTTGGAAAGGAGGTCTGACTTGCTAATCAGGGCCTCTTTGTCTAATTTGAGGGGGATTCCTTCTAAAGTTTTGGTTCTGATTTTGATTTTTGTTTTGAGGAGTTGTTTGGTTTTCTTTAGGATAAGCTCTCTCATTCATGTTTATTCTTTCCATCATCATCTCCATGGTTCTAACTAGACTATCAATTTTGGAGTTTGATGTGGAAGGTCCAGCTTCATCTTTGTAGGTAACCCTTTTCTCTTCTTTCAATCTATCCCTTCTAGCATTAAGGTTAGCTTCTACACTTACTGCCCCTTTCTGCATGTCTTCTAATGTGAGGGGTTCTCTCTCCCTTAATTGATAACACATGTCTGGGTCAAACCCTTCAAGAAACTTTATTAAGGCTAAGCCTTGTGGGGATTTCATTTGTGGAGGGAGTGCATTATAAACACTATTGAATCTAGTAAAATAATATTGGACACTCTCTCCAGTATTTCTTTTAAGATCATTGTATTCTGACAAGATTTGAAGGGGGTTTCTCTTGACTTCCCATCTGTTTAGGAAGAGTTGATGGAAATAAGGAAGATCATTAATACTATTAGGGGTTAAGCCTTTGAACCATTTTCTTGCTTCTCCCCCTAAGATTTGAGCAAAAATTATAATTTTTACAGTTTCATCATCTATTTCTTCTTTGTCAAAGTAATCATTCATTCTATCCACATGTTGTTGAGCTGTAGTAGAACTACCAACATCATATAATGGAATCTTGGACTGATAGTCTAGTGGTAGAGCAAATAAAGGTAAAGGAAGGACTAAGGGAGCATACCATGTTGCCATAATATGAGCTTGTGGAAAAAATGGGGGGTTAACAAGTGGAGGAAGGTGATGAAGTGGAGTGGTTTGAACAGTGGATGTATGGGTGGGTGTCGCTAAAGTACTCAGACCAGCTAGGTGATGTTGAGCAGATTTAGGATGGGAGGAGCCAAATTTATGGAGAAAATGGAGATCTGGAGAAGTGGAAGGAGAGGCTTCCCTACTACTACTTTGTTGTAAGTCTTCAAGCTCAATATTTACCTAGTCTATACCACTTTGTGACTTGGTTCTAGATAAGCTTCTACTATGAGGTAAGTCAACTTGGGTACTCTGCAAGTTTATAAGGTTTTCAGGGACTGAACTTGCTCTCTGGATGGGTCTAACAATAGTTGGGTTTTTAGATGGAGGAGACTTCCTAAGAATGTTTTTAGGATTATCAACTATTGTAGGAGGATTTGGGTCAGGATGGGATCTAGTATGGATTCTTCTAGAAGCGAGGATTTTGGACCCAATAAGTTATAAGGGTTTTTAGAGATATAATAGTCTTAAGAGAGAAACCAAACTAAAAAAGAGATACTTAATCTACAAGTATTATTGACTGGGTATTGTTGAATGTTTTGATGATAGGGTAAGTTTCCCAGTGGAGTCAATGGAAATCAATGGAGTCACCGGGTGGAGGATTTTTACTTATCTTATAGGACTGGTTGTTGTCCACCATCAACAATCAGGAACCGACCTTGGCTAACACTTGATTAATTTTAAACTAATGAGGTTTCTAAGTTTTGAGTGAATCTGAAATGTTTATTACTCAGTATTCCCCAGTATGGTCACCACTATGTTGGCTCCCTGTGATTTGCAAGATTGGAAAGAACAAACACTACAGGGGCCACATCAAAACTTCTTTGGAATCCTAGGATCTAGCCTTCCTGGATTCAGAGAGTGATCTCTCTATTTAGGAGTTTTTGATAGATTTATCTTTGTGCTCTTTGTTTTAAGATTTTAGGCTAGCTATTAAGTTCTACGGACTTGTTTTGGTTTTGGTTGGATTAAATGATAGATTGAAAGATTAATGGTGTGACTGATTGAGAAAATGTTTCAATTGAACAAATAGACTGTGAGAATACATAAATTAATTGGGAAATGGAGTCATAAAAGGATTTAATTGTTCATCAACTCTGCAAAGGCTTTCATAGGGCAAGCTAACTATATCAAGTGGATTCTTTAGATTAGTTTGTGATATGAAACAATAAGAAGTTGTGAAGGAAGCAAAGCTATAGTCAGCCAAAAATCTTATAGCTCTACTTAAACAAGAAAAGCCTTTCAAAGTAACTATTTGGAGCAATTCAAAGGGCAGGACAAGCCATAATCCTCTTTCGACAAAATTTAATAAGCAAACTTTTAAGACAACAATCCATTAATTCAAGGACTAATTTCAGACAAAGAAAACATATAAGATAAATGGTAAGAGTGGCCTAAGATCAAACAAAAGTAATCTAATCTGCTTTTGACAAACTCTTAAAATATTTTTCAAAGAAACATTTCAGGATAGTCCAATGAGCAGAGCACACCATAAACCTCACAGGTTCAAACTCTAATAAGTGTACTTCAAAGAAAGATCCTAAAAACAACATCTCAAGTCTTACTCAAAGGAACATGGATTCACCAAAATTTCCTTGGTTTCACTCTATTGAATCATTTCCAAGACAACAAGCCAGATATGACTAAAAGGCAATTAAGAATATTCTAATCAAACCCATGCAGAGGAAAACATGAATATAAAGAGTACAGACAGAAATAGGGTGCTGAAAAAGCAAATCCTAATACAAAACTTCTGGTTCTTTATCAGAGAAAGATGAACAAAAATGGAAAAACATAAGAAGAAAAAATAACAATTAGGAAAACTTCATCATTGATATAGCTCAAGGATCCAGTGAACATGCTTGTATTATTGATGATCAAACCAGTTACAATACTCCATGTACAACAGCTCTATGCACTCAGAGCTTTCTTCACTTCAGTCTAGCATTCCTCAGTTAGCTCAGCAACAGAAATCAGTCCAAAAACCATCAAGTAACCAAAATTTTCAATGAGGCTCATATGCAGTACTTATATGCAAAATGAGGAGGTGCGGCTGTGCTAGGGTGTATAAATGTTATTTATTATAGACTTAATTATTTTTGACCTTTGAGACCATGCAAGTCCCAAGGCAAAAATATCTGAAAGAGTTACTCTGAATAGTAACTTTTTTCTTAACTTCTAAGTTAATTTAGCTAAAATATTTGACTTTTAAGGTTATGTAATAACTGTCGAGCTGCTTCAAAATATCTCTGACATGAGTAATAACTATTTGATGCTTTTATGGAAAGAAACAATGATGTAGGTAGCAATTTTGTCTCTGGAGAAGTAATTGCTCCTTTGTTTGAGTAATTCGAAGGTGTCTTAGGATAATTTGCCTTGATTTATCCATAAATCTTCTGTATTAGGCCTTTAACCTTGATTTATTTCTGATAAACTACCTTACTGTCTTTTATCCTTTGTTCTTTTTTATAAATTTTTTGTACATTTGTCTTCATCTTTAAACCTTTGAATTTTATCTTTTATCACTACTTTAAAGGGATAATCCTTTAGCTTTATTCTTTAATCCTTGGATTAAGCCTTTATCCTCTATTCTTCTTTCTTTCATCACTGGTCTTCTTTGATTGTCTGTGTGCAAGGCTCTTTGTGTATCAAAGGGTTTTCTGAGTTTAAGCAATGGTCATGAATCATCGATTTGACCTTTAGACTTTAAACCCTGGTCCCTATTTCTTCATATTTTTGGCCTCTTGGATCGTCATCCAAAGGCCCTCTGCCACTAATTTTGACTGTGGGAGGGAATTTTAGCCCTTTTCCACCATTAAACCTACAAAAAATAAATCATTAATTTAAAACCTGCGTTTTTTGGGTTAAAACTACTTTCAGGGGGTTTATGAGGCGTTTGGAGTGATTTGCAGAGGAAGGGGATATGCATAGGGAAGGGTTCCATAGGCGGAACTGGGAGGAGGAGTGGAAGATTTGAATTTTGGTGCGCAGGAGGGTGAAGGCAGTCTTGAAAAACCACGGCGTCTTATCGCGTTGACAATCGGTGGTAAACGAAATTGGGGAGGAGGCACATTATTCAACTCAGCATCGGACACGTGTCTTGGGCAAAACCTCCCATTTCACATGGGCAAAGGCCGTTAATCTTTGGCAAAAATTCCGCGCAATATACGATCTCCACAGTCAGATCTCAAGGAGTGAGATCGACGGTGCGAGTGGATCCCGATGGTGGGGTGCATGTTCGTAGGGGAAGTAGTGGAGTACATGTGGACTATGGTTGGTTGGCAGGCTTTGAGTGGAAGGTGGGGCCGGCAGTGATGTAGGTGCCTCATCGTGTAGCAGGAGTGTGTGTTGGGAGAAGGAGGAGAGGCGAGGAGTGTGGTGGCCATCGGTAAATGGTATTGGGGAGGAGGCACGTGATTCCACTCAGCATCGGACACGTGTCCTGGGCGAAACCGCCCATTTTGCGTGGGCAAAGGCCATTAATCTTGGGCAAAAATTTCGCACGATATACGATCTTCACTTTCGGATCTCAAGGAGTGAGATCGACAGTGTGAGTGGAGCCCGATGGTGGGGTGAAGGTTTGTAGGGGCAGTAGTGGAGTACAGGTGGTAGACTGTGGTTGGTTGGAAGGCTTTGAGTGGAAGGTGGGATCGGCAGTGACATAGGTTCCTCGTTGTGTAGCGGGAGTGTGTGTTGGGAGAAGGAGGAGAGGCGAGGAGTGTGATGGCCATCGGATCTAAGGCGATCGATGGTGGAGATCGCTCCAAGGAATAAACAGACAATGAGATGGTTGATAGGAAAGGTAAAGGGAAGGAGCATGATAGCCATTAGATCGGGGCGATCAACGGTGGATCCTGCTCGAGGAAAAACAATGGAGCAGGATAAACGATAGGTGAAGGGGGTTTACATGAATGGTGAAGGTGGTGGTCCCATGAGGGGGAGATTAGAACCAGGGGCTGGGGTTTTTAAGCCAAGAAGGGCTTTAAAGGCCTTATTTGCAAATAATCAAATTTAGCACTAAAAACAGGGTTTTTAGTGCTTTTTTTTAAAGGGGTCTGATAGGGTAAAAAGAGTTACTTAAAACCAAGTAAAGGGGTTTTTCATTATTTAAAGCCTTTTTTAGGAAAATATGAGGAATAAATGGGAATTCTCGAAGAAGGGAGAATCGAATTTTTAGAAGGGAAAATGGGTGTTTTGGGAGGGGAGATTATGGAGGTAAAAATGGGGGAATGAGCCTGAAGAAAGCCTCTTTTGAAAGATCAGGGTGACTTGGGAAGTTTTTGAATGAAGATTTAGTGAAGGGATAAATTTTGAGATAATGACCACAGTGAGATTTCCAAAACTCACAATTTTTTTCATAAAATATTGTTTTTGGAAATCTAAGAACCTATTTAGCCATCATTTGATATGACAAACGTTTATGGATGGCTAAAAAAATCCTTGTTGCCATCTATCCCAGAGGATCTATCCAAAGTTGGAGTCGTGACTGAAGAGTAAGTAATTGCTTGTCCTCAGTATTTGGACCTCATCTATACCCAATCTCGGACACTCTATGAAAATATACCAGATTCTCTGAGACCTTTGAACATTGGTCCTTCCATCAATCTCATGTTGTTGATGGCGTCATTGGTTCTGCCGGTTCACAGACAGTGAGAAAACCAACTAGTGTTTCTCTCACTGTTTCTACCTAAAACTCTTCATCCAAACCTCCTGCAGTTTCTTCTTCCCAGATAAATGTCGTTTCATCTGATAAATGAAAAATATCAATAGCATCTAGGAAGTAAGAATAAAGGAAAAGGAAAAAAGAAGAAATATTATTTACCATAGGATAAACAAACAAATAATTTCTTTAATGAGAAAAGAAATCCTTGCTACCCATTATTCATTTGCAATCAGGAGAAATTTACTCATGAATATCCTCACCGCCCAAAAGTGAATTAGTTTCTGAAATCCTCCACTTCTCATGTTCTTTTGACCAACCTGTTTCCTAATTAGGAGACCAATCTGGTTGCTCGGGACCCATATTCCTCTAGCTCGATTTTAATTATTTATTATAAAAATCAAAATTCTAATTTTATGGTGGCTACTCATAACAATGGAATATGGCAATGAAAATATTTCAAACAGTCTGGCTAGTGATCAACTTACTATTTTGGCATCACCTCCATCTGATCCTCCAATTGTCATTGTTCATAAGCCTTATTTCAACTCTCGTGTCAGGGTTGCTTAAAATTAAAATGTAATTGAGGACTTGGCTCAGTCCCCTTCAGCTATGTCGACCTTCAAGGTGTTGCAAAACTACCCCACCTAGAAGAAGGATTTTATTTCATCTATCGGATGTATAGATCCTTCGGATTCCAACCTTGTCATTTTCAATCATGAGAAATACTCCACTCAACTTATGGATCAATTGGCCTTTATGATCCAAGTTATCGTCCGCAAAAAAAACATTCATCGTTCTATTGTTGACGAGGGATACTCTAGTTGTATCATTTCTATGTCTTGTTGGAAGGAAATTGGTTCTCCTCAACTGAGTCAGTGATCCACCACATTGAAAGATTTTGATGGAAGAACATATAAGCCTTGCAGTATTTTGAATTCCTTAGAAGCTGAATTAGGGGGAAAGATTGTATCTATAGAAGTATAAGTTATCAACAAACCTGTCAATTATAATCTTCTATTGGGTCACATGTGGGTTTATGCCATGCCCACAGTTGTTTTGACCTATTTATGTATGATCTCCTTTCCTCGTCGGGGTGGAATTTTGGCCATCAACTAACTCACCTTTTTCACCTCTGATTTCCATGTTACTGGAAGTCTCCTACTCATAGGGGAAGCCCTACACTCTTATCAGCATGTCGGATTTGGACTATTAAAGGAATCCTTGCTCATGGGGAGAATTTTACTTCCTCTTCCCGACAATTCAACTTCATTTTATTTTATCAACATGATATCTTCTTCTATTTTCCAGGATTATTCATGGATAATACCAGAAAAAAAAATAACATCAACAGTTTTGGCAATCGAATGTCTCTTAGCCCTATTTAACTTGATTACAAAGCTATATATTCAACTTATGCAGCTGATTCCTTTACTTAGATCAATTGGGTCGATCGATCATTGGATTATAGAACGTCGTCTGATCCATTCTCATGTATATTTTCCACTGACGATAGCATCATGGAGATCATGATGCCTAACGATACGCCATGGGACGATTAACACATTCGTTCCTCCCTCCCAAATTCCATCGAGGGTAATCTCAGTGATAATTATCTGCCCGATTTCGACGGATCTTTTGAGGGTTATGTTTATATCCCCAAATTCAATTCTAAGAATAATCTCTAGAATATAGAAGAAACGATACCTCTTGACATTTTTGTCAAACTAGGTGTTATCAAAAATCCATTACAAAAATTTTGAGGTCTAAAATGGGCCTCCTAAGAAAAATGTACAACCAAAATAAACTTTATAAGAACCAATAGCATTCAATACGATAATGTCAACCATGGGGGATGATTCACCATTTTTGGAGTAAAAAAGTAAAAAGATTAAAAAATAATAAAATAATAAATAACTTTTTCAACTTGTATTTTCAACTTATCATGTTTTTTCATGTATTTCCCATTTTTTCGTGTAGCAAGGTCCATTAAAAGTATGCAACATGGGTACTCCTTGGATGAGGAGTCAAATTATGCATCCAATGAGTGTTCCTTCTCAAAATTTGAGTAAACCCATAGGGAGATAAGTTGAAAATACGAGCTAAAAAAATAGTTTTTTTTTCTTTTTTCTCTCTAAAATTTGATGATGTAATCTAATCTTATTTTATTATTTCCACTATTATTTTATAATTTCCTTAGGAGGCCCATTTTAGACCTCAAAGTTCCCCTAATTTACACATTGGTGTGTCTTTCTCTCCATTCAATATTGAGACCTATAAAACCATTTTTCAGGAACTTTGTGATGTCTTTGCCTCGACCTATGAGAAGATGCCAAGTATTGGCCCAAATATAGTAATGCAAGAAATAAAAATGTATCCTGATACTAAACTAGTCTGGAAACACCTCCTTCTGATCCTTCCAAAGAAGTTTGTTGTGATTAAGAGTGAAGTTTAAAATCTCCTTCATGTTGGTTTCATCTACCTCATTCCTCTCACTGATTGGGTGTCTAATGTCATCCTTGTCATGAAGAAACAAGGGAATATCCGAATATGCATTTATTATTGTGATGTGAATCTTGTTTTTCCTAAGGGCAACTACCTGACCCCGTTCATCAACCAAATTTTTGATGGCTATGCTAGTTGTGAAATATATTCGTTCATGGATGGTTTCTCTGGATATAATAAAATCAAAATTCTCCCAAGAGCCCAACCTAAGACTACATTTATTTTTCCCTGGGGAACATTTTCCTACTAGAAAATCCCATTCAGTTTGAATAATGTTGGGAACATATTTCAGCAGGCCATGGATTATGCTTTTCATGATACTAAACACATCGTGCAACCCTATTTGGATGATCTCCATGTTCATTCTAAGTGTCAAGTTGAGCATCTGATGCATCTTAGGCCCATTTCCCTATGTTGTAGATACTATAATATTTAATAAAATCCACACAAATGTGTCTTTTGCATCATTTTTTTATGAATTCTAGGTTTTGTGATTTCAAAACATGGAATTCGGATATCCTCTAAAAGTACAGAAAATTGTTGACTTTCCTGCACCTTCTTCACTTTTTAACCTTCAACAAATTCAAGGGAAAGCAAAATTCCTGCGATGGTTCGTCCCTAATTATTTCGAGTTGACTAAAGGATTCACTCACCTGCTTAAGAAAGGGGTTCCCTTCCATTGGGACAAGCATCTTAGAAATTGTTTAATTCTATGAAATATGTACTTGTTTGGGCATCTTTATTATTACCAGCGTGATTATTTCCTCTACCTCGTTGTTGTCATTTCTACTATAGCAATGGTTTTGTTCAAAGAGGACCATGTTGAGACAGAACCCCCCATATATTACTTGATTCAGAATCTCAATGATACCAATATTAGGTATACACATTTAGAAAAGTTGGCTTTGGTGGTCATTCAAGCCGTCCAAATGTTTTGCCATTACAACTTGCTCCGTAAAACCACGATCGTATCAAATTTCAACCCTATGACATACATTTTGTCACGTCAATTGTTGGTGGAGAAATACTCTAAATGGATCGTCATCCTGCAAGATTTTGACCTGGAATTCATCAAATCCAAGTCAAATAAATCTTTTTTTTTCATTGAGCTTATGTGCGGCCTTCCTGTCCTTGATTATTAATCGACATATAACGATTATATCCCTAGCAAGTTATTGTTTCTGATTTCATCATCTAACCCATTGTATGGAGACATTATGATTTATCTTCAGATGCATACTTTCTCGTCTAATACCTCTCGCTACGAGCAATGACGTATGCGATACTAGGCCAAAGATTATCTTATCATTGGTGACACTCTTTATTGATGCGGTCAATACAATTCTACATAGGTGCCTCACACATGAGGAGGTCGAGAAAATATTTAATCCATTCCATTCAAGGGCATGTGGCAGTCATTTATATAACTATGATACTTACACATTGGTTATTTCTGGCCCGTTATTTTTCGAGACCGTATTCTCACCGTCCATAAGTGTCATGCATGCCAAATTTATGATCGTAAGACGCATGCTCCTCCTGCTCCATTGCATCTCGTTACTGTTGTTGGACCATTTTCTAAATGGGGTATCGAATTTATGACATGTAACCCTCACTCGGTTATTGTTGCAGTATATTATTTTACCAATTGAGCTTAGGTGATTCCCACATGTAACAACACTAGAGAAACAACTGCATATTTATTTTTCAATCACGTTATTGCACCGTTTGGTGTTCCACAAGCCATAGTTGCAGATCATAGAAATCATTTCTGGAATCATATGATGACCAAACTAACTGCTAAGCTAGGAATTTCCCCAGAAATTTCCACTCCCTACTATCCTCAAGCTAATAGATAGGTTGAAGCTATCAAAAAAATTCTTAGAACTATGCTTCAACGTATGATGGGGGTCCACCAATTCGAATGGAATTTTCTTATCTACGCTTCCTTGTGGGCATACCTAACCTTAGTGGGGATTGCCATTGGATTCACACCATTTCAATTGGTTTATGGTCTAGAATCGATCCTCCCAATAAAATATGAGATTCCATCAATCAAACTAGCCATCAAACTTATTCTTACAACATTTGTAGAAGAGGTATGTCTTTTACATCTAACTCATTTGGATGAGACTCGGCTTGATGCCGCTATAGCTGATGAAGCTCATAAAAGACGTGTCAAGGTGAAATACGACAAAATTTTCAAGCCTTGTATCTTCTCATATGGAGACCTTGTCCTTTTGTATGACCAATAGGCTGATAAGTTAGGTTCATGAAATTTATAATCAATGTGGTTAGGCTCTTATATTTTCAAGTGTGTCCTTGAAAAAGGAGCCTACAAGTTAGTTGATTTTGATGGAGTCCCTTTGGCGCAACCTAGGAATGGGTTGTACCTCAAAAATTACTATGCTTAATCTCATGCATAGTACACTATGTACATAATGTTTATAGGTGTGTTAAGTGTGTTTGTAGTGCATCTCTTAAGAGTGTCCTACGAATTTTTTTATCCTTTTATGTTTGTTTGTAGATGTCAGCATCCCTTGAACCATACATCATTTATGCTGATGGTTCTATTCATAGTACACAGAATCTATCCTCTGCAGCGTTGGATATCTTTGCTCAAAATGGAGATTTAGTGGGTCTGCAAGGGATTTGTATTGGTTTCTCTACCAACAACATCGCTAAGTATAACGCATTGGTCAAGTTATTGTCTTATGATATCACACATGGTGTCCACCATTTGGTCATCATACTTGACTCACATCTTGTAGTAAAGCAATTCGCCAATGTCTATTCAATCAGAAGTCCCACCATCTTACGCATGTTTCTAAGGGTACACCTTCTATAAATACATTTTGATTTCATTTGATCTGAACATATTTCTAGAAATCTACATACACAGGTGGATGCGCTATCTAATCATGTTTTAGATAGACATTTGCAACGAAAAAAATAATTTTCAATACACATCAAATCAATTAAAAACAACAATAGAATCATATAAACACTGAATATAGATAGATATATATATAAATTTTTGGTCTTAAAAAATTTGTTTATGAGACATAGATGGCCACACGTCCTACATAAAAAATGTACAGACATAAATATCAACTTCAATAGACTAATAATTCTCATGATAGTGTTTTATTGTACAATCCATCTTGCATAGTAGAGTAAGGCTAGGCACTCTGATAGTATATCACTGCATTTGCATAGGGATCTGATCGACACAATCTCATCAATCTTGTGTTTCAGCCCCTCCAAATGCTGCTCAACCTCTACAAGGGTCTCTGCTACATCAATATCATGCAGTACATCCTATCTTATTACGACTACATGTGTTGGCTCTCCTGTGCAACGGAGATATGAAGCTCCTATAGGTCGAATAGGTACAACATCTACATGTAACAAATTAATAGTTTATTCTTGGAAACATGAAAAAACACAAAAATAAAATTGTAAAACTTCTTAAACACTTCAAAAAATGATTAAAATGTCTTACCCATAGCACCCCATTGCTCTCCCTCTGGAAGTGTGAGCTCAGGTTCATCACGGAAATTCACTCCTGTGTACAGAGAGTCCTCATTCGTAATCATTTGTCTACGCAACCATCTGAAGAAGGTTGATGTGAAAGTAGTCGTTGATGAACCTGCATGTCATGCCATAAGGTCTATCAACCTCCTCATTCGTGGAACCCTCATATCAATATGATCGAACGTGATCTATTGAGGTTGTAACAATGGAATACGCTCCAAGGAAAAAGAAATCAAAATTGAACCATATCCAAAGTTTTTCAATTTTATTTCTTTTTCTTTGGTCATTTTTTCCTTCATGTTGACCAATACCCCCTCTCTCCAATTGAAGAATGTCGACTCTAGACACTCTAGACCGTACTGCATGTATGATCTTCTAGCTACGTGAAGTGTTGAGCTACCATCATATCTAGAAATAATGAAAAGGATTGTTCTCAGAGGAAAATGGGTCACATGTCTAATGTTGATCCTCCCATCTCTAGTTGGCTATGCTCGAGGTCTACAATGAGTGGAAATATAATCCTTTACTAACTCTCCTCCACTTCTCCCTTCTAGAAGACATATGGGGCACCCCTCATGGATAAACCTGTCAAAAAGTATATATCTTACTCTTTGATCTCAAGAAGATGTTCCCCTAACCTGAATGCATGTACCTGTACATCCCATGAATGAACCAGGAACTTTAGTAATTCCACATGTTGCTTCATGTTGGGTAACCAGAATAATTTCAACAAACCACATTTTTTGAGTGTATGAATGGTGGTAGGATTGTTTGTTGCATTGAATTCATGTTCTTCATGTTCTCTTTCTCTCCACAAAAAGGCCATTTCGTTTTTATGAATAACTGAAAAATCAATAAGACACTCATTAGGATCCTTTTCATGCAAAAAAACAAACAAATTTTGAGAAAAACTGGCAATTTTAGCTGAGGAATTGTGCCCAGCGTTTCCCCAGAAGGGATGATAGAGAGTTTTTTATTCAGATTTATACATGAACACAACAGAATACACATATAACCATAAATGTAGCAGAAATAACACTTCATTTAATCAATATCAATGAACTGAAATTTGTTTACGGACAGAATGGAAATAAACTAGCTAGGGCATGGGTAGCTTATCTCTGAGAAGAGATTTGGTGGCTACAGGCCTCTAAATTGTGTTACAATGAGGCTTTAGGGCCTATTTATTATTGAGAAACAATGGAAAACCCTAAACATCCAAAAACCTAACCCTAGGAGATGAAGAGCCAAAACTATGGGCCCCGTTTGGGTAAATTGGTACAACAACTTCTCGAGGACGTAACTTTGGCATACGATCTCCATTTGACATGCTCAATACCTCCTTATAAATATCTATCTGAGGACTACAAATTTTGAGTGAGAAACATGGTCCGCAATCCTTTTTTCTCCTATTTTTCCCAAAAAAAAATTGTTTAGGACCTCAAAACGGCTACAGAAGTTCAGGACCCGAAAAACTGCTAAAAATAGTAAATTGTGTTATAATTAAGGAAACTGGAAAACTGAAAGAAACAATGGTGGGGGCCCAAGTGGAATAGGCAGGTGGCCACCAATATCCACCTAGATCATTCCTCCTTCCTTAGGAAGCAATGGTCCCCATCGCATTGAGTTCCTCCATGAGATGAGGAAACTTCTGCTGAACTTGGTCCCTGGTGAATCACTTGCCTTGGTGCAGGAGTTGGCCAGCTTTGACAACCCGATACATTTGGATCTTCTGCTAGAAATTTTTCTTGATTTTCATGTCCATGATACAATCTATGGTGGCATCTTCCATGTAGTCTAGGCTTAAATTTTTTGGTGTGATTTGTTCTGCAATGTCAGAGGTGGCAAGTAGGGCCGAAGACGGTCCACATTGAATACTAGGTGCAGACCAAGGAATGGTGGAATACTGACCTCGAAGGAATTGTTCCCTACAGCCTTGGTGATGGTGTACGGCCCATATCGAAGCAGGGAAAGCTTGTAGTGGGGTCTAGTGAGGCGCTCCTTCTACAAATGTAGCCACACTTTGTTGCCCACCTAGAAGTTGTGTGGCACCTGATGTTGATCATGTTGTTGCTTGTACTTGGCATTGGCTTTGTCCAATATGTCATGAACCTATTGGCGAATGTGTTGAATGTGCTCAATTAAGTTGTTCTCTTTGTCAAGTTCAGACTAGACATGAGCCGAATCGACATGAGTAGCAACAAATGGCATGGCTACGTCAATCAAACATAGTTTCTGGAACCCCCAAGCCCACATGAAAGGGGATGTGGTCGATTGAGTTTTGGAGAGCCAGGCTATAACTGTGTTGTACATAGGGAAGGATCTCATCCCATGTGCGCGGAGGATTTTAATTTTACATGTGTCAAATGTGTACAATCATCATGTTGACGACCTCTGTCTGGCCATCAGTTTGGGGATGCAAAGTTGTGGACTTGGTGAGCTTGGTGTCCAGCATTGACTAGAGGTTGGACCAAAATGCGTTGAGGAACTTGTTTTCCTGATCTGAGATGATAGACTGTGGTATCCCAAATTGCACCCACACTCATTCAAATAAGAGTTTGGCAGTGGCTTCTTACGTGATCTTCTTCTTGCGTGCTGGCATAATGGCCATCTTTGAGAATATGTCGATGACCATGAAAACATAGTCATTTCCATGCTTAGTAAAAGGAAGGCTCGACATGTAATCCATGGAGATGGATTCCCAAGGTCAACTAGTGGTAGGTAGCGGAGTATAGAGGCCTTGCTTCTTGATGGTTGGTTTGGCAATGGTGCAAACAGTGTAGGATCTGATGTACTTCCCAACATCCTGTCAAAGGTTTGGCCAATATAAATACTTCTCCAGTACTGCCACTATTTTCTCGACCCTGAAATTCCCAATGACTCAACTACAATGTTCTTCCCAAATCATCTTGGCACGCTCGCTTGAAGGAACACAAAGGTGTCCCAGGTGACATAGCAGTGCATCCTCGAGGTGAAATTTTGGAACTTGCGTACCCTCCAAGATTGTCTTGTATGTGTAGCCAAATTGTGGATTGCTCTTGTAGAGAAGCGGCCAATCAGAAGTCTCGTGCCCACAAGAGTTGAGAATGGTGGTTAGCGCCACAATCGGTGGTCAACTGAGGCAGTCTGGAACATTATTGGCATTTCCCTTCTTATACCTAATGTTCAAATGAAATTGTTGCAGATATGTGGACCACTTCTGATGGCAATCATTCTGCAACTTCCCTTGTGTCTGTATGAATTGCAGGGGTCAGTGGTTTGTGTGGATGATTGTTTCCTTCCCCAAGATGTAATGCTTCCATTTGCAGCAAGCCTACATAATGGAATACATTTCTTTTTCATAAGTGGGATACTTGTGTACTGTATCGGAAAGTGTCTCACTTTGATATGCCACTGGATGCCCCTGTTGAGTAAGAACTGCCTCAATAGCATAGTAAGAGGAATTTGTCTCGATCTAGAATGGTTATTGCAAGTCTGGTAATGTGAGCATTGGGGCAGAGAAGAGGCAATGTTTCAATTCTAATAATTCCTTCTGTTGATATTCCGACCCAAATAATTTTTCTTTCTTTCACTCCTCCCTTGGTGACATGAATCAAGGGCCAAGTGATATGAGATAATCCCAACAAGAACCTGCGTTAGAAATTAGCAAGGCCCAGAAAGCCGCGAAGCTCTGTTAGAGTGGTTAGGGCCGGAAAATCCTCAATTACTTGGATCTTAGTTGGATCCATATGCAACCCCCTTCATCAATAATGTATCCCAAATTGGCACACAACTTGTGTTGCCGTAGTGTTTGGAGGACCTATCGGATGTGGTGGAGGTTCTCTTCCCAAGTCTAGCTAAAGAGCAGGATGTCATCCAAGTACACTACTACAAATGAGTTGGTGAATGACCACAAGATGTCATCCATCAGCCTCATGAAGGTTGAGGGAGCATTCGTCAACCCGAAAGGAATAACCAGCCATTTGAAAAGGCCCTCCTTGGCTTTAAAGGTAGTCTTCCACACATCGGAGGGTTTGATTGGTACATGGTGATACCCAGACTTCAAGTCGATATTGTCGAAATATTTCGCTCCTTTGAGTTGATCCAGAAGGTCATCAATCTATGGGATCGGGTACCTATTTTGGAAATTGATCTTGTTCAGCGCCTGATAGTCAATATAGATTCTCCAAGTCCCTTCCTTATTCTGCACCAAAACGATCGGGCTCCCACAAGGAAATGAACTCGGCCGTATGTGACCTTTCTGCAAAAATTCTTGAATTTGCCTCTTGATTTTATCGTTCTCCAAAACAGAGAGCCAATATATCAGTCCATTGGGTAGCGATGCACCTAGGGTCAGATCGATGGGGTGTTTAACCTGACAGTGCAGAGGCACCCTTGTGGGTGAGGTGAATATTTCCCCGTACTCCTCCACAACCTTGTCCATTTGCTGTTGTCGTACAGAGGAGCCCTGTATGGAGTTCATGGCCACAATCTACTTCTTTCCCTAGGGGCAGATCATCAGGAAAACAAATTTCCCGGTTTTGGAAATGAGCTTACTGCATTTTTTTGCAGTAACCAAAGAGATAGCTGCGGGTGGTGGTACCTTTGGTATCCTGTACAACTTATTGCCCAAAGTAACAATAACAGTACAAGGCTGGGACTCATACACATCATGTCGCTTCCACAAGTATGGTTGGCCTAATAATACATCACAAACATCAAGAGAATAAATGTCACATAATACCTCATCTGTGAAGGGCTTTATGCTATAGAGAAGGCAACACTGTTGGCTGACGCAGAGATCCCATCCTTGGTGAAGCCACCTGATGGTGTATGGTTGTGGGTGTGTTGTGGTCAGCAAGCCCAACTGCTTCACGACCTCTTCTGAAATGAGGTTCATTTGGCTCCCACTATCGACAATGAACTATAGTGGGAAACCCTTTACCCACATCTAGGAGTGGAAGAGATGCTCCTCCTCCTATGGATATTTCGGTTCGTCCTTCTGGATCTTTGCAGTGGAAATGGTGGCATTGGGCTCTGCATCAATAATATTCTTCCATTTTTTCATTCCCCTTGTCGCGTTCTGATTCAAAATTTGATCATGCATCTGATTCAAAAGCCCTCATCTCGGCCACCAGTGACTGCTTGGCCCGAAAGTCACTTGTGTTGTGAGTGGAGCTCTTATGGAACTCACACCACTTTTTTGTGTCATTCTTCGGCTTTGAGGTGTTTTTCTTTACTTGCAGCTTCAGTAGGTAATCTTGGGTAGCCTTGCCTTGGCTTTGTCCTTTTTCTGTCGTTTGGGGGCACCTTTCCCTTTCTTTTGATTCGCATATCCAATTCTCACTTCTTCTCTTTGAATTTATACTCAATCTTGGCAGCATACCGGTATGTCGTACCAAGTGAGGAGATGTCGATGAACTCCATTTCCTCCTGAATTTATCTGTGAAAAAAAATGCGGCACTTCAGCACCAAATTTTTCTTTGAATATTTGATACTCAACTTTTGTCACATAATACACATATAACCATAAATAGAAAAATGCAGCGGAAATAACACTTCATTTCATCAATATCAAAGAACTGAAATTTGTTTACAGACAGAATGGAAATAAACTACCTAGGGTGTTGGTAGCTTATCTATGATAAGAGATGTGGTGGCTACAAGCCTCTAAATTGTGTTCCAATGAGGCTCGAGGACCTATTTAGTATTGAGAAACAATGAAAAACCCTAAACATCGAAAAACCTAACCCTAGGAGATGAAGTGCCAAAACTATGGGCCCCGTTTGGGTAAATTGGTACATCAAATTCCTAGGGGCGTCACTTTGGCACACAATCTACGTTTGACACACTCAATACCTCATTATAAATATCTATCTGAGGACTACAACTTTTGAGTGAGAAACAACGGTCTACAGCCCATGTTGCTCTTAGTTTTCCAAAAAAAGTCGTTTAGGGCCTCAAAACGGCTTCGGAAGTTCAGGACCAAAAAATTGCTAAAAAAAGTAAACTGTACTATAATTAAGGAAACTAAAAAACTTAAAGAAAAAATGTTGGGGCCCCAAGTGGAATAGGCGGGTGGTCACCAATATCCACCTGGATCAATTGTGCCCCTATCTGTAGTGAAATTTTTACCTTGGTATAACACAGTTTTCAACAGGTTGGGCATGCGTTCGTCCTAGGGCGAGTTTTTGAAACCTTGGGGATCTCAAAAATACATAAAACTTGCATGAAATCACAAAAATGAACCATAAATTGAAAGATACGGGTCTTAGCTCCTACCTAGAACTGACCAAACAGAAAATGATCCACCAAATTGACCGTAATCAGCTATAGAAGATCGAGGGAAAAAATGGCTTAGAGCTCTCACTGTTGAAGGTAAATGTCAAATGGGAAAAATAAATAGACATTTTCATTACTTGTGGTCGTTTTTCCATCATTTTTTCATATTTAATGTTTTTACCGAGAATTGTTCATTTTTTTATCATGAAATAGGTATGTTTGATCCTTTTTGAATGTTTTTAGTAGGTCGACAGTTGTTTAACAAATTTTTTTGTGTTTTCACAGATCATTTTGACCAAGGAGTACACTTTTATCACTTTTTCAAGCTCCTAAAACTCACAAAAAAGGAACCCCATGGATTCCTCTTTCAACTCTTTTCATACTCCCAAAACATGAAAATATTGTCGAGCACTTGTCTTTTCGAACTCGTAAAAGTAAATCAAAAGACGTCTACTCAGTATAAGTTTAACCCTTTTCCGAACTAAGATAGAATATCTATGAAAAAAAGAATAGCTTAGTAGAAAATCACTAAGAGGTTCTCTTGACTATTGTTTTATGCATTTTTGGACTCAAGGGACTACTTACGAAAAGGAACATTTGGATTTTTCTTTTTCACATGTTTTTCAACTCTCTAAACATGAAAAAGATGTTGATTTTTGCCTTTGTTGGACTCGTTAAAACATCAAACAGTGATGGACTTGTAAAACATGAAAATATCGAACCACTCCTTCTTGGGGTTCCTTAAACATACTCGGAGCGATTCATCTAAAGGATGAACTTATAGATCAAGATTATGTTATCCTCCTCAAGCTTGTTAAAAAAATTAAAGAGGTACTTACCAGTATGGTTGGGGAAATTGGGAAAATGGGGAACTACATTTTGCTAATGGCAGCAAGTCGCTCTTAAACACGACACTCTTCCACATCATCTATTTGGTTTTTGGGTTGGGTAATGTTCTTATCTTTTGGTTATCATATTTTTTTCAAAAGCATCCATTTTCAGTTTTGGGTCAATGCTACCAACTCCATTCAATGTCGCCCATGTGTTCAATAGAAGCCATTCAGTCAATATCTGCTACAATACTCTTAAGTCTTCATTCCATGTCTATCATTCTTGATCCAGTATGTATCATCATCTTTCTATCTCA
Organism: Pinus albicaulis; assembly: GCA_034641835.2. Classification (NCBI taxonomy): domain Eukaryota; kingdom Viridiplantae; phylum Streptophyta; class Pinopsida; order Pinales; family Pinaceae; genus Pinus; species Pinus albicaulis. The sequence continues at coordinate 736,300,636 of CM076582.1, forward strand.
AAATCATGATACCTATTTCGTGTCATTGATGGGGGATACGTCAAGGCCCTCTTGCAACAGGTCGCTTCCTACCGACATCAACTCATTATCCAAGAAGTTGACTTAGAAACACCCCTCAGTACCTTGATGCTTACATACATCAATGGAAAGTTTCCTTTCTCTTGGCGACAGGTTTACATCATTGGCATTCGACCGAAATATTATTTGTGGTGTTCGACAGCAACTCATTTACTCGCACCATACGGATTGTACTATAGTACCTTAAGAGCCATCATACACTATAGGTGGTTTATCTCGCATTTGTTAATGACTTACATCATTGGTTGGTAATCAAATGGTGTATACCATGTTTGACTCCAGCTCATTGATTCACATGGTTAGACTCCTACATTGGACGGTTGTATGAATGAGAGAGAAGACCTTGGATCTAGTTTCATCCATCTGGGTTGTGATTTGAGGATAAATACAATATCACAATGTATGGTGGTTATGGTCATACAGACAGTCATCCTAACATGGGTCCACCATTTTTCATCAGTATACATGTCTTTTTATTATTTAGCATGCACTTATTAGCTTAAGTTTTGAGTATGGGTATGCTTCCCGCAACAAAGATATCATGATATAAATGTATTGTAACAAAAGATGATCTTGTTGTTTATTCTTGATCTTGACTTTTCACAAGGTAAAGCACTTCAGTCATAAGTCATCATTCCTGACTTTGCGCTTTAGGGGGGAATCTCTTATAGGCCATTTTTTTCAATTATGGTCAGTTGGCCTACAAACTAGATCAATAAAGATCCTTTTACCCCTTAACATAATCATAGCACAAATACATATGCATGACACTCACATATCCCATATTTTCTACCTGAAAACACCTTGTTTCAATAATTTTAAGGAAAAACACTCCTTGGCCTCCTATTGGACAGTTTTCACCTACAAGTTTCTCCACTGTGGCCTACGTTGATCACCTACATGTTGCTTTCCTTTGCACCTGCGTTGGTTCTAGAAATTTGGGAAAATAAATAAATTTTGGAAAAGAGAGAAATTTTGGAAGCCTCCTTTTCTAGAAGCTTCCAGAATTTGTTACAACGATTTACCTCATAAAAAACATTCAGATCATATGCTATTATACCTTGGAGTTTCCATCCCTTATCCTTTGATCCCATCCTCCAATCAAGAGTGGATCTAAAACCTTAGATTGGTAATTGGATAAGAACTCCCAACTTACTCCCCTTTCCTATATATTTGTGGCCATCCACAAGCTAGGGGTTGACTTTTGGAGATAGAATATATCCTTATGCTATTGTTGTAGAGAGGTAAATTTCCATGCATTAGGGTGACTGGAGGTGCACTCTATGACAAAGAAGGAACAAGTCAGCCTGGAGGAGCTCTTCTACAATATCGACATTTGTTTATGGTTATAACTCCTTCCATTTATATTAATGCAAATATTTCTTTGTTTCCTAATATGTGATGTTATGATTTCATGTATTCTGATGCCATGTTGATCCATTGAATGAAGTATTTATATGATGCTACATATATTCTAAAGATAGTTAGCTTGTGTTGTCTGGTTTTGCAGGTTCTAATTTTGGAAAATGGAGCTAGGATTGGAGAATTTAAACCAAAAAAGGAGCGAAGCATATGACGGATTATAGGTAGGCTTCGACCCATAATCCATTTAATTTAAGGAAAACAATAGCTAATTTTTCCTTCTATTTTTCTAGACTTAGCCACCTAATCTGGAGAAGACACTTATGTCTGCAGTCGTAGATTTTGTATAAAAATATCAAACGCTTTATGGAGTTTTCTGGAGAATTATCAAACTTGGAGATTGATGAGGAGGATGAGAAGCCGAAAAATGAATAGAAATTCGGTTGGGAAGGATCTATTATTGGTCACAATATATTGCAGCTAAAGGGGAATATCATCCCTAGAGGTTTGGCTTCATTGGAAAGGCTTTTCAACTCTAATGATATGGTTGTTAAGCCAACTAAACAAGATCTTGAAGATGAGGTGGAGTATTGTAATATTTGCACCGAATAATATCCTAGAATCATAAAAATAGCTAAAGGTGTACCTAGGGAATACAAAAAAAGGTACTCGGAAATTTTTAAGGAGTGCATGGATGTGTTTGTTTGTTCATATAATGATTTGAATTTTTTTATCCTGGTGCCATACAACACAAAATACCTCCTAAGGTTGAAGTGAAGCCATATAAGCAGAAGCTCATGTAGATTAATCCTTTGTTACTTCCCTCAATTGAAAAGGAGGTGAAGAAAATGTTACGTGCTAAGATTATTGTTCCTTTAAGGTACTTAGAATGGGTAGAAATTTTAGTCCCAGTCAAGAAGAAGAATGGATAAATAAGGCTATGCATGGATTTCGGGAATTTGAATAAGGTCTTGCTGAAATACAACTATCCTCTGCCTAAAATGGATTACATTCTACATAAAGTGGTAGGTTCTACCAAAATTTCCACGATGGATGGTTTCTCTGGATCCAATCAAGTCATTTTACATCCATAGCCGGATCAGAAGAAAATAAATTTACTACACAATGGAGGAATTTTATGTATTCTAGAATTCCTTTCGGCCTCATAAATGTTGGAGCTACTTTCAAAAGAGAAATGGATATAGAATTTGTTGGAGAACGAGATAAATTTGTAGTAATATATCTGGATGACATAATGGTTTTCTCTAAATCAAATGAAGCGCACCTCAATCACTTTCATTTCACTTTTGAACAATGCAGAAGGTATGGTTTGTCCCTAAATCCCAAGAAATCATAGATTTCTTTAAGTGAAGGGAAGATATTAGGCCACATTATGGCGAAGGAAGGAGTGAAGATTGATCCCAAAAGGGTGGGAGATATTAATAATATTCTATTACAAAGGAATACGAAAGAGATTCATGTTTTCTTGGGCAGGATAATTTTTTTGAGAAGATTTATACCAAACTATGTTGAAATTGTCAAAGAGATCACATAAATGTTAAAGAACGATAGGGAGGTCAAATGGACTATTGAAGCTCAGGACTCATTCTCTAGAGTCAAAAACATTTTTCAGAATCCCCAGCCTTATTCAACCCATATTATTAGAGGTCATTCCTCATTTTCTCTTTTGCCTCTCCTAACGTAGTGGTATTTTTTTTATTGCAGATAAATATTGAAGGACAAGAACAACCAATTGCGCTTTTTGTCCAGGTGATGGGAGATGCAGAGCTGAAGTATAATATCTTGGAGAAACATGACTATGCCTTGGTTAAAGCTCTGAAGGAATTTTTAATTTACATCTTGCAATCTAATATAATAGCTTATGTCCCTACATATGTTTTGAAAGATATCCTTGTGCAGGGTGACCATGAAGGTAAGAGAGGAAAGTGGATTGCCATGATTCAAGATTATGAAATGGGTATAACACCCGCTAAGTTAATCAAGGAGTGTGGATTATATAAAATATTCTCTAAGGCCAACTATCAGGCCTTGGGCATAAACCTACTAGAAAATATGGAAGAAGAAGGTAAAGGAGAAGAGGGGCATGAAGGCATTGTATCCTCAACACAAAAAAATTTGATGAAGTACCTTGTCTCACAGTGGTACAAGTATCATGTTAATTATTTACTTTTTTTGAAATACCCATTGAATTTTGACAAATTTAAGTACATGGCCTTGAGGCTACAAGGCCAGAAGTTTGTTAAATGAAATGACCAGTTGTGCTGGAAGGACCCGGTGGGTAGTTTTATTTTATGCCTAGTAGAAGAAGAGGTTCCTCAGGTAATTAATGAATTCCATATTTGTGTTTGTGGAGAAATTATAGATCAAGATCCAAAGCCCATAATATCCTTAAGACAATTTTCTATTGGAAAAAATTGTTCAGTGAGGTACATACATATGTTCAAGCCTCTGAGAAATGTTATATTTTTGTAGATAAGCAGAATTTATCACCCCTCCCCCAAATCCTTGTTTTTCTGGAAAATACCTTCAGGAAATGGGGGCTAGACTTTATAGGAGAATGATGCAATGGTAATCAAGTTTATGGAGGAGAAAATCATTGCTCGATTTGGTTGTCCAAAGTATATTATCACTGATAACTCTTAGGTTTTTAAGTATGCTAAGTTTCTCAGTTTATTCCAAAAGTACAACATCGTCTGGGGACACTCCACCACCTACTATCCACAGGGAAATGAAATGGGTGAATCCTTAAATAAAACTCTAGTGATGATTTTGAGAAATACCATATTAAAAAATCAAAGGAACTAGGACTCACAACTAAAATTTTCTCTATGGGCTTACAAATTTACTACCAAGATATCAATTGGGAAGTCTCCCTTTGAGTTGGTATATGGAAAGGTTGCAATTTTCCCTATCCAACTAGCCATGCCAATGGATAAAATCCTACAGGATGTTGAGGAGGAGACCAACTCTCTAACCAGGAGATTAAATCAGTTGGTAGAACTGCAAGAAACCAAAGGACAAATATCTCAGAATCTGATTGAATATCACGAAAAAATGAAATCTTTTTTTAACAAAAATATAAGGTACAAATCCTTACAACTAGGATATTTGGTGCTCAGATGGGATGATAGGAGAGAGGACAAAGGAAAACATGGGAATTTTGATCCCTTGTGGTTTGGACCTTTCAAAATATTTGAAGCAAAGGGAAATAACACCTTCTTACTAGAAAACTTGGATGGTGAGGTGCTTGAACTGCATGTGAATGGGAAGTTTCTCAAGCTCTATTTTCAAAATTAAAGAGGCCCATTTTCACTTATTTAATATTTCGGTGATTTATTATACATACCATTAATTTTTTAAGCTCTTACTTCTTCTTTTTTTGTTTTCTATGCATCTCAATAAAAGGACTCCATGCCCAATGGTGAAGGCTAATCTGCAGGTTCTCAATGCATTGTGTGCAATACATTGTCCCCAATTGGAGCCGATGTTGTCACCTATTATACCCTTTTGTAACCTTGTCAAATTTTCCTATTTTTCATCCCTATTGTAGAGAAGGATGGGTGCAAACTTGGTGATCCAAAGGAAAATCCAAAAGGGAGAGCCTAAGTCTGAAAGCTAAAAAGGAAGGGAAACCATGGAGATCCGATTTCGGAGAAGGCTTGGTGTATCAAAGGCCGAAATCAAAGGTAGAAATGAAATTTTGGGAGTCAAAATTCAAAAGAGAGCTAAAATTCGGAGCCGAATATAGGAGCTCGATATCAGGACTTTGGGATATTGGAGGTCAAAGCATTAGGGACCTCAGCGATCTATTTAAAAGCAAACTCAAAATGGAATATTCAATCATCCAAACATTTACTAAAATAATTTTAGAGGAAGGAAATCTACTTCTATCAATCAAAATTCCTATAAAGCATGTGTTATTAGACATGCAACCAAGTGGTCACTCCAAATTCCCATTGGTTGATGATAAAAATCATCTCTTGGATTGAATGGGATTGAGAAGTAAAAATTAGAAGTTTTGAAAGAAATTTTTAAATCTAAAAACCCTTTTGTTCTCCAATTCTAAGAGACAAATTTTGAAGAAGTAGAAAAGTAGGAACTTGGAGATAGACAATGGATGTTGTGAGACTTTGTGTGAAATGAAGGATCCTGTCTCTGTAGAAAATATTATTCTCACAAGGGGTTTTAATTTTTTATTGATGCATGAGAAAAAATGAGGGAGAATAATTGTTAGATATCAATTCAAAGAAAATTTTTAATAATTGATAACAAATTTGGATCTAATTGATATTAAACCAAAGAAGGGAAAATACACATAGAAAATTAAAAGAAATGGGCCATGACACATTGTAGCTAGGCTATGTAGGTTTTTAATAGATAGTGTATTCTTGATAGATAACATGGTAATAATTTATATCATTATTAGGTAGCTTCAGATCTCATTCTTACCCTAATGTTTTTAGATCAACGATTGATCTCCCTCCATATCTTTTAAGAAAAATATTATGAACCCCTCACATTTTCGTTCGACCTGCTTTGGTTATAAGATCAGAATGGTACAGATATAACAATAAAAACTTGAAGAGTGAAGGTCTAGGGATATCCCCACTATATCTAGGAATCAAAGCTTAAATTAAAAAAATAGTGCAAAAAATGAATATTCAAATCCATTGAAAAAAATAAAGTGATTCAATAACAGTTATTAGAGCTAAAGGATGGATTTGAACAACAAACAATGATGTAGTAGCACACTTTTTAAGAAAAAAAAGTATATAAAACTTCAAAAAGTGTATAGGATAGAGGGATAAGGATGGAGGATTAAGCGGAATACTATGGCTAAATATTGGTGATTGAAACATCTCCTTCTTCCACAAGCAAGCAAAGGCCATACGATATAAAAACAATATTGATGAAACCCAAAAGTAAAATTGAGATAGAGTGTCATACTATAAAGAAAGAAGAAAGGAAACATTTATCCATTACAAGGATTTATACGTCATTGATCTAGGATATTAAATGACTAATTTTATTAAACACGAGTTTGAAATCATCTTAACCAAAAGCACATAAAAAGAGGACAAGAAAGTAGCAGAGAAAATTAAGGAGAGATGCATGAAAAATTGTTAACAAAGTTCACCCAAACTGAGCTACGTCTCCAGGTCCAACTTTCAACTGAGGGACCACTTCTATCAATATTGAAACTTGATGTAAAAGAGGAAAATCAACCTTAATTCAACAACAAAGTCATCTTGCTACAACAAAAATGTGGTCTCCAAAAACGACCAAAAATTCTAAAACCCGCTCCAAATTCAAGCTACAATACCATAATTTTATAAAGTTATAGGATCAAGAAACACTTAAAATATTTAAATTACAAATATATACAACAAGGAACTCCCTTACGTGTTGGTTATAGAGTGGTTTTATAAATCTTTGGTGTTATAGTAGGTCACTGGTTCGAATCCCACAAATTGGGATTTTCAGAACCCAAAAAAATACATGTCATAACAAAATGATATTGATGTCGGTCTTGACATGGTAATAAACACCAAAACGTTTGTTTTCACATTTAAATCTCATGGCTTTAGCATAATGTTAAGTATGTTGACTTGTAATCAACAAGCATGAGGTTGAGCCTGCTATGTGTCTGTTTATAGAATTTTGGTGCAACTTTTGTATATAAGTAAGTCCTTCTATGATAGTCTCTGTGTAACAACTTGACCTATCGGTAAGTCATAGTGTTAATTGGACAGGGGTCAGGGGTTCAACCCCTACTAGTCTCTAGTTTAAAACCACCAAAATTTCAATAATAGTACTCTATTTACATGGATAATAATTTCTAGTGGCCATGATCTTCTACGAGGTCGAGGGTTTGAACCTACTTGATTCCAATTCTTACTTCTTGGAGAAATTATTGGCCAATTAGGGGCTGCCATGTGGTGGAATCTTATTGGTCCACCTGTGTGACACGTCAACCTACCAGTTAGATGTCATGTCACCCTCTGCCATGTGTTTTCTTCTAATTTTTCCATGTGTCCTCCATGTGGCCTTCCACATTAGCTTTGTACTGCCAAATGTCACCTATAGGTCATGCCACATGTCACTCTACCAACAATTTTTTGTTCCCATAAAACTTAAGAACGTAATATCTTCCTCATATGGAGTCCATTTGAGGCCATTCAACTAGTGTCATAAATCTCTTGTTGATCTCTCTGCCATGTAAACCTTTGCATTGAGTTTTAAGAACTTTGAATTTTGAGGTATTCTAGATCCTCTTGAATCAATCGTCCCCATTGGAATATTTTAGCCCACTAATAATATTTCATTTAGACATCAAGTGAGATTACTACCTCACCACTTGACCAATATCTATACATCATGCTTTGTACACCTAGATCATCACAACAAACTACATAACAACTATAATAATTGAAACCATATTTTTAAGCATTCCCATTTTCCCACAACTATATGAATTCATCATTCCAACTAATATCCATGCACAACACATTAGCAATAATAACGAATACATATATTCTAATGAAAATGAGCTAACAACATCCATGATCTTCTTAATAGGCTAACACAAAAAATTATCATGTTGCAACTTTGATGAATCCTAAAAAACATCATAGTTAGATAGGCATTGAAATATTTCATTATTGGGTTCCAGATCACATGCTTCATTTGCTTTCACAGCCATGAGTGAAAATTTCTCGCTTGCATTCACGAGCCTCTTTAGTTGTCACGCGGTTACCAAAGAGAGGTCATTTTTCATGCAATAAGCTTTTATGATGTACTCAATCCCATCCTTGAATAGATGGTACTTTCTCTCCTTTTTAAAGAAAATAGCTTTCCTTTCATGCATGTAACGGCTTCCCAATAAAATAACACAAATTTCCAAAGGAACAACTTCTAACTCAACCTCATCAACAAACTAGGAAGTGATAACAAATCTAAGTCTACGTTGTTTCATAACTTGCATCTTAGCATTATCACATACCCAACCGAGAGTATAACGCTTAGCATGAGGTTTCATTTCAATTTCTATTTTATTAACAACCTCTTCATATATAAAATTAACTTGGGAGCCACTATCAAACAAAGTATTATTCTTTGTGTGCTTATCTACAACGCTTACATGGAAAATCACATTTCGCTTCTTCTTAGAATTAGGAGATTTAAAGTAGATCTAGAAGATATTATACTTTGCATTCAAACAACTATTATTTGAGATTTATCTCTTGAATCAGATCCCAGATCATGTTTAATTGTCACGGCCACCTTTTCTTTTCCTTCCAATATCAGAACCACTTAGAGCAAAGCTTTGGGTCCAATTTCCAACAATGATCTTTGTCATGGCCCTCTTTCTTGCAATGGGAATATGATCGTTTCACATATTCATTCGTAATTATAGAGGAGTATCTTTTTATTTTCTCCTTTCATTTGCCTTCTTTAATCTGATTGGATTTCGAAGAGACACTATCACACCTTGTACCTGCCTCGATGTAATTTTCTTGCACACACACTTCATCTAGATTAGATGGTTTAAGCAAAAGAATGGTGTGACATATATAACTATGCAAGCCACTAATATATTTTAGGAGTGTTTCTTGTGTATACAATGGAATATTCAAAACCAAATCTTGCTTTCTAAATTATTTTGTATACCTTTGCACACTTTTCCCTTTATCCCGCCTTGGATTCTACCACTCCATGATTTCTTTTTTAGTATATCCTAAAGGGTAAAAGTGTTTCTTTAACACTGATGGGAATTCATACAAAGAGGAAAGGATATTAAAATGCTTATAGATACCTTCCCGGAGTCTAATTTTCCACCAGATTAGGGTCATGCCTTCAAGTCAAAGAGAGGCCAATTAAATTTTCACCTCATATTCAACAATTTGTTGAACTTTGTAGTAGACCTCCATTTGTCAAATCCTCACCTCATCTTCAACAATTTGTTGAAATTTGTTGTAGACCTCCATTTTTCGAATCCAATTGTCTAATATTTCAAAATTAATCTCACCATTGTAAATGGGTAAGTAAATTTTAACATCCAATTTCAGTAATGGATCTTAGAAGCAATATTCAATATGAGGAGATGGAGGCAGAGAAGGATGAGGAGAATGAGGAGAAGAAGGAGGAGAATTATTTTGTGATGAAGGATCACCCCAAACCTCTTCGTTTTTAACTTGACTTGTGCCTTCTCCTCTTCGTTGTTTCCTCTCATTATAAGTTTCTTCCACCATTGCTTTCATTGCATTAAATGCCTCAAATAATTCTTCTTTAGAGTTAAATTGATTTACTTCTTTTAGTCAGGTCATCTTTGATATTCGAGTTTCTCTCCTTGAACCAATTTCAGGATTATAAGCTTCAAGGGTTCCTTCACCCTTCCTTAACCTAGACCTGGTACGCATCGACACTCACAAGCCATGTCAATCCTCCTCTGACACCACTTGATATAGGATCCTAAATGATTGATTTTCTTAAACAAGAGTGTGAAATTAGCTTAACTAAAAGAACATAAAAAGAGGACAAGAAAGAGTAGAGAAAATGAAAGAGAGATGCAGAAATAATTTTTAACAGAGTTAACCCAAATTGGGCTACATCTCCGAGTCCATCTTCCAACTATGTGACCACTTCTATTAATCTCGAAACTCAATGTACAATAATAAAATCAACCTCAAGCCAACAACAAAGTCATCCTCTTACTACAACTAAAATGTGGTCTTGAAAAAACACCAGAAACTCCAAAACCTACTCCAAATTTGAGCTAATATACCACCCTTTTGTAAATTTACATGCTCGAGAAACACGTAAAAGATTTAAATTACATATATCTGCAACAAGGAACTCCCTAGTGTGTTGGTTATATAGTGGTTTTATAAATCTTTGTAGAAATTATATAACTTATGTGTTATATATCCAAGATTCTCCTGATCACACACTATTTTAACTTCATGCACAATACAGAATCTATTCCACTATTGATCATCACATGCAGAAATTAAATCAATTGCAATGCACACATGAAACCATAAAAATTCACACACATTAACATAGTTGTTTAACGGGAAAGCCTGAAGCTAAAAACCCCAACTATCTGTATATAATATATGTCATAGAGATCATGTAACAATCCTCATACAAAGCTGATCATATCAAGCTCTCAGAACAATACAATCACTACACACTAATCAGGCCCAATATTGCAAATCCATGCACCAATCTCTGCCACCTACTAGTCTGCCTCTACTACGCAATCCCTGCTGAAGAATGGCTCTAAAATAACTCGAATCCACCAAGCTTGCACTGCACAATCCTCATTGGCATCTCCACTGAGTTTTGGATGCAATCAATGCATCATTATAGTCACAACTAATAGTCACACTTGCTCTTTCAGCTACCTCTCCACTGGTCTCCACTGAAACTATCCATGCACTGTAGTTAACTGGTGTATTCTCCAGTTGATTAATGAGTTATTATTTAGTGAATTAATTAACTAATTAATTCACACCACTCTCACTAATGTATCATTCAGTTAGACTAGATACAACTAGCTCAACTGAGTCTAACTGAGTTAAACTAAATACAACTCTACCAACTACTTCTATAACTCCACCAAACTCTGTCACATGAGCTCTAACTGAATTCCTCATGCATTAGCTCCGAAGAAAACTTTGTGAATAGTAATTCCTTCTGCCGCTGTTAAAGCATCTCATAATGAATCGGCGTTCCGAGAATAAGATAATGTTTAGAGTCCAAATATTATTAAGAGCTAATAATAATTGACATATCTATTTTTAGACTAGCAATCTAAAAATAGATTCCGCCCAATATGTCTAAAAATAGAAGTCCATCTATTTTTCCAACTTGACCAACCATCCACAAATAGCATCCTGCAACTCATATAATATGATCGACATGTCTAAAATTAGACTTTGCACCAAAAATAGCCTGTGGGCCCACTTAGTGAAGGAGACTCTTTTCACTAAGCTCATCATCTTGTTGAATCTCAACAATATTTGGCATCGTTGCAGGTTGTTGGTTCAAACCTTGAAAATTTGATATTTTCGGAACCAAAAAAATACATGGCATAACAAAATGATATTGTTGTTGGTCTTGACATGGTATGAACCAATGACAGTTTGGTTTGTGCACTTATGTTAAGTACCATGGCTTTGGCATACTGGTAATTATGTTAACTTGTAATTGACAGGTGTGGGGTCGAGCCCACAACCTCCCTATTATAGAACTCCGGCACAACTATTGTCTAAAATTAGGTCCTTCAGTGATGGTTTCTATGTAACTACTTGACCTGTTGGTATGTTGTAGTGTTAATTGGAGGGGGGTCTAGGGTTTGACCCCTACTGGTCTCCATTTTAAACCAACGAAATCGCCAAAATTTAAATAATAGTACTCTATTTACATGGATAAGGTGACCTCAGACAAGGTCAAGGGTTTGAACCTCTTTGATGCCCATTCTTGCTTCTCAAATAACTTATTGGCCAATCAGGGACTGCCACATGGTGGCATTTGATTGGTTCACATGTGTGCCATGTCAACCTTCCAGCTGGATGCCACATCAACTTTGCCGCATGTTAGTTTCTGAGTCTCTTACGTGTCCTCGATGCAGCCTACCACGAAAACTATTTATCTTCACGTGTCACCTATAGGGTCTGTCATGTGTAACCTATATGGATTTCCACGTGTCACTTTGTGAATTTTTTTTTGTTCTCGGAAAACTTCAGAACATAATATATTCCCCATATGAAGTATGTTTGAGGTTGTTTAAGCTGTGTCTAAAACCTCTCGTCGATCTCTATGTCATGGTGACCTTTTCATTGAGTTTCTGGAACTTTTAATTTTGAGGTATTTTGAATCCTCCAAGATCAACTATTGATAAATACATTGACCCAAATTCTATCAACATCATGCTTTATAAGTCCCATGCACAATGAATACCTTGGAAAATTTAGATCTTGAGAAAGGGATTAAGGAAGAAGAAGTAATAACTATTATTTGGGGTTAGATTCTGACAATGCCCCAACATTGATGAGTTTGATTTTCACTTTTTTTACACTTGTTGTAATATTATAATGTTTGATTTGTGTAGAATGTTGATATGGACAAAAATAAAGACATGATTAGTGGGAAACACAAATTCCTCCTTTCTTGCATTAATTACCAAGTAATTAAACCCTTCCTCCTCCTCCTAGTTTTATCCAATCTCCTTGTGCAACACATCATATAAAATATTAGCAAACTTTATTATTACTATTTTACAGAAGATCCTTCCTAAAATAGTTTACAAAAATCGAAGATTCATTCAAAGAGACAAATCATAAATAATGTTCTCTTGGTCAAAGAAGCAATCCATTTTAGCAAAAGATAGAAGGAAAAAATGAATGATCATAAAGACCAATATATTTGATCATGTATGTCGATCATTCTCATTTTACGCCTAAAAGTGTTTGGTTTGTCGATTAATCTTTAAAGTAGATTAAGGCTTGTATGAGCCACCTTGCATAGCCCCCTTGTTCAATTTTATACCTATCTCTTTCATTCAAATTAGGCATAGGCTAAAGTATGTGTGGTCCCCCAACCCCAACCTCCTTTATCTTATTATGGAAAATTACCTAAGTCAAAACTAGGAGGAGAAAGAGTAGTATAAAATATACCAGTAATATTCATAGTTCAAAGATTAAAAGAAATAAATCTCTCAATTGGTAAATTACATGCTTATTTTGGAGGAGCATTAGTGATCGTTGTAGGCTAATTTAAATCTCTCAATTTGTAGATTACATGCTTATTTTGGAGGAGCATTAGTGATCGTTGTAGGCTAATTTAAGGAAGTGTTAGATCATTTTATAAATGCTTCATGAGGACAAATAAATAAAATTAAAAAATTAAAATAGCATTTATGGGTAGAATGTCGTTGAGTCGATGAATTCCATTTTGATTTTCTATGTGTCATGAATGTTGCTTATGGATCCCCATTATGTTTGGATCATGAAAGGATATTGATTGGAAAATCGTAATTTATAAGGAGGTATAATATACTCCAAGAAGTTCCACCTCATCAATTGGATCATTGTAGCAAATTCATTCGATTGGGATGGGATTGCACCCAATGGTATTGAATAATGAATTTGACAACGGGGAAAAACACTATAGAGAATAGTGACTAGCGAGAGAGTGTGGTGGAAGTATATCTTTAATACAAAATACGTGTAGGCAAGTTACCTCATATGCTTAGAATTTTTATTTCGAAGGAAACATGTTCCTTTATCTCGAAGTCATGTAAAACAACATCTCGCCTTATTCAAGGTCAAGGTCAACTCTCTTGGGATCTTGGAAATTGATTAAAAAACTATCTATACGAAGACCAAATTCTTTTAAAAAATGCAATTAAATCAAGCTTAGGATCTCAATATCCTAAGAATATGGATGTGGTCCCATAATATTCACCATCTCTTTCATATATCTTAGTGGTATAGCTTTATCTAGCTTCAAAGAAATTGGAAGTGTCTGAATATCCCTGATTAGATAAAGAAATAATGGAACATTTTAGTTCAAAATCTTCATGAAGAAATTCCTCGAATAAAATAAATCCTAGATAGTAGAGGATGGGGAAATAATGGAACATTTTAGTTCAAAATCTTCATGAAGAAATTCCTCGAATAAAATAAATCCTAGATAGTAGAGGATGGGGTCCAAATTGAGAATCATATTAATTAAAATGGGATCAAAAATTTGAAGATAGGAGGAATTAAAGGACTATTAAGGGACCCACTATACAATCATATCGAGGAACTTTCAATACACTTATTCATGGAATGTACGTACATAAGCCAACTATGGAACTTAGCTTTTAAAAATTTAGGAAAATGAATTTTCAACCGTTTATATGGAAAGGAAATTGGGGAAAATTTAAGGGGATTAGCAAATCGTGTAATTTTCCATGTTTTTTCTCAAAAAAATTTATTAATTTTCATTTTTCTAATAATTATTCACTTAAATTTTAAAAAATAAAATTAATTTTATCTTAAAAATCTCTAAGTGTTTATAGAAATTATTTAAAATAATTAGGAATATGAATATTTTATAAAAAAAAATTGCTAAACATTTTATATTTTGAATATTAAGAACTAGTAAGATTTGCCACGGTTTTATACTTTAAGATAGATTTCCATCCTTAAAATTTTCCATGAAGAAAAAGTTTCAACTTTAGAACAAAAAATATGAAGGTGCCTTCTAGAGAATAGAACAAGCCCCTATTGAAAAGGGAATGGATGAAAACACCCCTAGATCTATCCTTGAAGGTTTAGGTAGCTAGAAACAAAGGGAGTTTTCACTAGGAAGCTCTCTCTCCAAGAAAGGTGGCATTGTATGCATGTAGTATCCTCCTTGAGGCAATATTGTCAAAAGGTGTAGAAGGGAATAATATTGTATTAACTCTACTAGAAGATGAGGAAATGCAAAGATTAAAAAATGTGCTCTTGAGAGGGAAATTTTTCCCCAAAATTGAAATTGGTAGATCAAGAAAATGTCCATTTCAGCAAAGAAGATACACATAGGAGGATTTGTGGAGATGGATTCTAAATAGAAAACATTACACCCTTTTCTTTGATGAAGCCTCAAAGGTTACCCAGGGATGGTAGATGTGGGAGACATCATCCTTGACCCCAGTGGAAATTAGGTAGCAACCTTCACATGGGGTCTAGGAGAGACCACTAACAATCAAGTTGAAGCCTTAGTAGTTCTACATGTTTTGAAAAAATTAAACAAAATCAGGATAAACAATATATTAGGGATGAGACTCCTTGGAAATTATTCATCAAATGGTATTTTGATCACTATCTTAAGAAACTCAATTAATAAGGTTAATCTATAAAGCTCAAAGAATAGTGGAAAACTTTGATCCCATGGCATTCTATCTTGTTCTATGATTTTGAAATTCATTAATGGATATATAGAAAGTTAGGTCTTCCATTTTAAATAGGAATAACAAAAAGAAAATGGGGGTATTAATCAAATCCATCTTATGAATTACTCTTTAACTCAGAGCCATAATATATTGCCAATTTTAATAAGAGACCATGGTCCACATCAATGGAAAGGTTTAATACTATATTAATGGGCTCAAATATCCATGTGAATTCATATCAATCAATATAATAAATAACTCATTTCCATCCTACCAAGTTGGGACTACCTAAAGCATGTGACTTGATGAATAGAGCAATTTAGAGCCCCATATTGATAACATTTTCTATCACCTGATTTTTTTGGTTGCATAGATCTTGGAAGAGAAACAAAGATTGTGAATTTGTGCAGGTTTGGAGGTAGTGTAGATTGTTGGAGGTGGGAATTTCAATTTGGTTCGAGGTTATGAATGGCTAATACCCATAGGAACCTAGACGAGTGTGTTGTTTGTGAAAATGTTCTCCACAGAGGAATTCAAATGTGAAAGGCATTGTGATGAAGCTTGATAATGCCTAACTTTGTATGTGAAGAAGTGGGAGGGATGGAGGAAACACAGGGGATATGTAGGTGATAAAAAAAAATGTTCGTTTTAATGGCTTCGATAGAGAAGCTTAAGTGAAAATGAATGCAAATGGAATGTAGTGTAGGAATAAACAACTAGAATCTAGAGGAAGATGAGAAAATAAGATTGCTTTAAGCCAAACCTTGAACGTAGATTTTGAATGAAGGCCTAGGCATGAGGAATTAAGGAATGAAATCTTCCTTACTCCTTTTGTTGATTTATTTAAAAGGAAACAAATGCTAGCCATGGAGGAAGACATAGTTTACCATACCACTATGCAAGCAAGGAAACAATCTTAAACTAGCTTCTCATTAAAAGTTAGTAGCAAGGATAATATCTCCAATAAATAGGTATAGACCCAATAATCCTTGAATTATGTTATGTGTTGCAAGATAGTTTTATTAGTAATATAGTTTGTATGACTATATACAATCCAAATAGTTACCTCCAACTCTAAAACTCATAAAGTATTACATATGGGGAATAATGTTGTTAAAACTTTTAAAATATTGGAAATGTTACCTTATAAATTTTATATTAACTTGTTGGAAAATATTATCATATCCTTCTTTTAATATAAAAATAACCATCTTTATTATAATAATAAAAAATACCATATATCACCAACATCCTTCATAAAACACCATTAATA
This sequence comes from Pinus albicaulis, assembly GCA_034641835.2. NCBI lineage: Eukaryota > Viridiplantae > Streptophyta > Pinopsida > Pinales > Pinaceae > Pinus > Pinus albicaulis. The sequence continues at coordinate 736,317,303 of CM076582.1, forward strand.
TAAGTTTGATAACCCATCCTAAAATATAAATGTGAGAAAGCATCATTAAATTTATTATTATTATTATTATTTTGTTGGTCTAACCCACGGAGATTTTAACATTGAATCTCTTGCTTTACATATGACTTCATAACAAGGCGATCGTCAATTGAGCTACACCTCATGGAAAGGTGGAACCTACTATATTATTTCCTTAATAATATAACCCTTTCCTCTTTAAGGATAGGTGGAACCTACTATATTATTTCCTTAACAATTTATCAATCTCCTAATGATCATTTATATATATTTACTCAATCACCTTCATTAATAATATTATTAAATGGAAAAATAAATGTATCATATTCTTTGCATGCTTATTATTTTCTTAAAAGTCTTTTTATTTATTTTTACTCAATAATCTATATACATCCCTATATAGCAATGATGTTGTAAAACATTAATTATGTAAGGTTTTATGTAATGTAATTTTATTTTATTTTTGTAAATAAGCAATGGGATTTATATTCATCATTCAAAACAAAATTACAATCACAGTCAATTTCACTTGGTCTGCCAGATTGGAAATCAAACCAACTACAATATAGTCATGATTTCATCATACTCCTAGTTAAAACATTGCATATGTTTATCTTATTTGACCAAGTTTTACAAAATTTACAAAAAATATTATGAGACCTCCATAGATAAGCTAACAGTCCTTCTATTCCATCCTAGCAGCTCGGACCTAACAGACGTTAAACTACTAATTGTCCCAGACATAATAACAAGAACATAACATAATCCTAAAAACTAACACCAATAACATAACAAAAATATTTAATAACCAAATTAACGATCAGGGCCTTTTCCTGAGGGCGAATCCTCTTGCTCAGGTGGCTCCTAGTCGTTGTTCGGGTGTGAAGTCTCCCATTTAGTGTTGTGAACACATGCGCATCTCATTGTGGCTAGTTGATCTTTGTCATTGCCATGAGTGATGTTTAGGTGATGAACATAGTGCAAGAAAAATAAAAAAAATGCATGGCATCAATGCGGTCTTTCTAATAGCATTCTATATCCACCAGAGTTTGCATATGGGTTTCCAGCCTTTCCACCCACTCCTGGAGAATGTCGAGTTGCTTCAAAAGAGTGCTTTTTGTTTCAGTCTTCGCTGTGACTTTCCCCATAAGCGTCTTCATGTGCCATTTTGGGTTCAAAGTCTTATGGTAGATGGTTTCACGGGTCCTGGTGACGCCCATGTCAATTGCCCAATCCACCTCCTTGGCCATGCAACCCCTAGACTTATTTTCTCATTCTTCCCTGAATTATTTCTCATTTTCCTCTAGAATGACCTTTCCTTCCTCTTGGAAGAGGTACAGATACACCTGATCTACTTCTTTAGTCACTCTCTTCATCCTTATTCACTTGCGATAGGTGGCTTTTAATGACCCTCCTCGTGGCCTTCCCCTACGATACACCTTCCTGAAACAATCCATAATGCAGTAAATCGTGATTCTACACAGCAATGTATGAGTTCTCCCGACCCTGTGGAAATTGTGTTCACTTTGAAGGACATAATGGTAAGTGAGGTAATAAATAACAATGACTGCGCAAATCCCAAAGCTTCCACTACTCTACAACTTTTCGATTTTAGCCATTGTTTCTTGATCAGGGTGTGGTAATTCACACACACTCATCTGTGGACACCGCTCACTTACCCTATTCTTCTTTAGCTGATATTATTTCGTCATTGTGAGATTTGACATTGTCATTAACTGAATCCACATGCACTTTGGGTAATAATCAATATTTCCCTTAGGGAATGGAGGGTTCGTACCAAGGAATGTACCTCCCTCTGACACCACCTTTCCTACCATGCTCCTCCACGTACCTTTTCTCTGGATGATTCCAATTCCACCTTATTGTAACAACCTTCCTTTACGTTGATTACAAGCTAGTCACTTTTTTAGGTTCCCAATGTTCATTTATCACTTCTTGGGGTTTAGCCCCCACTGGGGTCTGTCACCTCTACTTTGGTCTTTGTTTGATTCTGATAGCACATATTCATGTCCAACTCAGCTAGGCTACCGCATTCAACCTTTAGTTGTCCTGTTGGAACTTCCTCCCGTTCATATTCACCCGTTACAGTCCTCTCTATAGCACCATCATTCTCAAAGATGTTTGCTAACTTGTTGGTTGTTCTATGTACGACGTTGAACTCGATGTTCTGCATGCCAGCCAAGTGTCCCTAAATTCAATGAATGATCTGGCTCAGGCACCAGTGCTTCGTAAACTTCCCTATGTTGGTACCATACTTAAGTCGCGTTGTCACCTTGATTACCAAAGCTGAGTCTCCCTCAACTACATAGTGGTGGGTGTTGGTTCTAACAAGAATCTCTAATCCTTGTTTCAGTACAAGGAACTTTGCTGAATTTTTAGTTGCCACACCTAAATGAGTGTAATAGAGTATGATGATATTACTAGTGTTGTCTTCAATTACCCCTCCCGCTCCAACTCAATTAGGGTTGCCTTTCGAGGCCCCATCAAAATTCAGTTTCAGAAACCTTGCCGCTAGGGGTGACCATGTAGTTGGAGTCCCCTGAAATCGTGGTCCCTTCCTTCTGTGAAGAGGTTCTTGTATGTCTTTTAGACCTAATGTCTCCAAGATTCTATTTTTTGATCTGTAGGATTTTTATCTCCCATACATGCCCGACGTCAGGAATTGGGCAATCAGGGATAAGACCAAGGATGGTTTGTCTTGGAATATCCTATGGTTTCTCTCCTTCCAAGTCACCTAGATCACAAATCTGGGCTTAAACTCCAGGCAATATTGAGCACTTCATTTTTTAATATTTCTCCTTGTCGTTTTTCTAATGTATCTTGAATGATATCTCGTTGGTGATATGATTTACTCACAATTATTAAGGAGGTGGTTGATAGTTTCTTCCTACTTTTTACAAATATTGCACCGTGAAGGACCTAAAAATCCCATACGAAAGAGGTTTTCCCAAGTGAGAATCTTCGTGTACATTCCCAACTAGATAAAATTTTGATTTTTGGCCACTGAGGAGATGACCAAATCTTGTTCCACTCTATTGTTGCTACATATTTTTAGTCCTCTATTAGATATCTTCAAGCTTCTTTTAGGGAGAATCATACGCCTTCCTTTCTTCCCCATATTAGTTGCTCCTCATCCTTTGAGTGCAGTAACATTATTTTTTGTAGTTCCTTGTCCTTTGAGTGCAGTAACATTCTTTGTTGTAGTTCCTCTTCCAAGACTTGGAAAATTTGGGCCAACATCTATTGCTCGTAATGGTTTAAGATGGTCCACTTTCTCCATTTTTGGTGGGTGCCTCTCGAGTTCCAGTACTACTAAGCCACCTTTTTTTCATTTTGTCTATAGCACCTTCTGGAGGGATATTATTATCAGTCTAGCCAGTTTTGGTTCTTGTCTTCATGCATCCTCCAAAAATAGATTTTTTTCGTTCCTTATCTCCTAGAAACAATGATCCTATATTAATCCTCGATTTCTCGAGACCATGTTCCATGAGGAAAATATTGTTGTTATATCATTAAATATAATCAAGGCTTGGGGGTGACATTGTGGTGCATATTTTTCTTTCCAAAACGCTGCCCAGGGGAGGTTGACATCTTTAATCCATATCCACCATAATTTTTCTCTAGAGACAACATTCAATTTTTATGGGTCCTAAAGGGATAGCCCTCCCCTGGACATCGGTTTACAAATTTTATCTCAACCCACAAGAAACATAGTTACCGATCAAATAGGTAACTGAACCGATACCTACTTTTTTGAGGCAGCAAAAAAACACACAATTTTGAAAAGTGGTGATGCGGAATCACCCTTTCGTTTTTTGGAGCATAGTTTTGGCACTTTAAATTTTTCATGACTTTTTTTTTTAAATGTCATGATTTTCATGTCTATTTTGAAAAGTGGTGATGTAGAATAACCTGTTTTTTTAGCATATATTTGAAACTTTAAATTTTATTTGATTTTTTTTTTTAATATCATGTCGATTTAGAAAATTGGTCATTTTTTTAGCACTTCAAATTTTTTTATTTATCAAGTATGAATATTTGTTTTAAAATGTTAATGATTTTCATGCTAATTTTGAAAAGTGTTGATGCAACATCAAACTTTTTGTTTAGAGTGGTGATTTTCATCTTGGTAATAAGACTTAAAAATAAAATAAAAAAAACATGACAAAAAAATCAAATATAAACAAATAAAAAAAAAAAATGAAAAAAACCCAATAAAAGTGTAAACAAAAACAAAAATAACTTGTAAAAATAAAAAAATTAAACAAAAATAAATAAAAGAAAAATTCAAAAAAAACTCATAATTTAAAGACAAAAAATAAAAATACATTTTTTTAATTAAAAAAAAATAACATAATTAAAGGAAATGATAAAATAAAAATTTAAAAATAGTTTTAAAAAATCAAATAAAAATTTAAAAAAAATAAACAAATATAAAAAAATTCAATTCTTTTTGCCCTAGGTCGATTCTCGACCTCGCTTCTTAGGACCATCGTGCGACGATCAAGTCGATTCCCGAAATTGACCTAGGTCACGTTGGCCATGGCTGCCCAGACTCGAGGCCCTGTGACCCTGGGCAGCCATTACTTCACAATAATGTTAATGAAGTAATTATATCGTTACTTCACTTGGGAAAATTTTTAATTAAATATATATTTTTTTATCTTAAGATATTATCTCATAATGTGGAGCTATTTCCTTAGAGGCTAAGTAAAATAGCCAATATAAAACTTTGATTAAAAATAAAATGTCAAAGTGAAAAATAATTTTTAAAAATTAGTTTTTTAAAACTTAGACCTAAAACAATGAAAATATAATCTATTTTTGTGCAAATTAGCAAAATTCTCATCCTATTACTATGGTCACTGCAAATCTTCAATCTTTGAATCAGTCTTTGCTTAATTGTTTAAAGTAAATCTGGAATAATATCGTATCATTATAACATCTATGGGTAAATTTTTTTATACAAGCTATAGCTCATAATTATTATGAAGACGTAAACACTTTTCCTTTTATAAAGAGATAGACATAGTAATTGTTCTTTTACAATGACATCGAGTTTGTGATCTACACCCAAGTATTTTTGGAATTATTGGCTTATTTATGTACTAAAATATTACATTGTAATGTTTTAAAAAAAATTATGATCAAATTTTTAAAAATAGAAAAATACAGATAGCATTTTTAAATATATATATATATATATATATATATATATATTTTAAATTAAATATGCTATCAATTAATAAAAAATGAAATTAAGATCTACGATTTCAAAAAATAATCTAAAGCAAATTTGTATCCATACAGATGGTAAGGTCGTGAAAAATACTGGGATGGACACTTTTCCATTGAGTTAACCACCTAAAGAAAAAAATTTGATTAATAACACGTTATTGGAATTAAATCTCCCAACATTGGTTCTAAAAATTGTGACTATTTAAATCTAGTAGGAAATTGTGAAGCACATATCTTTTGTAGAAAACAAATACAAGTGTTGCCAAAGACAAAGTTGGGCGTGCATGTGTTAATTTTGTGTTCTTTAACATTTAAAATGGACTAAAAAATAAATGGTACATACTTTCTTCTTCCATGTCTTCTTCATGATCAATTTTTCTGGTGTTTGTTTTGTAAAAAAATCATTCAAAAATCAGATGTATGTTTGATGGTTATTTCCTAATCATGTGTGCATATGCAACAATCTTGTCAATACAGGGCAATTAGTTTATCATTCAATACAAAATGTCACATGAAACTAAGAATACCAAATGCTTTGAAGTCAAGTAAATACTTTATTGAAAATGGCAATGCCATCGATCTTAGATCTCAAATAAAAAGAAGATATAACCTATTGTGGAATTCAACAAATAATTGAAAAAAAAGTTAGCATAATTATTGATGATAATAGGAGGAATTGGGACTGTGAAACATGTTAGGATTGTCGACTAGAGACTTCCTTCCAGCCCACATATGCAAGGATTGAGCGACGGAAGAGAGAGTTTCATCGAGCAGTTTGACCTGAAAGTCTTGCGCTATAATATCGAATAAATCGATTGAATCAATCGTAGTGGTGTAGTACCCGAGGCTTCGCAGCCTCTGCAGCCATGGCCAAGGCGACCTAGGTCGATTTCGAGAATCGACCTACTTAGGCTCGCCCCTGGGCTACCAGGGCGATTCTCGGAATCGACTTAGGCCTTAAATTTTTTTAATTATGTGGTGTTTTTTTCAACTTAAAAAACTTTTTTTTATTAAATTTTTATTTTATTTTCTTAAATTATGTGGATTTTTGAAATTCTTTTCCATTCTTTTATTTCTTTGTTAATAAAATTTTATTTATTTTTTATTTTATTTATTTATTTTTTCCAGTTAGTTTTGTTTTTTTCCTACATTTTTATGTTTTTTTTTTATATACATATTTTTTATATTTGATTTTTTATTATTATTTTATTATTTTGTTTTTTGTTTTTTTTAATTTAATTTCTTTTAAATTTTATTTTTATTTATTTTTAAATTAATATTTATTTTATTTTTTAATATATTTAATATATTTTAATTTATTTGTTTTTTTAATATTTAGTATTTTTTATTTTTTGAATTGTTAATTTTTTAAAATGTGCATTCTTCATTTTATCTTTTATTTTTTTAATTAAGAAAAAATTGAATTTTGTTAATTTTTTTATTTAAAAATGTATTTTTCATAGAGTTATATGCATTTTTGTTTTAATTTAAATTATTATTTTTAACTTTTAATTTATTTCTTTATTTGTTTTTTAATTTAAATTATTTTTTATTTTAATATTTTATTTTATTATTACTATTTTTAATTTTAACTAATTTTAAATTTTTTATTTTATCATTTTTTAATTATGTGGTTTTTATTATTATTATTATTTTTATAACTTATAAAAAATAATATTTTTTTATGTTTTTGTTTTGGGTTAAATTTTTTTTTCTTTAAATTGCGTGTGTGTGTTTTTTTTCCTTTTTTCCTTTTGAATTTTTTTGTTTTTTTTAATTTTTTATTTAATTTCTTTTTATTTTTACAAGTGATATTTTATCTTTAATATCATGCCTAAAAATCGTTGGAAATTTTATTTTTCATAAAGGTGATATTTTATCTTGAATATCATCCTTGGATTTTCAAGGCTTTTCAGAGACACGATAATAGATTATCTTTGATACCATGCGTAAAATTGTTGCAATTTTAAGACTTTTGATCTTTTATCTTTAATGCCATATTTATCGTTGAAATTTTAAGGTTTTTCAAAGTCATGTTATTTTATCTTTAATGTCATTATTAAAAATCATTGACAATTTACCCCAAAAAGAAAAAGACGTTATTCCAACATTAACACTTTTCGTTTTCAAGGTGTTTTTTGCACACAAAAAATTGACGACGTTATTCCAACAACAACACTGTTCGTTTTCAAGTTGTTTTTGCACACAAAAAATTGGTGACATTATTCCATCATCAACACTTTTTGTTTTCAAGTTGTTTTTGTGCACACAAAAAATTGGTGATGTTATTACACCATCAACACTTTTAGTTTTGAGGGCTTTTAGCATTTTTTAAAAAAATGTTGAAATTTGACCCTAAAAAAAACAGTGCGTTCTCGAAGACACACTTTTCATTTTTGGGTTGTTTTTTCATGTTTTTTGAGTTGTTTTGAGCTAGAGTTCACGTTTTGAGGTAATAGTTCCCATTTGATCAGTAACTATGTTAAGAACCCATTTTGCTTCCTCTACACCCCTCCATAAGAACTTTCATTGCATTTCTCTGGTTTTCTTGAGAAATTCTTTGGGAGCTGGTAGCACTAATGATAAAAACATAGGGATTTATTAAAGGACCACTTTGGTCAACATGAGTCTTCCTACTAGATTTAAGGCTCTATAAGTTCACCTGCTAACCCTAGGTTGTAATTTTGATATTAGGGCTTCCTAGGTTGATTTATTTCTTACTTTATCTGTTAAAGGGACTCCCACGTACTTTGATGGCAAGGTTTTTCTTTGAAAACCTAAAATGAGGGTGAGGTTTTTTGCACAAGAATGTGAGTATTGAAAAATAAAACCATTGACTTCGAATTATTGGCCTTCATACTTGTGTCTACCGCGATATACTCTAGGATATGCTTATAAGTTATTTCCTCCTTGATAGATGGAACTTCATGAAGCATTGTGTCATCTACAAATTGTTGGTGGGTAGTCATTTTACATTCATATTAAGGTTGTAATCCTTTAATCTCCACTGTGATTGTTGCTTATTTTATAGCTCTTTAATACCCTCTATTTCCAAGACAAATAGAAAGGGGGATAACGGGTCCCCGTGCCTCATGCCTCTTGTGGGAGAGAAGGGTTGTGTTGGAGCCCCATTGACCATGATTGAGAAGCTAGTAGAGGTGACAAGAGACATTATCCACTAAATCTAGTCATGTTGGAATCTTAAGGCTTTCAATTGGTTCTCCAAATAATCCCAACTTAGTTTATCATACTCTTTAGTGATATCCGATTACATTATCATTCCAGCCCATTTTTTTTCTTTGAGGGAATGAATGATTTCATGTGCTTGGATTATGATATCAAGACCATAATTAGAAGCAGAGGTTTTAACATGTTCACAATAACTTTTGAGATAATTTATTAAATTACGTTGCACAGAGAAATAGGTCGAAACCTATCAGGAGAACTGACTTCTTTTTCTTTTGGGATCAGAGTTATGATAGTATCATTCAGGGCTTTAAGAACTATTGTTGATTTGTGGGAATCTTCTACTACTTCAACATTTTATCGACCTACAATTTGCCAACATTATTTGAAAAAATCGATTGTAAAGCCATCAAGTCCAGGCGCCTTTCCACTATGAATATATTGCACCACCTATTCCACTTCATTAATCGAAATTGGCCTATTGAGATTATTATTTTGATCCTTTGTGATTACTTTGGGAATATTTTTTGGGATTTTCCTTATGGCCTCTAATATGTCTCCTAGCAGTTTTGTTGTGATCTCCTGGAGATGTTGGACCAGAGTTTGCTCGATCTCCTTATGGGAGTGGAGAATGTTCCCTTCCTTGTCTTTCAATTTCAAAATCATGTTGTGATTTCTATGAGATATTATGGTGCAGTGAAATAATTTTGTGTTTTTTTCACATCTTGAAGCCACCGCACCCTCGATTTTGTCTCCATAGTTTCTCTTCTTGTTTACATATTTCTTCCCATTCTCATTGAAGGGAGAGCTATTGATTTTTCTTTTCATCTGTAAATCCTTTCTCCACTGTAGATATTTGAAGCACTTCTATTTTTTCTTCTAGATCTTTTTTTGCTTGGAAACTATTATCAAACTCATGTTTAGTCCAAGTTTTAACTTGTTCTTAATGTGTTTCATCTTTTGTTGTAACCTGAAAATCTTGGATCCTCTTACGACTCCTGCTCCCTGCCACCATTTCTTCTCTTTTTCTATGAAATTGGGGTGGTCCAACCAGAAGCTGTCATACCGAAAAGAGTTCATTTTTTGGAGTGCTTGTGATCTGGGCCACTAGAGTTACTGGCTAATGGTCTGAGCCACTACTATAAAAGGATGTTGGTATCCATGGCAATACCATGTAGGATCAGCTCCTCTGATGCTAAAAATATATCTAGCCTCGAAGCAACCATGTGTCTCCCCCCACCCCCCCTTTTGTTTTTCTAGGTATACAAGTCATTTATAGTCTCTAAGTCCACCAGCTTCATTCCATCAATCATGTTCTAAAATATTTCAGAGTCCCTGCCCAATTTATTGGATCCTCCTTTATTTTCTTCTAGGGAAAAAATCATATTGAATCCTATGAAGGGCCTCTAAGGATTGGATAAGAGTAATTTTTTTATGAATTCATTGAGGGTCGTATACATTGGTGCATAGAATAGGATTAGGGAACCTTGTGTAATGTAATACAAGAGACAGTGCATATTGGGTGGCTTCAGAGGAGACAATGTGGAATGTTTGAGAGTTCCATAGAGTTATAATTCCTTGTGCCGCATTTTATAGATTCTATGTCTACAAATTCATACTTAGACAAAAATTTCGCACTATTATTTTCATGTGATATGCATTGCATTTAGTCTCTTGAATAAACAAAATATCGGTGTTTTCATTTTTCATTTTTTTATTTTAGGTTTCTTTGTTTTTGGGGGCTATTCAGGCCCCTTATATTCCATGTTAGGAATTTCATTAGAAAAGAGGAGGGCAGGAATTAGGATTCCATGGTTTCACCTTACTTGAATTTATTAGGAGACCTACCAACTCTTGGAGTGTTGCACTATTCATTTTACTTCCTCTCTTCCGTCGGATCTTCTTGGGGGTTTGGCTGCTTTGGGCCTTAAGCTTGACACCCAGAATTTTCACTTCTTGATGCGCTCATTTGGTACCTATTATTTAGGTGTCTTCCCTATTAAGGAACACGTATCTCACATAATATTTGGTACTTGGGTATCGCATCCATCCCTTTTTTTTTCATTGTTCTAGAATTTGGGGGAGATCCAGCCCCTCATGTTCCACTATTTCATTCAGATATGGGTCTTTTGTCCCTGCCTCGCTAGGTGTCATGTCCAGATCTTCATCCTGATGCTACGGTGGGAGTTTATCTCCTTCTTTCACTATGGGTTGAGAAGGCTCTTCACTATTTCTTCATTTGTAGGTGGATCACTCTTTGTTGGTTCCTTCTCCAGGATCACATGTTCAGGTTGAAGCTTTGTTTCCTCCTGTTTTGTTTCCTCGGCCAAAACTTAATATTAGTTCTTTGACTCCTTATTTCCACTATAGCTTTGTTGATGTTGTTTCCTCCCTATTTTCCCCTTGGATCCAACCTTAGTGAAGCCATATAAATCCCTTTCTAGACGGGGTTTTATTTTCTCGACCTTGACATTTAGAGGGAATTCTCTAAAGAGATGTCCATGTTCATGGCATCGCTGACATCAGAATGGGATATGTTCATAGTCAATGCTATGAGTCTAGCTCTCATCCTGGAATTCGAGTGTTAAAACCTCTGCGAGGGCTCCCGAGATGTCCATTTCCACACAAATCCTGACATACGATGTGTATTTGCCCTATTGGGTTGCCTTTGAGAGTTTAAGAATGCTCCCCAGTGAATTTCCTATAGCTCCAAATTTTTTTGGGAGCCAATAATCTAGGGGTAGAGAATACAGCCTGATCCACAATGGAACTGATGTAAAATTTTCTTATTCTTGACTAAAATTCTCCTTCCAAGGCCATATATACAACCTTGTCGACAATAGAAAATAGGGTCCTCCATCAAATATCTTTTCTTTGACTTCTTGGTTAGAAAATACAACTTTAAAGAATCCCTTAGACCCTAACTAAAGGTCAACCTCCCCTTTGGGATTCCACACATAAATAATCCAAGTCCGTAGAAGCTTCTCATTAGGAAAGATCCCCATAAATTTGTATATTAATGCATACGTATTCATGTGTTCCTTATGAGCTTGGGTTTGTGGGTCCATTAAGACCACCTTTGGTGTCTTTTTTGACTTGGGTCTACAACCCTTGTTTTGGCTTGGTTGTATAGACTGTCAGTCCTCCGCTGTCTCTACCCATTTCCTTGTATCAGGATTTGTGTCGGCTAACTCTGTATTTTTTGTGTTCACCTGATTGGTACCAGCACCAATCCCGCCTGACTTTGTTAGAATACTTTCCATTCCCCCCTTGTACTTCTTTCCCCTTGTCAATCAGAATGTTGTGGCAGGAGGGGGCAGAGTTCCCCCCGCCAGAAGTTGTCATGCGGCTTCAAAACCTTACAATCAATAGCTTCCCGCCTTTTTCCTACCAGATTCGTACCTGCACCACGCCATTTACTTCATTTCAATAACTTGTTAGTGCTACTTTTCAATTCAAGTGTTTCAGTAATGTAATGTAATGTTGACTCAGTCAACATTAAAATTAAAAGAATAAACTTAAAAAATAATAATTATATATAATTAAAATTAAAAATTAATTTTAGAATTGATCCCTCTTGGTACTTCATTTATTCAAATTTAACATGAATATAGACTTGTTAAAAATATAATTAAATGAAATGGATTATCCCTTTTACACACTTCTTCTCTTAAGAAATTTCATAGATAACTACCTCTTCGTGTAATAAATTAGAGTGTAACGAAAAAGAATATTATAATTTAAAGTTTTTATTTTTTATTTTTAATTAATTTTAAAATATATAAGTTTAAATATAATTTGTTATCTATATTATATTTTTTTCAAATTTATTTGTATATAATAAATAAATTATAAATTTATATAAAATTAATTCTAACTAGATAAATAAACTATATAAATAAATTAAAATTTTATATAAAATCATAAGCACTTAATTTGACCTTGACTCTATCTCATGGTAGTATTTGAATCCTACTCGATTAACTTGGAGGTGGGGAATTCTAACAAAATAAAGAAAATATTTTTCATATATTCTTTTCTTGTTAATTGTATTGAGATGCACATTCTGCGGTCTAGTATGAGGGTGATGTGTGATTTTGTCTGTGCTTAACATGGTGTTGACACGTTTCCTTTTAAAATTAAAAATAAATAAATATTTAGTTAATAAGAAAAAGATAAAATATCACTTTGTAAACACTATTCAAATTCTATATTCAATCAAAGATGTTACATACATATTTATACAAGCAATAGTCTCAAGATAGGAAATCTATCTTGGACGTACAGTAATGTGGTTGAGAGATTCTCTCAACCACACACTAAACTAGAAAAAATATAGTTCTAGCTACTTCCTATTATGTAGGAGCAAACTCCTCAAATAGGGAATTACAACCATAGACAAGTAGGAATTAAATATTTCTAACTCCCCCCCTTAATGACTACTTGTCATGATGTTAATTCACAAAGTCTGGTTGTGTTCAAACATAACAAAGAATATGTCATAGTCCATATAAAGGAGCAACCATCCACCGGAATGCATGGGTACCAACTGCTGCAACCGCTAGTCCTGTAGGATGTCCTTCGCATACATGATTCTATTGACTATTATCACTGCATATATGCACCTACAAATCCACCACCATCGGGCGAATTGCATGTACAGAACCTCCAAAACAAAGAGAGATCAGTGCCTTTCTAAGCCAAATATTCATATCCAAATAACAATCGCTAACAGTTGTGTTGATTGCGCCTTTCGACGCAATTGTCAAATAGAAAAGTGCGTCGACCCTCTTATGCTCAGACACACCAATATCTGAGACCGTGAGCCAGGCGTTACTGCAGTCCACCTGCTCGACCGAGCACAAAGCTCTCGTGTACACGTGGCCACAAAGGCACTTTTAGCCACAAAGGCGATCCAGCCACAAAGGCTCTATATGTGGTTTCTGGCTCACCACCAACCAGCCACAAAGGCAATATATGTGGTTTCTAGCTCACCACAAACCATCACTTTACAGTGACAAAAGATGGTTTCAGGTTGACCATAAACCATTACAAAGTGGTTTTAAGATCACCACGAACTTTCAATGCCTTTACAAGGCTTACATTTCATACTTTAATATTTTGGAGTTTCTGGGTACATATAATGACCACTATAACAACCATCTAGACTTTCTTATAACATGCTAGGGAGTCTATTCCACAAAACTCACAAAAAACAAACTCTTACAGACTTGATTATCCATCCTCCTTTGCCGCTTATCATACCTTTGACTTCCACCGCTCAGGTGCTCAGCCTTGAGGAAATACAATGTAGCCACCAAGCACTATCTTTTGATGTCATTTTCATTGTCATGTCTTCCCATATCTGGTAATAAATCATTCCTGCAAATAGATTTGTCTATTGTTGGAATGGAAAATTCCAACATAGATTTACACTCGTGACACTAGTCTGCCAGGCTAAATGTCACAGCAATCTAATTCTTTTAACCAAATTTACATAAACGCATTTACATGTTAAGTTGACCGGTTCTCAACATGAAAACAGAATAACTTACGAAGACAATTTATTTCATCAAAGGAGATATGTTGAAACTTTTAGTTTTATCTTTTCCCAATATAGAAACATAATCACGTCAAGGCAACTCACTGTCCATCAAATAAATTCTGCATCGACATAATCTCACTTTTTGCACATTATCTACGTTCCGCACATCTGCTCTCAGAGGTCGGACACCGTGCACTACAAAAAGCGAGTTGTTGTCTCTCTAATGCCGTTGGTTGCACCAACAATGGCATATCAACCCACCTTAGCACACTTCGATCCACGACCTCTTCTCCATTCCAGGCCACGATCCTACCAAGGCTTCATCAAACGCTGCTAAACGCAGCAAACGACTCAAATCTAATCCTGAAGCAAATTATGTTAAGCTTGAAGCAAAAGGCACGAACGACAGGTGGCACTTTGAGCTCAACCTCATGACTGAATCCTAATTTTAGAAACAAAACACATCCTTCTTCCTCTATGCGTGCTTTGAAACCAGCTCCCCATAATTTTTAGAAAGCGGAAATTTTTTTTAACTCCATGAACCAACATTAATTACATCTAAACAGAATATCTGAGGCTTACGCTGGAATTTGCTCCATTAGCCCTCCCATATTAGCAGTATAAAGGAACAATACTTGGACCGTAACAAGAGGGGAGAACAATCAAGCAAGGCCGAACCCTGTCGAAGTCCAAGTCTCATAAAAACAAGTGGGAAGAAGGGAAATGTCAGCCAACCAAAGCAGAGACGATTGCATCGAATCTTCTCCAGTGTACCAGTCTTGGCTCCACGCACTGAGCAGAACATCTCATCTCAAAAATAGCACCGAATCCATCTCCAGCTAGCAGAAAGCCAAGCATGGTTAAGAGTAGTTTCCCGAAGATGATTCATCAAGGTTTCAATAGAATTCGTTCTGTCTGCAGCATTTGGGTGAAACTCAAGGCTGCGGAATACTCCAACACACAGCAACACATCACGTTTCGCAATCGATCCCAGCTACTTGACTTCATGCAGGCCGGCGGGGACCTTGAAGTAAAGCTGTCCACATTACAATTCCTCTTCTCTGTCGGTTCACCCGACTTCGCTCATCGATCCTTCGCCTGGCAACAAGAACTCGTGCAGCAGATCTTTATCTCCTTCATGCATCTTGACGAGTTATGATCTTCAGACTTTCAACAACATGTTCTTCCCATTTTATTGGTACGCTGGCTGCTTTTTAAAAAAATGTTTCACAGAATCGGCGATTCTCGGGGCCAATGCCATCTCCGAGAACACAGTGGCACAGATCGTTTCCCCTTGTGCAGTCGATATCAACTACGGCATCAAAGGATGGCAGTATTTGACAAAACCTTCCTCCACAGCGTAAAGATCTGACTGCACAAGCAGTAAATTTGAAGTTGCCTTTACTGGGAGAAACCGTGATCGTGATCTATACAACACCGCCCAATTCACACGCCATTTCCCAGCAGCCCCTCTGCCAGCTTGAACTCCTGGCAGACACACCGATCCATCATACTGCTAATCACGCTTCCGCTCCATGTCTTCGATCACCAGCACAGGAAATCTTCAAATATAATTCATTCCCTTCTAAAAACCGAGTCCAGGAATGAACATCTGGAGCCTTCCTCATCCATTAATGTTACCAAAAAAAAAAAACATGATCTTCACTCACGAATTATGATTTATCACAGAAGGGGAGAATACTATTACACCACTGAAGGCTGAAGAACGACTATAAGACGTGGCAATAACAATTTAATGTTACTGCCTCCCACGCACACTCTCTGCTTAAACGGATCATAGAAAGACTTGGAAGCTATTGTGCTACCGCATCGGTCACATCAGGCTCAGACGCACTATTGTCTGTTGGAGCAACATCAGATCTACGCCCTCTCGTCGACTATTGAAGGGTAAAACACGAACCCCGTGTGTTACAGTTCATGGCAAGAGTAGATGCGGTCCAATTAATGAGATTTACGCAGGCTCATATAATACGCAAATCAAACAGCAAGCAGTTCTCACCCACGTTCACGCTTTCAGCAAATACGTTGGCAGTGTTGGCAGCCTTCAGAACCTTGACTCCATTTCTTCACGGCTCCTCTCGATGGCAGCATTCCATCTGACAGCGCTTCTCTCATCCTGAATCCAGTTCTAGCCTTAGTGTGTTCAAGCAGCGATAGCACCTTCAGGCAGCTCAGCAATCACGGCCTCAACACAATCCGACAAATCCAACAAAATTTAATAAAACTAATACAAATACAATTATTTATTTTCCTATGCCCAGGAAGGGCCAAAGGCCCTTTCGGGCTTTGATACCAAGATAAAATATCACTCTGCAAACACTATTCAAATTCTATATTCAATCAAAGATGTTACATACATATTTATACAAGAAACAGTCTCAAGATAGGAAATCTATCTTGGACGTACAGTAATGTGGTTGAGAGATTCTCTCAACCACACACTAAACTAGAAAAAATATAGTTCTAGCTACTTCCTATTATGTAGGAACAAACTCCTCAAATAGGGAATTACAACCATAGACAAATAGGAATTAAATATTTCTAACTGAAAACAACAAAATAGATAATTGGAAAGTTAAAATTGATAAGTTATTCTTCAATTACAATACATTTAGGCAATTTTTTTAATGGAAAAGAATTATTTATTTTAAATTTCCTCAATTTCTATTATAATGGGAATGAACCTTTTCTCAAATTCTACATTCCAAAAAAAAAGTTTGCACCTGGAAAAATTTAATCTAGAATGTAAGCTAATTTGACCATGTGAACTATATCTTGTACATTCCAAGTTTAACATATTCACATTTGTGAATGTCCAAAAAAATTATGGCATTGGCACAAAATATATATATATAGTTAATATATTAACCACCACATAGTTACGAGTATAGACTCTTAATCTTGAATAACATTCTCCACCCCAACTTCCTCTACAAATAGCTCAAGTAAAAAGCGCTATGGTAGCATAAATTTAGAGACGTCGTACCTTCTTCTTTTTTAATGTATTTCTATCAAAATTTTCAAAAATTTTGATAGTTCAAGAGTGAACAAAATTCCCCATTAGTGATGCAAAAAATAAGCATAGTATACATTTGTCTTTGTCAAAAAAAACTAGGGATCTCACACCAAATATTCAAATGTGAAACAAGCCACTTAAAAAGGAAGATGAGATAGCTAAACTTGACATAAGACGCCACCAAAAAATAAGCACAACACCACATAATGTAATAAAACACTGAAAAAAACATAAAACTAGTCGAGCATGATAACGTCTTACCATTAGGTTATATATTATCACCATATATAAAAGTAATTGTGCAATGTTTTCCGTGCACGAATCATAGTGTTCGTTGGGGTCCATGATGACTTTGTGCAAGATTTAGCGTCCATAGATAATTAATCAAAGTATTAGTTTTATTTTGATTCATACCTCCACGAATAGAAACTTGTCAAACAATACAAGTTGGAAGGACAAGTGGTGCAAAGGTTATGGATGATGGGGTAGGCATTAATATCACTTTGTCCATTAGTACCTCTCTCAAACTTTTACAAGCAAGATGGACGATTGGTCATTTAAGGGCAATACAATGGAGTTTGGTAATGAAGGTGGTCATTTTATTGTACATGAATATTAGTGTTTGGTAAGGGATCTATGGCTTAGTTTCAAAGCCACCTTCTAGTCTACTATACTTCTCATTTAAAGGGATCTATGGCTTAGGTTCGTTTTGGTGTGTCTAGAGGGGTGGGGCTCAACGAGAGGTTTCAAGTTTTATTTCTATTGGATGCTCTCAACTTTACTATTTCTTGGGAACTTTTGGTGGTGTGGAATCAATAGTCTCTTGTAGATATTTGAGCAACGTAGAGAGCCATAAGCACGAAAATTAATGCATCCCCGGTTAAATTTCTAACTTGCGTTGGTTTTAGACGAGTGCCAAGAAAATTGAGGATCTCCAATTCGCTACTTTTCATCTCAATAATTACGTTGAAAGCGTTCTCTTTATGGGATTTTCGAATGCGATTTTTCGCTCGGCCAATGAGAACGCATTCTCATCGTTCTTACGGCCACTCAGAATTTGACAATTGTCGTCAGGTTATTTGCCACGCAGCCCACAAACTGGACCGTGCTGCTGTCAAGTCGCAGGTCCGCCTGTGCTCCACCACAATCTCTCTCACGTTCACAACAGCCGAACCCTCGCGCTCTTTAATTTTCAGTACTTTCAATATGAAAACTTGCAGGAAAGAAGGGTGGGTCCTCTATGAAGCCGAAGGCCAGCGGAGTAGAATTCATGGACGCCCATGGTCGGTTTTATCAAGTTTTTCTCAAAGGATCATCACGTTCCAGCGAGGTAATCGTCTCTTCAGGATCCATAGGCAGCCCCCAGGTACTGATGTTAAGCGGAATTGGCCCATCTCGACATCTCAGACAATTCAATATTCCTCTGGTCGTAAATTTGCCTTCAGTGGGGCAAGGGATTCAAGACAGCCCCCGCGCAACAATAACCTTGCAATCCCCTAAACCCCTGGAATTCTCGAGCATACAGGTAGTGGGTATTCTTAAGGGCTCTCACACTTACATCGAGTCCAGCAGTTTCGTCCAGCCGGCTTCCAGTGTAAATGGAAGCACATCTTCACAGCCCAAGTATGTATATGCTGGAAACATATTTGAGAAGCTGGCGTTTCCATTGTCGAGGGGAGAGCTGTGGCTACGCAGCAGGGATCCTCGAGACAACCCCTATGTTCGATACAACTATTATTCCCACCCTGTAGACCTTCAAAGATGCGTGCAAGGAGCGAGGATGATCGCGAAAGTACTGAATACAGAGTCTCTGAGGAAATTTGCATATACAACCAGAAGTGAGTCCTCTCATGGCGCGACCGCTAATGAATTTCGCTTCCTCGGGACAGAGTTGCCACAGAACACGCGAGACGTTGCAGCCATGACTCAGTTCTGCCGTGATACTGTGAACACGATGTGGCATTTCCATGGAGGATGTCACGTAGGGGCTGTGGTTAACCAGAACTATCAAGTGTATGGAGTTGATAGTCTCAGGATTGTGGATGGCTCAACGTTTAAAGACGGCCCTGGAACCAACCCACAGGCCACCACTATGATGCTCGGCAGGTAACTATTGCATTTATAATATTCTTAATAAATAAATATATGGTAACTATAATATTTTTACTGTTACATATTGATAAGTATATTCATATTTGTGCATGCAGATATATGGGAATGAAGATTCTTCAAGAAAGATCTTAGATTCTGAAGGAAGAGACATTTGCACTCCTTTATGTGATATTCATGTTGTTGCCTTGTTTAAGATTCTAGAAAGTTTTGTGTTTGATGCAAGTCTCGGAGAAAGTCCTTATGTTTTGGAAGATTGGGTGTTACTGTTTTCTCTTCAATCTTGATGTAATAAAAATTTTATTCTGTTTATTGGTTTTCAAATTTTTCATAAGCTATTGTTGCTGGTATATGAAATTTATCCTAATTGGTGTTCGTTTATAGGAAGAGATTGTTGCATTTAGTTTTTTCCATGTTTAGTAGAATGTTGTTGAAATTACATAAATGTTATATAATTTTATATAAATTATTATTTTAAAATTGATATATAAATTTATTTATTAAAATAATTTATTTATTAACTTTTTAATAATTACGCTGAAAGCGTTCTCTTTATGGGATTTTCGAATGCGATTTTTCGCTCGGCCAATGAGAACGCATTCTCATCGTTCTTACGACCACTCAGAATTTGACAGTTGTCGTCTGGGTATTTGCCACGCAGCCCACAAACTGGGCCGTGCTGCTGTCAAGTCGGAGGTCCGCCTGTGCTCCACCACAATCTCTCTCACGTTCACAACAACCGAACCCTCGCGCTCTTTAATTCCCATCTTCGTGCATCTCTCGAACAGGGGACGCACCAACTTTGACATCTCCTCTGTTCAAATATTCATGGACGCCTCCACTCTGGAAGGAGATAGAAACTGCAACGTGCACATCTTGCGCAGTTTCCTCGAATTCGGACAGGCAGACTGCGCATTCCTGTGCGTCTTTGAAGCTCTGGGCTTTGTACTCGAAGACGGGCAGAGATTCGATCACGCGCGCATCCAAACCCACGTTGAGGAGGCTCAAGGGATCCTCTCGCGCGAAGGAATATCCACGGCACCAAGAGTTGTTGGTCCGTGGAGACACAGAGATTCCTCGGTATTCCCTGCGGCACAAACCGGCGTAGATGCAGATCACGAAGACGAACAAAATGAGGGAAAAGAGAACCACGAAAGCGGCTAGCATGAAGATCCCGATCGTAGCATTTTCCGGGTTGTTGTCGGACGCCATTCGCTTCGGCGGGTAATTGATATTGCCGCCGAGTCCGTAAGGCGGATACAGGCCTCTGTAATTATGTTCGATATCGGTGGCCGGCACGCTGCCAGCCTGCCAGTCCGATTCTCAGTGTTGTAAGCCATGGCTGGTGCTGAATTTATGTCAGCTTCCGTTGGCGATAAAACCCTCTTACATTCCGCCGAAGATCACGGATGCAGAAGCGGAGTATATTGAAGAAAAAAGCATGGTGAGAATGCCTGGAATTAAAGAGCTGAAAGGGGGAATACCAAATGAAATAGAGGCAACATCGCCTAAATATGAAATGGGTGGATTGCTGAATGGATGCAGAGCGATCAGAATTTGAAGAGGAACTGTGAGTGTGAAAAACGGCAGATACAGATGAGGAGTTAGAATTCTCCTTCAGCGTCCTTATCACGATGCTTCATCTTTGTGGAGTTCATGAGTGTTTGGGGCCGTATGTGTGAGGGTTTCTTCACTTCTTAGAGGCCGTGCGATCATTGACCACGAAACATCAGAGAGGGCGAAGCTTATTTTTTTAGTCTATTCATCTATAAATGTAAACAAGAAACCAGGTGTGGGGATTACACGTCTGTGCAGAAAACCACATAATCAAACTTTAGAATTTTAAATTTTAAATATTTATATTTATTTTAATAAAAATATTTATTTTTAATTTTAATATTATTCATTTGTTATTTATGTAATTTTATTTTTATTTCATTTTATTTATTTGTTTGCTTATTTATTTATTTATTAATGTTTATTTTATTTTATTTCTATTTATTTATTTCTTATATTCTTGTTTTTGTAATTAAGAATTTAATTTTTATTTTATTTTATTTATTTATTTATTTTTATCTATTTTATTTTTAATTTTAATTATATCTTTATTTTATTTTATTTCTATTTATTTATTTATTTAATTAATTTTTATTTTATTTTTTTCTCTTTTTTTATTGGTTTTGAAATCTTTTCTTATAATAGCATGTAATTATTAAAAATAAAATAAATATATAAATTCAAAATTTAATTATTATTTAATTACTTTTAACATTTAATTTATTCGATAATAATAAAAAACAATTGAATGTCCTTTGAATAATGCACAAAGGCTATCTCTCTCTTTTATAAAGTGCTTGAATATTAATAGAAATCCTCCCCTTGTAAACTGTATTAAAAGGCAATATCCTCTCATTATATTTTGATGTTCGAACTTCTTAGACCATAACCCCAAGCAATAACAAGTATACGCCCTCCCGAAAGCCTGCATTCCATTGCTATGTTACTAGAGACGCCATGATAGCGAGTTCGGTTGATTTCAGTCCCTTGAGGCCATTTATTCTTCTCCCTCTGTTCTCCTAGGACGAGTTGGAGAAGAATTAACTCAACATCTGCCTTCTTTTCCCCCCTTGCATCATTGGGACGTCTCCTTTCAGCGTTCCTTTGCACCTCCCGGTGCAATTACTAGTATTATATTGTTGTCTAATCTTAATAGCCAAAGGACAAAAATAAATAAATTATCAACTCTTGTGGCACGTCAAAATTAATGGATAAATAAAATCGAAGTAGATTTCAATGTGTGGTATGAATTGGTTTTAAGTCTTACTATCAACTTTATTTTTCAAAGATTTTCATTGGGTCAATTAACGCAGCCTAAGAATGAAAAACAATTCAACAAATACATGGAGACCCGACAAATGAGAATGTAACATTGAAATTAACTACTCACATAGATATCGAGCAAGAAGCCCTTAGTAGCCATGCTTTCTTTCAACCATGCATTTTAATTATATGTTTTGAAAAATTGTTCCAATTCTAATTCAATTTATAAGGTTATATACCAACAAACATGTTAGTTATATTACAAATTTGTTTAGTTAATTAATAATGATTGAAATTTTGGAATTGTTTTATTAAAGAAATTTTAAGATAAAAAATAGATTTCAAAACAAACAAATAAAAATGTGTTGTTAAAATTCATTTTAAACAACTATAAAATTCAAGATGATGATGTCAATTATAAAGACAATGTTTAGATTTGGAGAGAATCAATAAACCCATTTTTTAATTATATTTCAACTTTTCATTTTATATCTTTACTCAAGTTTAAATTGTAGTCACTCATTGGATGCAAAATCTATATTACATACTTTTAATATACTTACCATGTGATAAACTAGAAACGCATAGAAAAACAAGTTTTTAAATTTTACATTCAACAAGTACATGTAGTAGATCTCATGGTGGGTATTTTAAAAGTACACAATGTGAGTATTCATTGGATGTTGAATTTAGAAACACATTTTTTCATACATATTCAATATATCTCATGATGAGTTTATTAAAATTATGTGGTATGTGTACTTGGTGATTGGAATTTAAAAATATTTTTTTATTAATTTATTTAAATTATGTATTTCTAGTTTATTACATGTTTATTTGAGTAAAATAAGTCAAAAATATGATAAAGAATGATGTTTTTTTCAAACAAAGGTAATTTAAACCTTAAAACTTATTATATATAAATTCATACATCTTATTTTATTATTTTCTTTAGTAAGCAATTTTTTTAGTTGGTAAATCGAAGTTTTTTATTCAAGTAAAAAAATTACAATGTTGATTATATTTTACCAAATTTGTTGGCCAATAGGTAATTACCAAAAAAGATTACACACTGCCAAAGATACTTTGCTATCCAGAAACGAAAAGGAACATAAGGCCAAAAAACCAAAAGAATCAATACACAACCAAGAGCCATTATGAATCATAGGAAGTTACCAGAGCAGGATTTTACAATCATGAGCCAGGTGACAATAGAGGTCAAAACTCGTAGAGAACATGTATTTCCATTTGTCTTGGTTGACCTTCCAAGTGATCCAACTTTTCTTGAATATGTTATATGATTTTCCCCTATTTTCTTTGGAGGTAATCATGAAGGAGATGATCACATTCTATTCATCATTCCTACCTCTATTAAGTCGTTCCAAAATCATTTTGAGGTGTTTGAGATGAAAACCAAGGTTTTCCTAACTAGGATCAAACTCATGAAGGCTAAGTGAGTTGAATGGGTGTGAAATTAGTAATGCATGTGTTGGTATGCATATCCAGTGTTCTAATGTGATTTATTATGTTGGTGGAGTACATTAAAGCTACAATCAAGAAAAAAATATCTTCACACGCAAACTGCAACTGCTAACTTTAGCTCTCCCTCGGCTATGTGACCTTAGCTTTGATACCAATTTGATGGAAAGGCAAAGGAGAAAAATACACAAATACACACGGGTGAAAATGCAAAGATGGGTAACACTTTTGTGAGAATTCGGGGCGGAAAATTTTTTTCCTCCATAGTTCGGCCGAACTCTTGTCATAGTTCGGTCGAACTTCGTTTGCCGTTTACAATGACGGCATACTAACGGAAATGGCAAACAGATTTTTCGCCTGAGTTTGGAAAACCGGCAAACAAAGTTCAACCAAACTCTTAGTTCAGCCGAACTAATATTTTATAAATATATCGCCCACAACCTGTCCCAGGTTTCTGTTCACATTTATCACGCGCTCATTTATGTCCCGTTGATTCTCATGCACTCAGTTATGTCCCGCTGATTCTCGCACGCTCGGTTCTGTCCCGTTGATTCGTTGTTGTCTTGTGTGCTCAGTTCTGTCCCGCTAATTCACCATTGTCTCGTCAGCTCATTTCTGTCCCGCTGATTCGCTGTTGTCCCGCGCACTCATTTGTGTCCCGCTAATTTGTTTTTGTCCCGCGCGCTCATTTCTATCCCGCTGATTCGCTGTTGTCCGCACGAATTAAGCTCATTTTTTGTTGCGCCGCGGGAGTTTTGTTGATTTGCGCCACGCTGAGGAGGTAAGATATTTCATATTTTAAATTTTTGTAAATTTTTCTTGTTGTTTTTTTTTTAATTTGGTTTTAATCTAATTTTTTGTTTCAGAGGTCTTGCACGATGTCTTCAAGGATCGTTGTCTTCAGCATCTTTAGGGATCGTTGTCTTCAGCGTCTTCAGCGTCCTCTGCTGCGACTTTCTAGGTACGTTTAACATTCTCCTTGTTATCCTGTAGGGAATTCATGCAGAAGAGAAATCATGTTCTGAACAAGTGTATTCTCCCTATCAACAACACTTGCTGATATATTCTTACTTGATACGACACTTAGCTTAGACCATTCATTTTTATTACCTTTAGAAGCAAGCCTACTTTAGGAATGAATATTGGTTGGACAGGTTCAAACCAGCTCAGTCTTCCCGTTGACTGTAAAACCTTTAGGCTACTTCATATATATTTATTATGAAATATCGCAATAAACCTCATTTTAGCAGGAATTTGGCCATTCAAACACACATCCATTAACCACCAACCGTCGAAACATGTATCGTATTATGAATGAATTACTAGATATCCAGCGAGAACACCATTACATATATCATTCCTCACCCATATAAATGAGAGAGGCCTGGTAAGGAACATGCAAAGAACCAATGAATCAGTCTAACTGTATACGTTTTTTTGGCTCTCTTCTTTTTGGAATTGTGTTGATAAGACTGTCAATTACTACAGCTTTTTAATAGAATTTAATAAGGATAAGACTGTCAATTACTACAACTTTGTAATAGAGTTTAATAAGGATAAGACTGTCTATTACTACTATCTCTTTAAACTGTCTCTGCTTTTTTTGGCTCTCTGCTTTATGTACAATGATTCATTCCATATTATTCATAGATCAAATTTAATTTAAATACAAGATTTATCATAATGTACAATGACTCATTCCATATTCATTTTTAGATTCAGGAGGAGCTTTTGAGAATGTTATGATAATGCCAATAAAGAATGAGCTAGAATCATCTTCAACATCTATTAATTAGATATGAAAATTTATAATACTACTATGTACATTTGAGAATATTTTGGAACATGTTTATATAAATTATATATACATATGTACTTTTTTTTCATAAATATTTTCATTAAAAAATGAACCGTTTAAATGATGAACCTAGTTAATGTTGCTTCTTCATGAAGAAGACTACTTGATCTTTAAATTTGAATTTGATGATGGTCCTTTTTTATGCTTCTTGACGACTTAAAATTATTGACACAATCATATGCTTCTTGTTACTCTTTTTATTTCTTCCTTATATTGTATTCTCCCCCTTAGATATTGTGTACTCTCCCACATAGATATTGCACTCAATTTCATAGGCTCTTATTTTGAAGTCAAATAAGTGACAATAATTTACAATAAGTATCCCTAATTTGTTTCTCACATATTCAAATGGTTCTCTAACAAGATAATTTACAAGACCTAGGGCGGAAACGTGAAGCTGGGTTACACTTTTGTGAGAATCGGGGGCCGAAAACTTTTTTCGGCAATAGTTCGGCCGAACTTATTATAAAGTTCAGCCGAACTGTTGATTCCGTTAAGATTGACGACACACAGACAGCGCGGGCCAACAGAATTTTTGCCGGAGATTGGAAAACCGGCAACCAAAGTTCGGCCGAACTTGTACCAAAAGTTCGGCCGAACTTGTACTTTTAAAATAGCTCAGCCAAACTAATTCCTATAAATAAATCGCGTGCGAACTGTTTTCTTTTGGCTGTTTCATTATTCCCAGCAATTTTCACTGCTCCCTTAGCACTGCTGCTGTTCGCGCGTTCCGGCTGCTCTGTTCAGCGTTGCTGCTCCCCTCGTCGGCCGAATTAAATCAACTGGTATGTTCCACGAAAACCACCACCATGTTTACCATAATAATTAACTGAATTTATGTTGCATGGTCATCTCTCCATAGTACTCCAACCTAAGTAATTTCTCAAGCACCAAATATGTTCTAGAAAGCCATCTTAAGCTCCAGTGTTTAAGCCTTTTTTCAATTTGCTATTAACCAAACCCAATATGCAACTTTATATGAGTTAGGCTTTAACTTGAATCCCAAATATTTCAGTCTCACATCAATCTCAGCTACATCAAAAGGAAAAGTACGTTGAAAAAGTGACATATCTTTAGCCTTTAGTCCAAAAAGAGATAACGTAGATTTTACTGTGTTAATCATCATACCTGTAGCAACTTTAATCTTTGCCTAGAGATGGATTTTGCCTATGTCGATGGTTTATTCTCTGTCCCCTTGGTTCTTTGGGGACTTTCATTATGTCGATAGACATGCCTACTATTCTCTTTAGTATGTTCCGATCCATCACCATACATGTTCATTTCCTGGGAATGTTAATTGGCGCTCTGCAGTATGGATATATTTCCTTGGACTCTGGTGTAGATGGATTTCTTGCTCCTTCATCTGCTCTGGTTTTGTTCTCTGTCATATTTTTCTTGGAACGATCTCATGATTGGCTCTGGAATTGGTCGCCGGTTATATGGTTTTGACATATGGCTTTGACTGTCATTTTTTTTTCTCTTTGGTTCGCTACAGGACTTTCCCTCTATCGTGCCTAGATGGCCTGACTCTTCTGTTGGATCTTTCTGGGTGACCATGTTCTGTTCTCTGTGATATTTTGGTTTGTAACTTATGTTTGCCTGCGTCATGGGCCACACTGTTTTTCTGACGACTTTTGGATGGATTTTCGCCTCTTCTTGGGTTCCTGTAGAGGGACCATGCTAGATATCCTTTCCTCTGTCATGGTATTTCCCTGTGCAGAGGGTAACTTCCATCCAGAGGACTATGAATTGTATGATGGACTGTTTTTTCTCGTTAATATTAAAACAACGTTTTTTTCTCTATTGAAAAAAACTTTAAAGAGAGCAAGTGCATCTTTGATGGTTGTGGCATCTCTTCTTGTACCATCAGAAAATCTGAGAATGTCGTCTACAAACAGTGCTATGAGAAGCGTAGTGTATTTATATGATCACAGTGCTATGAGAAGCGTAGTGTATTTATATAATCAATTTCTTTGATTAAGCTATCGTGCAATACAAAGTATATTTATACAGCAAAAGTTATTTAGAACTTTCATCTAGCCTCATTCATGCTGTGGTTTTGAACCACTATTTAAGCATTAGCACAACCCATCCCCTAGTTGCTTACCGCTAGACCACACTCCCATTGGCTAGTTTTGACCATATTTAAAGTTTAAACATCCCAACCCTGCATCTATACCAAGAGAAAAAAAACTTAGATGCAAACTTATGCATATCTAAAAGATTCAAAGTTGATATGAATTTATGCGTATCTGTGTATATGTGCTCTTTGCTTTAGCTGCCCTATTATTTCCTGGTATTGACAGGGCATGCATTTTACACCAGGTAGTTAAGAGTGACATACCTTTTTTAGTTTATCTTTATTGGGTGATAGGA
The DNA here is from genome assembly GCA_034641835.2 of Pinus albicaulis. Lineage (NCBI taxonomy): Eukaryota > Viridiplantae > Streptophyta > Pinopsida > Pinales > Pinaceae > Pinus > Pinus albicaulis. The sequence continues at coordinate 736,344,990 of CM076582.1, forward strand.
TTAAATTGGGTGATAGGATCTATAGGGACTTTTTTAATTTCAATTGGATAAAAGCTTTGTATAAATTTTAAACTATATGTTGTCGCCGAAAGCGGTCGCACTTATGCAAAGTTAGTCTCCGAATGGGCCTCAACCTATGTGTGGTCAAATTTTCCTCATTCACATGTAAACCATGATTATTTTTGGCAACAAATTTCCTCTAGTGTTAATTGAATTTTTAAGAGGTTTATAGTTCCCCGAGATGATTGGCCTTGAGTATATTATCTTCCCATTTTTAAATTTTCATTTCTTTCTTTCTTTCACTCATTCTATATGCACATCACACTATTTACTTGCATATTTTTAATGTTTTAATTGCATATATGGAAATTGTTTTCCCATATATGAAGTAGATTATAATAAATTTATGAAAGCTAAACTGAGATATAACATTCTAATGCTCAAGAATATACAGTTTAATTGTTGTTTTAATGCACTTAAGGGCAGTAGTTTCTGAGATTTAATTTAAACGAATTTTTCCTTGTTGAGTTTTGTTTAAAGTTTAAAATCAGCAAAAAGGAAAAGGATTTTTTTTTGGTGAATTTTGTTTAAAGTTTAAAATTGGTGAAATCTGTTTAAATTTTAAAATTTAGTAGATTTTATCAAAATTTAAGAGATTTATAATAATCATAAATTAAAGTCTAAATAGTTTAATTTGTAAAGTTTAAGTATTTAAAAGGTTTTCTAGATCTATTTATGTATTTGAAAATTCATTTAAATCATTAAAAAAAAAAAAAATTAGGAGAGAGAAAATGGAGAAAGTGAAAAAACTAAAATTTAGGAGAGACAAAATGAAGAAAAAAACTAAAATTTAGAACAGACAGAAAATGGAGAAAAAATAAAAATTTAGGACAGACAAAATGGAGAAAAAAACTAAAATTTAGGACAGACAAAAAATGGAGAAAAAACTAAAATTTAGGAGAGACACAAAATGGAGAAAAAAAATAAATTTTAGGACAGACAGAAAATGGAGAAAAAACTAAAATTTAGGACACAAAAAATGGAGAAAATTAAAAAATTAAAATTTAGGAGAGAGAAAATGGAGAAAATGAATATTTATTAGCAAGAAAGCGCATACATTTAAGGTATTACAAATCTATTGAGGAGTTGGAACAACTTCCTCATAAATAAGATTTGCATCTTAAATAAATCTCACAACTTGAGTGAGACACCATAATCTCAAAAAACATCTAATAATGCATTCTACAATACTCTATATTTCTTGATTAATTCCAAGTTCAAGTTCCTCTCTTAAAGGAGAAATGAATCAAAGAACAACATGAATAAGATACCTCTGTTGGTCTCAGTCTTAACTACACTTATAATGGTATATAAAATAACTTGATAACTAAGCTTTTATTTTGTCTTCTTGCTAAAGGGTCCATGCTTGTTCATTCGTTAGTGAAGCTTCATCTTCACCTTTCTTGTCCAGACACTTCAACTCTTAATCTCCTTTTCCTTGATCCTGATTTCATGCTAATATTATTTTTATTCAACATTTCTCTAGGTTCTTGGAACTTATACTTGTCCTTGATGTTTGCAATTTATTCAAGTTTTAATGCTTATTTCTAGCCGCCAATATCTCCACACTTAAAAACAATGTTATATTCCTAAAGAGAACCATATTAATTCTTGTCATCATGCTCATTCATGGAATTCACATGTTATTTTATGTGATGTCTGATTGAAACTTCTCAAAGTTTAGATATCTTGTTTTTGGTTTCTAATTATTACACATGTTACAATTTTAAAATTTAGGCTATAAAGTACCTCTTGCTTCTACGTGACATATGTGCTCTTTGCTTTAAATGCCTATTATTTCACAGTATTATTGAGGGCTTGAGATTATTCCCCGAGGTAGTTAAAAGTGACATACCTTTTTAGTTTTATCTTTATTGGGTGATAGAGGATCATGGGACTTTTTAATTTCAATTGGATGGCTTTGTATAAAATTTTAAACTATATGTTGTCGCCATGATCGCACTTATGCAAATTGATCTCCATGATCTCAAATGGGCCTCAACCTATGTGGTCAAATTTTTCCTCATTGTGTAAACCCCATGATTATTTTTTGGCAACAAATTTCACTAGTGTTAATTGAATTTTTTAAGAGGTTTATAGTTTTCTGAGATGATTGGCCTTATGTATATTATCTTCCCATTTAAATTTTCATTTCTTTCTCTCTTTCTACACTCATTCTACTTATGCCACCTAGTTACTTGCATATTTTTAATGTTTTAACTGGATATATGGAAATTTTTGTCCCATATATGAAGTAGATTATAATAAATTTATGAAATCTAAACTGAGATATAACATTCTAATGCTTGAATCTACAGTTTAATTGTTGTTTTAATGCACTTAAGGGCAGTAGTTTCTGAGATTTAATTTAAACGAATTTTTCCTTGTTGAATTTTGTTTAAAGTTTAAAATTGAGCAAAAAGGAAAAGGATTTTTCTTTGGTGAATTTTGTTTAAAGTTTACAATTGGTGAAATCTGTTTAAATTTTAAAATTTAGTAGATTTTATCAAAATTTAGTAGAGATTTATAATAATCATAAATTAAAGTCTAAATAGTTTAATTTGTAAAGTTTAATCATTTAAAAGGTTTTCTAGATCTATTTATGTATTTGAAAATTCAGTTAAATCATTAAAAAAAACAAAATTTAGGAGAGAGAAAATGGAGAAAATGAAAAAACTAAAATTTAGGAGAGACAAAATGGAGAAAAAAACTAAAATTTAGAACAGACAGAAAATGGAGAAAAAACTAAAAATCTAGGATAGACAAAATGGAGAAAAAAACTAAAATTTAGGATAGACAGAAAATGAAGAAAAAACTAAAATTTAGGAGAGACACAAAATGGAGAAAAAAACTAAAATTTAGGAGACAAAAAATGGAGAAAATGAAAAAACTAAAATTTAGGAGAGACAGAAAATGGAGAAAATGAACATTTATTAGCAATAAAGCACATACATTTAAGGTATTACAAATCTATTTAGGAGTTGGAACAACTTCCTCATAAATAAGATTTGCATCTTAAATAAATCTCACAACTTGAGTGAGACACCATAATCTCAAAAAACATCTAATAATTTGTTCTACAATAATGTCATATTTCTTCATTAATTAAGTTCAAGTTCCTCTCTTAAAGGAGAAATGAATCAAAGCACAACATGAATAAGATACCCCTATTGGAGAAATGAATCAAAGCAAAACATGAATAAGATACCTCTGTTGGTCTCAGTCTTAGCTACACTTATAATGGTATATAAAATAACTTGATAACTAAGCTTTCATTTTTTCTTCTTGCTAAAGGGTCCATGCTTGTTCATTTGTTAGTGAAGCTTCATCTCCACCTTTCTTGTCCAGACACTTCAACTCTTAATATCCTTTTTCTTGATCTTGATTGCATGCTAATATTCTTTGTATTCAACATTGCTCTAGGTTCTTGGAACTGATACTTTTCCTTGATGTTTGCAATTTATTCAAGTTTTATTTCTTATTTCTAGCCGCAAATATCTCCACACTTAAAAAAACAATGTTAGATTCAGAAAGAGAACCATAGTAATTCTTGTCATCATGCTCATTCATGGAATTCACATGTTATTTTATGTGATGTTTGATTGAAACTTCTCAAAGTTTAGATATCTTTATTTTTGGTTTCTAATGATTACACATATTACAATTTTTCCGTTAGGCTGTAAAGTACACCTTGCTTCTCTGTGTATATGTGCTCTTTGCTTTAGCTGCCCTATTATTTCCTGGTATTGACAGGGCATGCATTTTACACCAGTGGTTAAAGAGTGACATACCTTTTGGATTTATCTTCATTGGGTTATAGGATCCTTGGGGACTTTTTAATTTCAATTGGATAAAAACTTTGTATAAATTTTAAACTATATGTTGTCGCCGAAAACGGTCGCACCTATGCAAAGTTAGTCTCCAAATGGGCCTCAACCTATGTGGTCAATTTTTTCCTCATTGTGTAAACCCCATGATTGTTTTTTGGCAACAAATTTCACTAGTGTTAATTGAATTTTTTAAGAGGTTTATAGTTTTCTGAGCTGATTGGCCTTAGGTATATTATCTTTATTTAAGAAATTTTCATTTCTTTCTTTCTTTCTACACTCATTCTACTTATGCCACCTATTTACTTGCATATTTTTAATGTTTTAATTGCATATATGGAATTTTTTGTCCCATATATGAAGTAGATTATAATAAATTTATGAAAGCTAAACTGAGATATAACATTCTAATGCTTGAATATACAGTTTAATTGTTGTTTTAATGCACTTAAGGGCAATAGTTTCTGAGATTTAATTTAAACGAATTTTTCCTTGTTGAATTTTGTTTAAAGTTTAAAATCAGCAAAAAGGAAAAGGATTTTTCTTTGGTGAATTTTGTTTAAAGTTTAAAATTGGTGAATTCTGTTTAAATTTTAAAATTTGGTAGATTTTATCAAAATTTAGTAGAGATTTATAATAATCATAAATTAAAGTTTAAATAGTTTAATTTGTAAAGTTTAATTATTAAAAGGTTTTCTAGATCTATTTATGTATTTGAAAATTCATTTAAATCATTAAAAAAAGCAAAATTTAGGAGAGAGAAAATGGAGAAAATGAAAAAACTAAAATTTAGGAGAGACACAAAATGGAGAAAAAAACTAAAATTTAGAACAGACAGAAAATGGAGAAAAAACTAAAAATTTAGGACAGACAAAATGGAGAAAAAAACTAAAATTTAGGACAGACACAAAACGGAGAAAAAACTAAAATTTAGGAGAGACCCAAAATGGAGAAAAAAACTAAAATTTAGGAGACAGAAAATGGAGAAAATGAAAAAACTAAAATTTAGGAAAGACAGAAAATGGAGAAAATGAAGATTTATTAGCAAGAAAGCGCATACATTTAAGGTATTACAAATCTATTTAGGAGTTGGAACAACTTCCTCATAAATAAGATTTGCATCTTAAATAAATCTCACGACTTAGTGAGACACCATAATCTCAAAAAACACATCTAATAATACATTCTACAATACTCTATATTTCTTTATTAATTCCAAGTTCAAGTTCCTCTCTTTCAAGAAAATGAATCAAAGCACAACATGAATAAGATACCTATTGGAAGAAATGAATCAAAGCACAACATGAATAAGATACCTCTGTTGGTCTCAGTCTTAGCTACACTTATAATGGTATATAAAATAACTTGATAACTAAGCTTTCATTTTGTCTTCTTGCTAAAGCGTCCATGCTTGTTCATTTGCTAGTGAAGCTTCATCTCCACCTTTCTTGTCCAGACACTTCAACTCTTAATCTCCTTTTTCTTGATCTTGATTGCATGCTAATATTCTTTGTATTGAACATTGCTCTAGGTTCTTGGAACTGATACTTGTCCTTGATGTTTGCAATTTATTCAAGTTTTATTGCTTATTTCTAGCCGCAAATATCTCCACACTTAAAAAAACAATGTTAGATTCAGAAAGAGAACCATATTAATTCTTGTCATCATGCTCATTCATGGAATTCACATGTTATTTTATGTGATGTTTGATTGAAACTTCTCAAAGTTTAGATATCTTTATTTTTGGTTTATAATGATTACACATATTACAATTTTTCCGTTAGGCTGTAAAGTACACCTTGCTTCTCTGTGTATATGTGCTCTTTGCTTTAGCTGCCCTATTATTTCCTGGTATTGACAGGGCATGCATTTTACACCAGGTAGTTAAGAGTGACATACCTTTTTTAGTTTATCTTTATTGGGTGATAGGATCCTTAGGGACTTTTTAATTTCAATTGGATAAAAACTTTGTATAAATTTTAAACTATATGTTGTCGCCCAAAAAGCAGTCGCACTTATGCAAAGTTAGTCTCCAAATGAGCCTCAACCTATGTGGTCAAATTTTTCCTCATTTTGTAAACCCCATGATTATTTTTTGGCAACAAATTTCACTCTAGTGTTAATTGAATTTTTTAAGAGGTTTATAGTTTTCTGAGATGATTGGCCTTAGGTATATTATCTTCCCATTTAAATTTCCATTTCTTTCTTTCTTTCTACACTCATTCTACTTATGCCACCTATTTACTTGCATATTTTTAATGTTTTAATTGCATATATGGAAATTTTTGTCCCATAAATGAAGTAGATTATAATAAATTTATGAAAGCTAAACTGAGATATAACATTCTAATGCTTGAATCTACAGCTTAATTGTTGTTTTAATGCCTTAAGGGCAGTAGTTTCTGAGATTTAATTTAAACAAATTTTTCCTTGTTGAATTTTGTTTAAAGTTTAAAATTGAGCAAAAAGGAAAAGGATTTTTCTTTGGTGAATTTTTTTTAAAGTTTAAAATTGGTGAAATCTGTTTAAATTTTAAAATTTAGTAGATTTTATCAAAATTTAGTAGAGATTTATAATAATCATAAATTAAAGTCTAAATAGTTTAATTTGTAAAGTTTAAGTATTTCAAAGGTTTTCTAGATCTATTTATGTATTTGAAAATTCATTTAAATCGTTAAAAAAACAAAATTTAGGAGAGAGAAAATGGAGAAAATGAAAAAACTAAAATTTAGGAGAGACACAAAATGGAGAAAAAAACTAAAATTTAGAACAGACAGAAAATGGAGAAAAAACTAAAAATTTATGACAGACAAAATGGAGAAAAAAACTAAAATTTAGGACAGACACAAAACGGAGAAAAAACTAAAATTTAGGAGAGACACAAAATGGAGAAAAAAACTAAAATTTATGAGACAAAAAATGGAGAAAATGAAAAAACTAAAATTTAGGAAAGACAGAAAATGGAGAAAATGAAGATTTATTAGCAAGAAAGCGCATACATTTAAGGTATTACAAATCTATTTAGGAGTTGGAACAACTTCCTCATAAATAAGATTTGCATCTTAAATAAATCTCACAACTTGAGCGAGACACCATAATCTCAAAAAACATCTAATAATACATTCTACAATACTCTATATTTCTTCATTAATTCCAAGTTCAAGTTCCTCTCTTAAAGGAGAAATGAATCAAAGCACAACATGAATAAGATACCCCTATTGGAGAAATGAATCAAAGCACAACATGAATAAGATACCTCTGTTGGTCTCAATCTTAGCTACACTTATAATGGTATATAAAATAACTTGATAACTAAGCTTTCATTTTGTCTTCTTGCTAAAGGGTCCATGCTTGTTCATTTGTTAGTGAAGCTTCATCTCCACCTTTCTTGTCCAGAAACTTCAACTCTTAATCTCCTTTTTCTTGATCTTGATTGCATGCTAATATTCTTTGTATTCAACATTGCTCTAGGTTCTTGGAACTGATACTTGTCCTTGATGTTTGCAATTTATTCAAGTTTTATTGCTTATTTCTAGTCGCACATATCTCCACACTTAAAAAAACAATGTTAGATTCGGAAAGAGAACCATATTAATTCTTGTCATCATGCTCATTCATGGAATTCACATGTTATTTTATGTGATGTTTGATTGAAACTTCTCAAAGTTTAGATATCTTTATTTTTGGTTTCTAATGATTACACATATTACAATTTTTCCGTTAGGCTGTAAAGTAAACCTTGCTTCTCTGTGTATATGTGTTCTTTGCTTTAGCTATTATTTCCTGGTATTGACAGGGCATGCATTTTACACCAGGTAGTTAAGAGTGACATACCTTTTTTAGTTTATCTTTATTGGGTGATAGGATCCTTAGAGACTTTTTAATTTCAATTGGATAAAAACTTTGTATAAATTTTAAACTATATGTTGTCGCCCGAAAAGCAGTCGCACTTATGCAAAGTTAGTCTCCAAATGAGCCTCAACCTATGTGGTCAAATTTTTCCTCATTGTGTAAACCCCATGATTATATTTTGGCAACAAATTTCACTCTAGTGTTAATTGAATTTTTTAAGAGGTTTATAGTTTTCTGAGATGATTGGCCTTAGGTATATTATCTTCCCATTTAAATTTTCATTTCTTTCTTTCTTTCTACACTCATTCTACTTATGCCACCTATTTACTTGCATATTTTTAATGTTTTAATTGCATATATGGAAATTGTTTTCCCATATATGAAGCAGATTATAATAAATTTATGAAAGCTAAACTGAGATATAACATTCTAATGCTCAAGAATATACAGTTTAATTGTTGTTTTAATGCACTCAAGGGCAGTAGTTTTTGAGATTTAATTTAAACGAATTTTTCCTTGTTGAATTTTGTTTAAAGTTTAAAATCAGAAAAAAGGAAAAGGATTTTTCTTTGGTGAATTTTGTTTAAAGTTTAAAATTGGTGAAATCTGTTTAAATTTTAAAATTTAGTAGATTTTATCAAAATTTAGTAGAGATTTATAATAATCATAAATTAAAGTCTAAATAGTTTAATTTGTAAATTTTAAGTATTTAAAAGGTTTTCTAGATCTATTTATGTATTTGAAAATTCATTTAAATCATTAAAAAAAACAAAATTTAGGAGAGAGAAAATGGAGAAAATGAAAAAACTAAAATTTAGGATAGACACAAAATGGAGAAAAAAACTAAAATTTAGAACAGACAGAAAATGGAGAAAAAACTAAAAATTTAGGACAGACAAAATGGAGAAAAAAACTAAAATTTAGGACAGACAAAATGGAGAAAAAAACTAAAATTTAGGACAGACACAAAACGGATAAAAAACTAAAATTTAGGAGAGACACAAAATGGAGAAAAAAACTAAAATTTAGGAGACAAAAAATGGAGAAAATGAAAAAACTAAAATTTAGGAGAGACAGAAAATGGAGAAAATGAACACTTATTAGCAAGAAAGCGCATACATTTAAGGTATTACAAATCTATTTAGGAGTTGGAACAACTTCCTCATAAATAAGATTTGCATCTTAAATAAATCTCACAACTTGAGTGAGACACCATAATCTCAAAAAACATCTAATAATACATTCTACAATACTCTATATTTCTTCATGAATTCCAAGTTCAAGTTCCTCTCTTAAAGGAGAAATGAATCAAAGCACAACATGAATAAGATACCCTTATTGGAGAAATGAATCAAAGCACAACATGAATAAGATACCTATGTTGGTCTCAGTCTTAGCTACACTTATGGTATATGAAATAACTTGATAACTAAGCTTTCATTTTCTCTTCTTGCTAAAGGGTCCATGCTTGTTCATTTGTTAGTGAAGCTTCATCTCCACCTTTCTTGTCCAGACACTTCAACTCTTAATCTCCTTTTTCTTGATCTTGATTGCATGCTAATATTCTTTGTATTCAACATTGCTCTAGGTTCTTGGAACTGATACTTGTCCTTGATGTTTGCAATTTATTCAAGTTTTATTGCTTATTTCTAGCCGCACATATCTCCACACTTAAAAAAAACAATGTTAGATTCAGAAAGAGAACCATATTAATTATTTTCATCATGCTCATTCATGCAATTCACATGTTATTTTATGTGATGTTTGATTGAAACTTCTCAAAGTTTAGATATCTTGTTTTTTGTAAATTTCTACATGAATTCATGTGTTGTGTATTGTTAATTCTTGGTAATATGGTAATTGACATACCATTTAATTACATACTATATTTTTTTGAAACTAATGCTCACTATAATTCCATTTTTTTACTATCTTGCCTCCCATAATTAGGTATAATGTCATTTCCTTTGCCAAATCTCTTGTGCCATGGGCCTAGTAGTTTTGTGGATTATGTCATATCCGAAACCCCTATTTCTAACCAAATAGTAACTTTTTACCTCTTAAATGGCCATGGCCTAACTTTGATCATATATCATTAACCTTAACTCTAAACTTTGTTATGCAAAAAAACCCCATGCAAGAGAATTGTGTGAATGGAAGGCACCTACTTTTCGATAAAATTCAAATTGATATTTTCTAAAAGGATTTAAATAGAGAAATACATCTCCTAACCTATAAGGATAATAGAAAAAACTTTTATCATAAATTTACTGTACAACCATATCTACTTTCATGAACAAGTTCTCTATTGAAGTCTCATGTAAATGAAAAATGAAGCAATGAACCTTGCTATGATAATGATTGTAAAATTGCTAGAAAAGAAATAAGGGATGCCATTAACGAACTTTAAATATTGATAAAATATTTATACATACAAAGCTCGTATTAAAAAGAAGAAAATGTACTATATAAATAAAAAGCAAGAGAAATTGTTGCACCTATCTAAGCCAAATCCCGAGGAACTTTAGAGGAAAGTTCTAATTTGTAATACTAAAGGAAATAATTTGATTTCCTTAAAGCATTTAAATTCCTAACTTAAAAAATTGTATGAATATGCAAACACCATTGACACTATGTTTAGAATGCTCTGGAATAGAAGTCAAAATATTTCATTTGGAAGACATTAGGTTTTGGATTAAGTGATTTGTAAATGGGAAATATAAATACATTAAATGCTATCAACTTGAATTTTATTAAAGAGGATCTATTTTCATCCCTCACATACATAAACTCTTCAATTTGGTAGTGAAGCAAGGCTTTCTTAACCCTAGACACAAAGCTTCATTACACCTATATTTAAAAGTGGGGATAAAAAAATTCCTTCTAATTGTGTGAACATGATGATTAGCCACATTTTAGCTGAGTTGTACGAATTTATTTTGGAAAAAAATATTAGTCTATGGTTAGAAAGTCATGATAAAAAAATTAAATGCCAAGCCAAATTTAAGATATGTCATTCCACTATGAACCACTGTTACACAACATTTTGTCACTGTCCCTGCAATCCCCACCTCGCTCATTGGAGGGTCATTTCTGTGATCCCTTTACATGAGAGAAATATTCCTTTTGTTGAAAATTCCTCGAGCAGAGATTCATTGAATTGAGAGGTTCATTGAATTGAGAGATAATTTTTCATATAGTTGCAGTAGGGTGTTACTAACAAAGATTCTATCACACCATCTAAATTTCACACTGCTAACCAATTGACTAAATAACAAATAATAAAATTAATGCATTAATAAAATAAACTAGACTCATATTTTTTCTCTTAATGCACCAACATTATCTTAGGCTAGGGTTTTGGAGATAGGCGTGTGTGTAAAATGCTCCAAGACCATAAAAAAAACTTATCAAAATGAGCTAAGGAGTGAAAAATCCTTCATCATCCCACCATCAAAACCGGTGTGCTCCAAACACCCGTGTAAGTGAGGGTTAGGCTTAGGTCAAAGTATGATCAATTCTTCTCAAGGCTACCATACTCATGTCAGGTAATATCATGTTTTTGGATGACTACTCAAAAGCCGAAGACTCAACCTCCCCTGTGGGACTTAGGTAACCTTAGTGGCCGTTCTTAGGAAAACACCCTATAGTTGGTGGATGGGGCAATAACCATCCCTCTACCTTACCTCACCCTAGACAACTCTGTTTGCAGAGTTGAGATCTTATAAGAAAGAAGTCTTTTGGAAGACCATCTAAGACATAATACTAGGATTTGTATTCATGTGTGACTACCTTCTAAGACTTTTCTAGTGCATGTTGTTTGGTTTGAGTAAGTGGTTTGGCCTTATGGGTGTTTGTACTAACCTGTTTTGGTTTATATACATTTATTCACCCTAGCTGAACCCAATAACTGTCAGTCATGTCGAATTTATAGTTTTCCTCTTGAACAAGGTGGAATTTTATCTCTTGCTCGGATAGATCTTGTCACTACCCAAGACTTAGACAAAAATATAATTATGGATTCTATACCTAGTCCTCCTTGTAGTGATTTGGTTTCCATCGAAACATTGGTGAAAAATTATGGCTCTCTTGTAAATCCACCTTTGACTGATCCATTAGAACTATAGTTACTGTGGCTAAACCCATACAATACTACACCTACTTACACTTACATTCCTATTTTACCAATGAAGGATGTTAGTTCCTATTTTCCCTTTGCATTTGAAGTTTTTGTTGATATGTCATCATTGCCACCATTAAACGTGGTAGGAGCTACACCTCAATTGACACCTCTCACATATTCTTGGGACATTTGACTGATATCTTATATGGATATTACAAATTTTCCTAGTGTTCCTATGCCTACTTCTTTATCTTCACCATCTATGGTAGTTAACTCTAGTTATCCTATAGGATCAATTATTTTTACTCCAAGTTTTTCCTAACCTACTATTCCTAATCCTTAGAATTAATATATGGGGGGACCTCACTGTTGTTCAAGGTGATCATCCTCCTATATCATATTTAGTCAAATTCATAATCCTTTCTTATCCTCCATTTTTCTTTCAAATTTGGAGAAGTTAACTAATGATCCCATTCATCATGATCCTTGGTGGCCACCCATACCTTCCAATTTGCCTTCCAATATCCCCAAATTTGAAGGGAATTCTAGAGAAAATCCATTAATGTGCATTACCACCTATCATCTGTGGTGGTCATAAAATTATTTCGTGGATGATTCCATTAAACTACATCTGTTCTAATGCACCTTAATTGGAGATGATGCTAAATGTATATTGAATTAGACAAAAAATATTACATTAATTTTTCGTCATTAGCTCAAACTCCTTTAACTCATTTTTAGTTACCGATGAGGTATGGCATCGATTTTGATCTCTTTTCTAATTTAAAACAAGATGATGCCATACTGATTTCTAATCACATCCATGACTTGTGATGTCACAAGGGGTTAATACAAACCAAACTCCCTGATGATATCTTATGTAAATGGTTCATTCGATCATTATGTCCTTAGATAGTCAAGGATGTGTCCATGTTGAGGGATGTTGTTGAGGAACAAGCCATATTTGCTTCTCAAAAACTTTATTTGATATATTCTTAAAAAACCAAGTACAAATTGTAGTAATCCTAGAATCATGCTTTACATAAGGTAAAATTGGGGAACTCATGACTTGTACTATAGATAAAAAAAACATTTACCCTTACCAAAAAATAGATGATAAAAATTGACAAACTACATAAGCTTAAGCTTAAGGGGATATAATCCTTCTTGCCTTCCATATAGATTTAATGATTTTACTCTCAGGTACTGTAACCTCTACAAAGGTTCGACCTTGAAACATATGTTTTCCTTAGGTTTCTCCACTGGTTCTATGTCTGACTTGGATAACCTACAACAACATCCTTCGTTTCATTTTTTATATCCCCTCTTGGATAACCATAATATCTTGAAATGGAGCTAGCCAACTCAAATATAGTATTGCAAATCCCTGGCTAAGTTAGATGAGGATTACATATGGCCTTCAATGAGCATTTGGACTCTTTAGATATATATCTAAAGAGTCCAAAAGCTCATTCAAGACCATATGTAATACATAGCCTCCTCTTTTAATATATAAAAATTTAATCCATGTGCTTAACCTTAACATTGACACAAATGGAATACAATTTTACTCACTGCTTTATGATAGAAAAATATGCAGATGAATATTGCCCACATATCCAAAGTCAAAAGGGATAGATTAAAAAGGGATGCTCCGGTCATCTATAAAAGATAAATTAAAGAATCATGACATATTAAAGTAATGTAAATTAGATATGCGTACCAATTATGTTCATATAACACAACAAATAGATGATTCAATACAAATGTCACATAGAAGTCATATTTATCTCATGGGCCTTCAATTTAAATTATATATCTAGCATAATACATTAAGCTATAGGAGATAAATCAAAGAAGCATTTGAATGTAAATTAAAAATGTGTAATAATTATTTCCTCATTTAATATGTACAATATGTTTGGTTGAATCCACATGAAAAACAAGACTCCCAACCGTGAGAAGAGGAAATTACATCCTATTTCTCCCCCTAGCACAATTACCAGTACAGTTAGAATTTAACAGCCCCAAACTGGATTTTACTCTCAGGTACTGGAACCTCTACAAAGGTTTGACCTGGAAACATAGGTTTTCCTTAGGTTTCTCCACAGGTTCTATATTCGACTTGGATAACCTACAACAACATCCTTCTTTTCATTTTTTATATCCCCTCTTGGATAACCATAATATCTTGAAATGGAGCTAGCCAACTCAAATATAGTATTGCAAATCCCTGGCTAAGTTAGATGAGGATTACATATGGTTTTGAATGAGCATTTGGACTCTTTAGATATGCGCACCAATTATGTTCATATAACACAACAAATAGATGATTCAATACAAATGTCACATAGAAGTCATATTTATCTCATGGGCCTTCAACTTAAATTATATATCTAGCATTACATTAAGCTATAGGAGATAAATCAAAGAAACATTTGAATGTAAATTAAACTTGTGTAATAATTATATGTCCTTTCTAGTTCAATAAATAGATAATAATTTGGCTCAACTATGCCTTGTACTCAACTATGCCTTGTACATGTTTTCCTTTAAACCTTTACTTTCATATAGCACATTTTCATCAAAAATTTTATTTGTCAATTTTTTATTATATATTATGTTTTTTAATTAATTAATAACGGCCATTATTACTGAAAGGGATTTTACAAATTTATCTTTTATAAAATGAATTATGGGGGGCATATTGAGATGGTTATCTCACTTTTACTGATTCTTCTAATATTCCTAGAATTTTATGAAAGAAAATATGAATTTGAAATGTTTGTATAAATTTAATGAGGATACATGAGTTGATTTGGAGAAGACCATCATCACTTATGTCTAGATTGAGACAGGGCATCATCACAATAAAAAACCAAGTACAAATTGTAGTAATCCTAGAATCATGCTTGTAGTAATCCTAAAATTGGGGAACTCATGACTTGTACTATAGATAAAAAACATTTACCCTTACCAAAAAATATATGATAAAAATTGACAAACTACATAAGTTTAAGCTTAAGGGTTTGATTGGAAAGAAAAATAGGAGGGCAGAAATGTAAGAAATATAAAACATAATGAAACACAATGTAAGAAATAGAGAACATAATGAAACAAACACATACATATATCTCTAGACATTTGTAACCTAAGAGAGAAACCTGTGAGGAAATGTGTGAAGTTGGTATTACACACCCAATTGGACAACCTCAAGGAGAAAACATTTCTCCCACTTTATTTGTTGGCATAACCTAGTAAGTGTTATTCACTAGCATGTATTTTGTAAAGGCCTTTCAACCTAGTTCCCATTCAACTCCATCCACCCGGTTGTAGAGGATTCCAAGCCTAATTTCATAAAAAGTAAGTTGGGGATGATCACATTGACTTGCTTGATGACATGTCTATGAAGATTAACTACCTTGAACTATTTTTTTGCGTAGGGAAAGAGACACATTCCCATGTCTGAGCATGAAAACGTTCTTTGATATTGTTAATGCCTCTAGTGTTTGCTTCTACAAGTTCTATAGGCAGAGTCTGTAAAGGGCCAGGTAGCCTCTGGATCTCATCTTTTATGAAAGGTGACATATCTAGTAAATGCCCCTGCAGTCAATCTCTGGAATGGATCTAAATAGAAGTTCTTCATTTTAATATCCGTAAAACACAACAACTTTAAAGTAAACTATGTACATGTGTCATTTCTCCCACAAACTAAAGTGTATAAGTAGTAAATTTTATACCAAGTGTGCTCCCACCATGTAAAGCACAATTTGGTGAATTTATCATTTTTATAATATATTTTTCGATTAAATTTTGTTTCACACATGATCAATTATTGCTTTGAAAGTTGTGTTCTACATAATTTGTGTACACTAAATTAAAAATTGATTTTTTGAAATCTATTTTGTGAATGTCGACCAATAGATATATATCATGGAGGATGAAAGGCGAAGATCGGCCGAATCCCATATGGAGGTTCAGGGATCGGAGGATGTTCACGGTATTTAAATATAATCTTAAATCTCCATACATGTGTGTACATATGGAATTGATTTTTTTATTAACTTTGTGAGTGAAATTAGTTGTTAATAAGTTTCATATTTTTAATTTTTAGGAGGCAAGAGGAGAAGGGTTTCTACTCCATGGAGCGTGGCAAGGTTCTTCTTGGTGAGGTATGGGTGTGGTAGCGAGGTTGCGAGAAGGGGGTGATATTTATTCCCCCGAAGGCCAATCAACGATTGCTGGTTCTCAACAGGGTCACTGTGGGTCTGGTTCTCAGCAGCGTCATTCTGGGGTTGGTTCTCAGCAGGGTCATGTTGGAGATGATGTTAACCAACAACATCAAGGTTGCCATCAATTTCAATATTTTTTCATTAAATTTGTACAACTTTTTTTACACGTGTTTTTTCTAATATACGAAATTTTATATATATTTATGCAGAGGCTAAAAATGTTCGAGCCAGTGATCAAAATAGACACAGGGCAGCGCGCTACATTGAAGAAGAAGGTTGTCAACCCAGCACAACTTATCCGACTGAGATTACTGATATACCATGAGAAACGAACATGGCGGAATGCACTTTACAAAGGTGTCAAAGCCTTCATGCAAAATTGCAAAGAGATCTCGAGGCTTTGTCTCTACCTGCTAAGAGTAGACAAAGCCTCGAAATAGTTACACATTCATTGAGTGAAATGGTAAAAGTGTACAAAAATTTGGGGCCAACGACTGATTCGTTTGTAGAACTGATGAGAAAGAGAAAAGAAACAGTGATAGGTCCCAATAAATGGCAGGACATAAAACAAAAAGTTTCAAGAGCAGATGCTAAGTCAATGTTTAATTATAAGGAAGGGCCAAAAAGAAAAATGTTGAAGGTGCAGTATTTCAAGCACCCAGAAAAAGCTGCTTATTTGTATGATCGACATCTTGCGGCCTTTGGAAGGCTTCCATGGAACGATGAGGTTCCTGTTTATTTTGCACAAATTTTTTATGCAGAATTTTTTTTGGGTATGAAACCCGACTATAATGACCTTCCTTCAGAATTTTTTGGCCCGGGAAGAGGTTGATTATGTCAACGTAAGGGTGCTAAGCGATATGTGGAGTTGCCTCGCCCTGAGCCGCCATTGGTGAGTCGACCGTTTCGAGTCAAAACTCTGCGATCAGAGTTGGATGCGACTTCCCAAATAAGTCGAGAAGCAAGAGATGTTATGATCGACAATGTTCAGAGCGGATTGAGTGGAGTCGATCTTTGTTTAAATCGACAAAGAGCACGTGAAAATGCACGTGCCAATTTTTTTTATCGTACAGATGAGGAGATTTACAACATGGATGTTGAAGATCTCCGAACATATGCAATAAATTGTCGCAATGGTCTGCAAGACCTAATTTTTCATGAGGAAGAGGGCACCGGAACGGTATGTGTTAGTGACCTTAGGGTTTGAAATTATTTTTACATATACATGTATACAATTTGTAATAAATACATGTGTATGTACATGTATACATTTATTTGTATGTGTACATTAATCTAATTTAATGTATGATTATATGTTAAAACACCATTTGCAGTTCTCAGGCATGATGCGTGATGAAAATGTTAATATTACGTTCGGGACTTCCGGTTCAAACGATGGAGATGGGCTTGACCATCATGATATGTTGGCACATGTATGTTAGTGTTTTTTAAGTGACTCTAAAATAAATAATTGTTGCCACACATGTACATGTATGTATATATATATATATATATATAATTTGATAAAATGTTTTAACAGGTACCGATTCCGTCTGATGTTTTTGGGATGGCAGTACCTTCTTCTTCCTTAGGAGATATACCTTCTACTTCATTGGGAGATGAGCCACGAGTATGGACAATTTTTCACAAGTTTAAAATTTATGTTTAAAAGTTATATATATATATATATATATATATAGAGAGAGATATATATATATATATATATATTCTACGTCAAAAAGTTCCATTAAAAATTGAGATATATATTTTGAGTTATTTAAAATTTTTTGAATTTAGGTTCCTATAGAAGATTTTTTTAATCCGGGGACTCTAGCGACGGAGATAGGAACATCCACAGCATTTGAACAAGTTGTCTTTAGTTATTTTTTTTAATATTATTGAAAATAAGTTTATATATGTACACGTGCATTTTCATTTGAAAGTTTTTAATTTATATAAATTATTTATATATATATACATACATACATATATATATATATATATATATATATATATATATATATTTATATTTATATTTATATTTAACTGTACATGTATATTGTACAGTTTACCACTGCAGATGTTTCTATGGCAGAACCTGTTCATCAAATGGAGAGGGAACCTTCCGAGGTATTGCATGATTTTTTTGTTAAATATTTTGTTTTTTACATGAAGTTCTAGATATATATATTCTCATTCATTTTTAAAACTTCAAATTTTAATGTTCAAGTACATGTGCATTGTGTATGTAGGTTTCCTATTCACAGGACAGGGCACAGACTGAGACTCAGACGCTAGATCCTTCATTTGATGGACATCATTTACAGTAGATTTGATTTTAAAATTTTGATGGTTTTAAAATTTGTTAAACTTGATACAGTTTGATACTCAAGTGAGATTTACAATTTTTGGACATATTTTATTACATTGTTATTATATAATTTGTTTTATTTAATTTTTGGATGGTTTTAGTACTTTTGGCATGTGAATGTGAAGTAATGTTGTCATCTGAACTACATTTGGCATGTGATATTTAATTTTAAATGTTTTTGTTGGATAGTTGAATTATAATTGGCATGGCATGTGAAGTTTTTAAAACTCAAGTTTTGGATGGTTTCAATCTACATTTTGCATGTGATATTTAATGAACTTTAAATGTTTAATGTTTTAATGTTGCACGATATATAATCAAAAGGGTTTTAAAACTTAAATTTTTGGATGGTTTCAATCTACAACTTAAAGTTTTTGATGGTTTCAACCTACATTTGCACATGTGGTAAATTGAAATGTTACTTGTAATAAGACAATCCCCATTGATTTCATTGTATATGTTGATTTTTGATTTGATATAATTGTATACATGATGGTACATTACTTGTAAATTCATTGGATTAATAGTGTTCATTGATTTCTATGTAAGCGCAAAAAATTATTGACAATGTAGAACGATTTTTGTGTTATAATAATTAAACCTAATAATATTGGAGAGCAAGAGAGATAAGGTATGGTGTTTACTACAAGAGTTCGAGCTAAATATTTAAATGGTTTATATGATTTATGATTTTTACTCTCTTTTTAATATAATCGATACGGAAATTTTATTTGATCATTTTATTTGATCAATTTCCATTATTAAAGTTATTCTACAATATTTATCATCTCAACAAATTGAGGTAACTAAGAAAATTTAAAATTAAAATGACTTGATAAATCTCAAACATATTTAGCATATTTAAAATGGTTTATCGATAGTTTTTCCTTGGTTGCACACGACTGAAACCAAACTAGATCCATCTTAACTACGGATCTATCAAGCGCCGAGAGGGATCAAATCTCTCGAGGTGCAAACCTTTCCTCAAGTTTTGCACTCAAAAAAGAGGTTTGCACCTCTAGATATTTTATCCCTCTCGGCGCTTGATAGATCCATAGTTATGATGGATCTAGGAAAATAACTTTCTAAAAATAAGGGAAAAGCAGCATAGGGAACAATTAGGAGTAGATTTAGGGCATAGGGAACAATTAGGAGTAAATTTAGGAACATGTGATAGTTGGGTGAGATAAAAACATATTTTAATAAAATAATGGGAATTTGTAGGAGAGACAAATAGTGGATCATATGACATGTATTTTGGTGAATAATCAAATTTATGGAATTAAACAATTAATTATTTTTGTATGTGAAAACAAGATTCACACCTAATCCTCACCTAAATGACTAAATTAAACACATTATTATTAAGGGGACGAGGAGCTTTCTAGGTTTTGAGCTCCCCATTGTTAGATGAGTGTCGTAATGGCATTCCATGTATTTTTGTGAGAACTTATGATATTGTGATATTCTAATTACGAAATAGTGATCTTGAGTACACTCTGGATAATGTAGTAGATTGGAACTTTTTGATAAAGGGAGATTAGGGATGTGACCAAATTCCTATCAGTGAAAAAAAATTTCTTCACCTTCCTATAACTCCATTGTAGCTTTGGGGGCCAAAGGTAAGAAGAGTACCTTGGAATTTCTTGGGTGAAAAACCAAGTAGGTCACCAACTTTGGTCTAGTGCATTGGAATTCATTAAAGAATTGGTCATTGGCACTGCTTCAAGCTAGGAGTGAGCATCATCACCAACCTACATTGAATATTTTACACTCCCTAGGGTGAATGATACTTTAAATTGATTGACAGTCTAAGACTTTCAAATTTTTCCGAATGCCAAATGATCTTACAAAGTTAGTATTTATAATATCCTAGTAGGTCATTCTATGACAACTTTTACCGTAAACTTGAAACAACTTTGGCATGTGATATTTAATTTGTTAAATGTTTTTGTTGGATAGTTGAATTATAATTGGCATGGCATGTGAAGTTTTTAAAACTCGAGTTTTGGATGGTTTCAATCTACATTTTGCATGTGATATTTAATGAACTTTAAATGTTAAATGTTTTAATGATGCACAATATATAATCAAAAGGGTTTTAAAACTTAAAGTTTTGGATGGTTTCAACCTACATTTGAACATATGGTAAATTGAAATTATGTTACTTGTAACAAGACAATCCCCATTGATTTCATTGTATATGTTGATTTCTAATTTGATATAATTGCATGTATGATGGTACATTACTTGTAAAGACATTAGATTAATAGTGTTCATTGATTTTAGTGTAGGCGCAAAAAATTATTAACAATGTAGAACGATTTTTGTGTTATAATAATTAAACCTAATAATATTGGAGAGCAAGAGAGATAAGGTATGGTGTTTACTACAAGAGTTCGAGCAAGTCATTTGGTGACAACTTTTACTGGAAACTTGAAACAAAGAGAATCTATCTTTGGCTAGGACATCATGTAAGATGCCTGACATAAATAGTAAAATTGTACTTGAAAGCTGAGATTCGGGCAAGTGGGGACAACCAATTGTTATCTCGTCCCTTGGAGGCTAGGCCATATGGGGACCGAATCTGACCTTACAAAATAAAGTGAAATAATTTGTACCATATGGTCGGAAAACATATACAAGAACAATTAATTTCATTCTAGAATATATATATATATCCAATACATATAACATTTTTCATCAATGCACATGTATAGAAAAACTACTTTCAGTTGATACTAGAGCACGTGCTTGTACCCAAACAATTTGTAACATGTGCAAACCACAAATAACATAAGGAACTCAATTTTTAGTTGAGTACTGGAAGTTCTAAAACATATTTAATCCAAAGATAATAAATTGTTGGACACTTCACTCAAAAAAATTCTAATGGAATTCCATCCTCAATAATTCGTTCATGATCGGATTTTGACATTTTCCGTTTCTTAATTTTCGATTTTTTCTTTGATTGAACTTCTATCAACTTTATGCGTGCTGCACACACCAAGTGACTATATTGAAAACTTATGGAATCAGGTTCATAGTCTTCAAAGTAAACAAAGTCTCCACTTTGATGAGTTTGTCTGAAAAAATAGCCTTTCAGTATAATAGACCCTCTGTCATATTGAAATCCATGATCATTATAGTTTTGTAATAATTTCATTTTTCGTTCAGTGCAACGCATCAAATAATACTTCACATTTTCATCGTTGTCAATAGGTGCAATTACAGCAAAAACATCTCCTGCACAATAAAATAAATTTAACAAAATTATGCATATTTAAATTTATTTATAGATCTTTAAATCATTAGAAAGTAATTCAAATGTTACCTTCTCTAACAAGATCAGAAACTCGATCACCATCGGATGATATTGTGTAGTTTCCTCTGATTGCATTTCTTCAAACATTGCAACAGAGATTTTGCCCTTTGTATTTAGCTCTGTATGTTTCCAATCGTTCACATACATTTTGTTTTCACAAACGTCATTGGATTTTGTGTTGTCTATGCAAACATCACAAAAACAATAATATTTTCTTTTATCCAATGCAAACACATTTGTGGACAACTTTGTTTGAATTGAATGCAATTTTCGAGTCCCTTTTATTGTTTCAACGTCATTTCCAATTGATCTATCTACGTCTTCAATTCCAATATGCCAGAAAAACCTTTATATGGAAAATTAGAAAAATAATTTGTAAATATGATATCAAAATACAATTAAAAATAATCATTGCATGATAAATGTACAATGTTTAAAATTAGATTTCCAATATAAATTAAATTGAATGTACCGTCGCACTTCTCTTGATGGGTTAATCTCATGGCTTAGAGAAGTTTTGCAAGATTGAACAACTTCTTCAACGTTCACAAGTCGGCGTGCAGAGTGGTTCATTTGATATCTTGGAAGTACTCGTTTTATGCATGCTCCTGCACCGTCATGTTCTCCTTTTCCATGGCCAGTCTCAAAGAAATTCCAACAATGTTTAATGCAGGTTTTCTTATGAAGACAACAAAACCAAAAAAATGATCGTGCAGATTTGAATTGACCTGCGCATCCGTCTGACCATATCCAATGTTCATTGAATGTTATTCCACGATTTTTCAATGAATCATAAATTCTTCCAAAACAATGTTGTACAAAACATGTATCATGTGTATGATCGTCACTGATATAAAAGTGATATGATTTAATGATATGTTGATTTTCACTCGTGCTTTCTATATGATCGACATTTTGTTCAGCATGTCTATATAGAATATGGACGAGCATGGAGACTTGGTCAGAGTGATAGTATTCACTCTAAATTTCTTTTTGTGGAACAAATGTGTAGTTTTATGCAAAATCAATCACTGACAAAATGGTCCCTGGTGGAAAAACTTCACGAGATTTTTTGAATTGCAAGTCTTGCCATCGAGCTCTATGGGAATGCTTGGTGTATTTGTAAATTTCTGCCTCAAAATTTCTCAAAAAGTCTATCAGAAAAATTTCGTCTTCTCGTAATTCGATTCTTTTAACACTATTTTCACCTTGAATCGATGTATCGATATATTCATATCTCTTCCATTTCACTTTCATGTTGGACAATGATTGATCATTTATATCAATACGATATTTTTTTTGAAATTTAGTCAAATTTCTACAATCATCGCATTTTTTACCACCAACACATTTCTTTTTGTAAAATAGTTCATCGCTTTCTCTTTCACATAGAAATTGAGATATGAATTCACGGATAGTGGAAGGAGGAGGTGAATCCTTCCATAATGTTCTACCGAAATCAAGGAATGTGTCATAATATAACTCAAATTCCACATGATAACGGCAACAACAAGTGTCGCGTACGGTGATAGGTTTTACATACCATGGTTTTTGTTGAACAAAGCACTAAGTGAAACATGAATTTGACGATTCTCTTCTTTGAACTTGTTGAATAACTCTATTTGAGTGGTTTCCAAGAGATGTTTTTCATGTTCTTCGTATTGATTTCGTGCTATTCTTCTTCACATCACATGTCTTGCAGTCGGTGAAACACGCGAATTGTTCTTCCAATATTCATATATTATTTTTTTAACATCTTCTCCAAGTCTATCTTTCTATGGTTGCCTACAAATAGCTCTCCAACAAGCGAGTTCATCATTTACATCTATTTGCAGTCGAAATTTTCGATGTTTGTGCAGAGTTTTTCGCGAGGTTCCCAGTGCTCATGCCATAGATGTTAGATTCAAACGATTCTCTTGAGTACTTGGTGAAACCATTGTCATCTGTATTCCTCTACGTATATTTGAAACATCTTTATCTCTAGATCTCTTAATTGACTCTATAGCACTACTCATATTTTTTATCACCTCTTCTTTCATTTTTTTATCTTTGGTTGATTTTTGAATACCCAATAGTGTCGTCGCTTCTTTTAATTTCCTTGATGATAGGAGACCTTTCAACATTTGAGCTTGAACTGTCACTTGCTCATTTTTGAAATACTTTTCAAAAATTCTATCGACACGATATCGTATAACATAGTCAGGTTTTTTATCTCCATATGTGTGAGTGTCGACATTTTCTAACATCTCATTATCGATAGTGATTTCATCTGTACATATTCGAAAAAAAAGTACATATTCAATAAATAACTAAATTAATAAATATGTCAATAAATATTAGGAAAATTTTAAATATATCAATAGATCATAATATTTACATTTACATACCCGATTCAATTTCTGCTTGAGATTGATTTTCTTCTTCAATATTTTGAGGAGTATCTCTGTCTGTTTACATTAAACAAAATATTTTTCAAACTAGTTCATCAAATAAAAATTAAGCTTCACATTTTACATTGGGAAAACTTTAAAAATATATTAATAAATCATAATATTTACATTTACATGTACCTGCTTCAATTTCTGCTTGAGGTTGATTTTTTTCTTCAATATTTTGAGGAATATCTTTGTCTGTTTACATCAAACAAAATATTTTTCAAACTAGTTCATCAAATAAAAATTAAGCTTCACATTTTACATTAGGAAAATTTTAAATATATATCAATAGATCATAATATTTGCATTTACATACCTGCTTCAATTTCTGCTTGAGGTTGATTTTCCTCTTCAATATTCGAGAGGGCTTCTAACTTTCTTTTGCGATATTGTCTCGTCTCTTCTCTACGTGTCTCAGGGTCTCTTTTTCGATCATATTTTCTCACACAAGTTCTTCGATTTCCCATGATAATAGGGTATGAGGTTCAAAAAATTTCCTTTAAAAAATTAGACAATAACTCAGTTACAAAAAATATCACAAAAGATTTAATTTAAAAAAATCTTAACAAAAATTCAGTGTAAATTTTTTGTAAAAAATACGTAATCCAATCCAAAACACACACTTTAAAAAACACAAAAAACGTACATAGCTCCAAGAAAAATCACGCCGCCTCCAAGAAATGTCTTCCAAAAAAATTCTTTAAATCCAAAATTGTAAAATCAATTTTCTTCCAAGAAATGCTCTTAAACCCAATTCTTTAAACCCAAACTTTGAAGAAAAGTTTTTGAACAAAGAAGCTCAAAAGATTTATTTCAACACAAAACACATACATACCTCCAAGAAAAATCACGCCGCCTCCAAAAAATGTCTTCCAAAAAAGTTCTTTAAACCCAAACTTTGAAGAAAATTTTTTGAACCCAAACCAAGTGTTTGTAAAATGAGATGAAGTGTGAAATGTGCGAAAATTGTGAATCATTTCGTGGCAATTTATATTGACGCGAAATGTGTTTTTTGTAGGGGGCTCCACAAAACTTTCCGGCCGATGGAGAGTTACACAATAGTTCGGCCGAACTTTTCATAAGAAGTTCGGCCAAACTATTAAGACGTTAGATTTAGCGACTCATAAATGGAAAACATAGTTCGGCCGAACTTGGAATAAAAGTTCGGCCGAACTAACGCGTCACCAATTACGCAAAACCAGGCTCTGAAAACGGTTTTGCAACTTTGAACTGATTAAACTCCATGAAAGGTTGTTAATTAACTATCGGAACCAAGACAAGCATTTTCAGAATTGAATCTACTTTCAGGAAATATAACTTTTATGGAATTTCATAAACGTTTATTAATTTTAATTATTTTTCTAATAAAATGGGTGCAAACAATTTTTGAGGGTCATTGTGATTCAGTGAAATCAAAATTTTGTATCTCCCAAAATACATTGTAAAAAAAATTGAAAAAATTATGGGGCATTACATTGGTCCGTCGACTCTAATGGGTAGCTTTTAGATTTTTAGTTTATAACTTATATGTTAAGAAATTTCTTGCCACGCGAAACATATCCAAAATATGCAGTTTTTCGTATTGGACCACTTCAAAAAATTCTAGTAATTATGATATGCACATTTTATTTTTTCAAAAACACAAATTTTCAATGAATACATCATTGCGACATAACATGACTTCTTATGAATCCTTTGATTGTTAAGAGACACACACTCAAAGAAACACTAAGTCGACATATCAAATCTGCATAAAAAAATTTCAAAAAATAAGTAATAGAAAGCTAACAAAATTTCTCACAACTTTTATTTTTATCGCAAAATGAAATTCTACATAGAAAAATTGTTATAGTTTGCAGAAAGTTGAAGAACCGAAAAAAATGAAAATTTTTTAACAAAAAAGGGCAAAAAGTGTAACACAGCTTCACATTTTCACCCTTGGAACATGTTTGTTGTGTGAGGAAGTGGTACTTTATGATGATATGTTTAGTTATTGAAGGAAGTAGAATATTTTATTTTTGAAATTATTATTACATTTGTGTTGAAACACTTAATAGATATGTAGGTTCACTGAAATTTACCTTAATATCTTGTAGAGCCCATTTCATCCAAAACATTGAAAAAGAAGTAACTACTATGTATTCCACTTCTACTCTAGATAGAGAAAGTAATGACTCTTTCTTGCTTAACCATTAAACCAAAGACTCTTCCTAAGTAGAATTATACATTGTCCACTTGTACTTTTCATGTCATCCACACAAGCCTCTAGTTGAATCTCTACATGTTTTCAATGTAAATTTCTCACCTTTTGGGTACTATAGTCCATTGTTTGTAGTCTCTTTCAAGTATCTATATATTCATTTATTGGTGTTTGTTGGTAATAAATGACTCTGTTTAGTTGTTGATTAAATATTCCAACTAATATAAATTCCAAAATTATATCTAGTCTTTAAACCTTGTTATGTATATCAAGATTCCTATCATATAGATGTAAAGGTTATGATCAATAGATCACCTCATTCATCATCCATCATCTGCACATAACTTGCATCCAATTGATATGGAGATTCACTAGGTCATTTTTCATCAATCATCTGCACATAACTTGAATTCCAAAGTTATATCTAGTCTAAACCTTGTTATGTATATCAAACTTCCTATCATATAGATGTAAAGGTTATGATCAACATCACCTCATTCATCATCCATCATCTGCACATAACTTGCATCCAATTGATATGGAGATTTACTTAGGTCATTCATCATCCATCATCTGCACATAACTTGCATCCAATTGATATGGAGATTTACTTAGGTCATTCATCATCCATCATCTGCACATAACTTGAATTCCAAAATTATATCTAGTCTAAAACTTGTTATGTATATCAAGCTTCCTATCATATAGATGTAAAGGTTATGATCAACAGCACCTCATTCATCATCCATCATCTGCACATAACTTGCATCCAATTGATATGGAGATTCACTTAGGTCATTCATCATCCATCATTTTCACATAACTTGCATGTTATGTGCATCCAATTGATATTCAACATGTATATAGTATTTAGAAGAAAAAATTAATTTGATACAAAACATAGGTTTTAACCAATTATATAGTTTTTTAGTTTCATATCCATGGTCTCAAACAATGAGAGAGAAAAAACCTTTTATATTCAACACGTAAAACACAAATTAGCCTAATCTAGTAAATTCCCCTACATTCAATTTCTAGAATATATCTAATTAGAAGTTTTTCATTTTCATATCCATGGTATTTCTATAGGCAGAGTTTGTAAAGGGCCAGGTAGCCTCTGGATCTCATCTTTTATGAAAGGTGACATATCTAGTAAATTCCGCTACAGTCAATCTCTGGAATAGATCTAAATTCCCCTAGAGTAAATGCCCCTAAAGTCACATGTATCTAGTATTTAGAAACAAAAATTAATTTGATACAAAAAATAGGTATTAACCAACTATATAGTTTTTCATTTTCATATCCATGGTCTCAAACAACGAGAGAGAAAAAACCTTTTATATTCAATGTATGTACAACACAAATTAGCCATATCTCTAGAATATATCTAAATAGAAGTTTTTGATTTTCATATCCATGGTCTCAAACAATGAGAGAGAAAAAAACCTTTTATATTCAACATGTAAAACACAAATTAGCCATAAAAGTTTCCCATTGAAACCATAAGTGATTTGATACAAAACATAGGTTTTAACCTAAGAGTAAATGCCCCTACAAGTCAACCAATCTCTCGAATAGTTTTAAATATAGAAGTTTTTGATTTTCATATCCATGGTCTCAAATAATGAGAGAAAAACCCTTTTATATTCAATGTATGTAAAACACAAATTAGTAATATCTCTAGAATAGATCTAAATAGAAGTTTTTCATTTTCATATCCATGGTCTCAAACAATGAGAGAGAAAAAAACCTTTTATATTCAACATGTAAAACACTTTAATTAGCCATAAAAGTTTCCCATTGAAACCATATAAGTGATTTGATACAAAACATAGGTTTTAACCTGAGAGTAAATGCCCCTACAAGTCATTCAACATGTAAAACACTTGAATTAGCCATAAAATTTTCCCTTTGAAACCATAAGTGATTTGATACAAAACATGGTTTTAACCTAAGAGTAAATGCCCCTACAAGTCAATCAATCTCTTGAATAGTTTTAAATATAGAAGTTTTTCATTTTCATATCCATGGACTCAAAAAATGAGAGAAAAAAACTTTTATATTCAATGTATGTAAAACACAAATTAGCCATAGCTCTAGAATAGATCTAAATATAAGTTTTATATCCATGGTCTCAAACAATGAGAGAGAAAAAAGATTTTATATTCAACATGTAAAGCACAAATTAGCCATAAAAGTTCCCCATTGAAACCAAAAGTGATTTGATACAAAACATGTAGGTTTTAACCTAAGAGTAACTGCCCCTACATTCAATCTCTAGAATAGATCTAATTAGAATTTTTTTATTTTCATATCCATGGTATTTCTATAAGCAGAGTCTGTAAAGGGCCAGGTAGCTTCTGGATGTCATGTTTTATGAAAGGTGACATATCTAGTAAATGCCCCTATAGTCAATCTCTAGAATATATCTAAATATAAGTTTTGCATTTCTCCCATATAAGTATATTTCAATCAACAACTAAACAGAGTCATCTATTACCAACAGACACCAATAAATGGATATGAATATACTTGAAAGAGACTACAAAAAATGGACTATAGTACCCAAAAGGTGATAAAGTTCTTAGAAAATTATATATTATGGAGCAAGGCAACACATAAAATATGTGGAAAACACAAGCACACAAAACACATAAAACCAGAGAGACACAGATAAACGTGGTTCACCCAGTTTGGGCTACGTCCACCCCGAACAGCCAGTCCTTCCTTTCTATTATCCAGCAAAATGAAGAGATGCAACCTACAGCAGATCCGATGTAATATCCTTTGTTCTCTCTCACAGTCCCCCTATCTATTTATCGCTCCGAGAATACACATACAATACACAACCGCAATACAATACCCACATAAAAGCAAGGGGTTTCCTTCTACGGCAAAAAACCCTAAACTAAACATAACTTCTACCATCAGATCATTTGCCTAATGAACGGCCCAGATTGACTAGAAATTACTATACTTTTACAAGGAAAATTTACATCTGTTTTTATCTTTGGGGGTGCTGCCCTAGAAACCCCCGATGCTCAGGGGGGCTCAGAAAAGTGCCGCGCCCACCCCCTCGACCCCCCCAATGGTGCTGACACTGTTAAGGGCGTTGGTCGCCTTTAAGGCATAGCAATCCACGTTATGATACAAATTAAACAAGATAATCAGGCTCCACACCCAAAAAAAGTCATCTATTACCAACAAACATATATTAAGATACTTGAAAGAGACTACAAACAATGGACTATAGTACCCAAAAGGTGAGAAATTTACATTGAAAACATATAGAGATTCAACTAGAGGCTTGTGTGGATGATATGAAAAGTACAAGTGGACAATGTATAATTCTACTTAGGAAGAGTCTTTGGTTTAATGGTTAAGCAAGAAAGAGTCATTACTTTCTCTATCTAGAGTAGAAGTGGAACACATAGTAGTTGCTTCTTTTTCAGTGTTTTGGATGAAATGGGCTCTACAAGATATTAAGGTAAATTTAAGTGAACCTACATATCTATTAAGTATTATATCATAAGGTTGCGGGCGATATATTTATAAAATAATAGTTCGGTCGAACTTTGTTTGTCGGTTTTCCAAACTCAGGCTAAAAATATGTTCGCCATTGCCGTCAGTACGCTGTCAATGTAAACAGCAAACTAAGTTCGGTCGAACTAAATTTAATAGTTCGGCCGAACTACTGAATTGTTCGGCCGAACTATGACAAGAGTTCGGCTGAACTATGGAGGAAAAAAAATTTCCGCCCCAAATTGTCACAAAAGTGTTACCCATATTCGCATTTTCACCCCTGGGTGAAATGAGGGAGCAACATCATGAAAATCGTAACGAGTTGATTTCCTTCCTGAACTACATCCAACACAACTAATGGGTGACGATGGACATGATAGATTCAACCAGACACAATCAACAACACATTGTGGATAATCTAGTTATATTTCATAGCATAGGATTGGTTTCATAGAATAAAATAACATTTATTCTTCATAGAGTAAAATTGTACTTTCATTTCAAAGAGATTAAAATCTCATTGCTTTCTAGTTTAAAATTTATTGCTTCAAGATCAAATCTTATTTCCTTTCTAGAACAATTTGTATTTTTTCTTTCATAGAATAAGAAAGTGTGTGTGTGTGCTCATTTTGGATATCATTTCATGATTAAGATTTTATTTCAATCTTGCAATTTATTTCAATAGATTAGATCCCATTTTAAAATTGAAAGGCAATTTCCTAGCATATTATGTGCAAGTGCGCTTCACAAGTGTATGAACTTGGATTAATTATTTAATGTTAAGTAATTTAAGTCACAATTAAATTACTCAACATTAGGAATACTGATTTTTAATGTGATTACATGTGTCCTGATTACAGAATAATCTAGGTTGTTAGGTGTTTGATGAGTTAGTTTTTTTTACCTTATGGCTCATTCTAAAGGTGTCAAATGTTAATTTGAGATGTTAGGAAGTTTCTAGGAGTTAGGTAATATTTCCAAATATACTTTGTATTGTGAGGATATTTTCTAACATATTTATAGATAGATAGGTAGTAAAAAGTAGGTGGGAGAGGAGAGAGAGGTCAGGGTTGTGTACACCCATATTGTGTATCAAGCCAATCATTATGTAAAATGTAATTTGAATAATGGAAATCATATTTACATGATTTCACGTTTGTGTAACATCTATGTCTATTGTTGATATTATGATGAATGTTTCTGCATAAGTGAAATGTTGACTTGAGTGTTATTTAACTCTGAAATTTGGAAATTGGATAAAATTTTGGTAGTGGAGTATGAATGCAGGGAGGCTAAAGACAATGTAGTCCAACAGTCAATGACTACAGGAATATGTGATTTCTATGAAGAGGTCTCAAAACGTCTTGAGAGAATAGAACAATGGATTCAATTTGAGGATAATCTCATGGCATTGATGTCAAATCAATTCTATGTGGTAAGTGTCTTTGTGTATTTAAATGACATGGATTAAAAATTCT
This sequence comes from Pinus albicaulis, assembly GCA_034641835.2. Lineage (NCBI taxonomy): Eukaryota > Viridiplantae > Streptophyta > Pinopsida > Pinales > Pinaceae > Pinus > Pinus albicaulis. Next base: position 736,376,415 of record CM076582.1, read on the forward strand.
TTGCATTGAGAAATATATCATATCCAAGTGGTTAATCAAGCCCTTAAGAATGGGTGTTGGTAACTAGCAAACAAATCATTTATCCAGGTTTGATCAAACAATGATGATGGGAAATCACTATTCCAAAACTCTGTTGGAAATATGGAGATAACGTTGAGAAGAAAGAGTGTTAGAACATTAGAATTTGTCAACAATTTGGGCATTGATTTGTGAACGCATTGGGGACTCGATTTCTAGGAAAATCAAGATAACTTTGAAGACCAAGTTGAGATGTGTTGGGTAACCTTGCAATTTTAATATTGAATTGATTTTTGGAAAGTATGGCAACTTTTGAGCCGTTTGATGAAAATTTAAAATGATGGGTAAATCGATATTGAAATGACTGTTGAACCATAGTAATCATGGTTAGAAAAACATACACGTGTTGTCATGAAAGTTGAAAGGAAATATTATGATATTGATTATTGTTGACAGATCATGTTATGTTTCCAACGTTTAAGTTGAGATAATTCCAACGAGAATCAGAATTAACAGTCACGAATGACACTAATATTCAAGTGTAGGGTATTAAATTTGTGGAAATATTTGTTTGGTAACATGCCCTTGTTGCTCTTGTGAATGCTAGACCATTTACTATAACATAGGTGACCATGATGTTTGAACAATCCAATAGTAATATGTAGACGAAGTTCAGATTTGGTAAGATAGCAAAGAATTCTAGTAGCACAGTGGTATTCAAGAGATTGTTGCTTGATTCCTATAGTGCTTATGAAGATTTGGTTGCACAGATCTAAACATAGGAATCTTGAAGTTAAGCACTGCAAGGAAAGAGAAGTGGACTAAATACTCCATGGTGAGGGTTATGAGATTACAATTTATCAAAATCCTATAGTTTACCTTTGTTTTGATAAGGTTATGATAGCTATGGATTTAATGAATCTAAGTGTATTCGTTAATAAAATGATGAATCTATGAATGTATTTGAATGAGGAATTGTAGTTTTTGTTTTTAACTATAACCATTTGAGAGAAGGATCTAGAGATCCAAACATAAATAGTTTTCAATTCATAGTTAAAGGAAATTTTATTTTCCTAAAGTTGAGGAAAGGATTTTTGGTAAATATAGATTGTTGGTAGCATTAATAGCCTATCGACAATTTTTTTTGGCCTCACATATCAAATTATATACATTCAAATAAACATAGTAAATTATATCAAAATGAGTAATGATTATAAACAATTTATTATATTAATATATTTTCTAATTAATATATTGTAATTTCTTTTCTCATTTTCATTTTTCTTAAATCATCCTAGATATTGCCAATTTTGCTTTATTCTACTTTTATATCTTATATTGTAATTAAATACTACTGCTAAATTATATAAAAAAGAGTAATGATGGTAAACAATTTATTATATTAATATATTTTCTAATTAATATATTGCAAACTCTTTTATTAATTTTTTTTTCTTGAATTATCTACGAAGTTGCCAATTTTACTTAATTCTACTTTTTGTCTAATATTATAAATATGTCAAATTAGTTATTTTAACATTATTAAAATGCCAAACTTATATCTATATACATTAATTCACTACAATTTAAATTAAAAGTTTAAATTGTATGTTTTTTCCACGGAAAAAAATCGGATTTTCTATATATTAGAGAATCACAGAGCATATGCAAAGCATTACGAAACACCTCCCAATCTCCTTCAGATGAGGGAGAAAAGCAGTCACGGCTTCCTTGAGCACCCATGGGTACTTCTAAGGCTGCCAAAACAGAAGAAAATTCTGACAACAAAAAACGCTTCCAGTCTTTCATATCTCCCGGCATAACACCGAAACAGAGATAATGAAAGAAAACAGAGGCAAGCCTTCAGAGATCTGAAATAAATCCGGATATAACAACAAAATATACTGTTGAGACCGGTAGTAGACACTATTCTGGTCCCAAAGCTTCTCAAAGGAACAAAACGAGAGTTTTTGAGATTAAACTGGAACAGCAGGCCTCCTCGGATGAGGAAAACAGCCCGCAGGAAAAGTTTTTTGTGAAAATTCAGATCCATAGTTTTTTATAAATTACCATAACAGAAAAAACAGTTCATCATAAAGTTATAAAAACATCAGCTTGCAAAAAAAATAGTATAGATCAAAATAGAACAGCATCATCCAAAGACTGGCTGATCAATAGGAGTGATCACCCCCTTGTCCATCTCTGTTACATTTAAATTGTATGTTTCTTGCCATATATATGTGAAATAATTTCAAACTTCTTCCAAAGTTTGAAATTGACTACAATTTTAATTAAATGTGTAAATTGTATGTTTCTTGCCATATATATGTAAAATAATTTCAAACTTCTTCGAAAGTTTGAAATTGACTATTAAAGTTGGCGAGGGGGTTAAAATGAAATTAGATGATAATAAATTTGTAAAAGAAAATCATATTAAATTAAAATTATGATATTGTAGATAATAATAAATTTGTAAAAAAAAATTATATTAAATTAAAATTATGATATTGTGTTTTTTTTTATATATTTAATTTAATTTTAAATGAAATGTGTTTATGAGGATTTCGATGAATTTGACAAGCATTTAAAAAGATAAATATCTCAAGATATAAATTTTTTTAATGCCACATTTAAGAAAAAAATTATAATTTGAAATTTTTAATCTCTTTTCTTTAATAAATTAAAGATTAAACCTAATTTTTAGTGTGAGATCCTAAAAAAAATTACACCAAATTTAATCTCCCTCATTTAATAAATTAGAGATTAAAATGATTATATGCTAATTTTTTATAATATTATTAATATTATACATAAATTAATTATAATATTATTAATATTATATATAAATTTCACATCTAATATATAAATATTTTTATTTTTAACTCAATTAAATTCCTGATAATACATATTGTATTATAGTTCTAAAATCTATTTATATTTTATAAATCATTTTTAATTTTTAAATAGGATTTCAAATAATGACTTATTGCGACAAATTTTTAAACAATGTACATATTTGA